>JANRMT010062807.1:30591059-30607320 GCA_026402145.1 Polypterus bichir lapradei
TGTCGGCCGCCATATTGAACTTTCCAACGTCACCAATTTTCCAACTTCCCGTGTAGGTAGAAGAATGACCCCGTCTTCACGAAATTTGGTAGGTGGCTTCCCTGCACTAACCAAAACCGATGTACGTACTTATTTCTGTGGTATGACGCCACTGTCAGCCGCCATATTGAATTTTCCAAACGTCACAAATTCACCAACTTCCCGTGTGGGTAGAAGGCTGAAATTTGGCAGGCCCATTCCTTACAGCTTACTTACAAAAGTTAAGCAGGTTTAATTTCGAAATTCTACGCGTAATGGTCATAACGGTCAACGACGTCCGCCATATTGAACTTTCTTATTCATGGCCCCATCTTCACGAAATTTGGTAAGCGGCTTCCCTGCGCTAACCGAAACCAATGTACATACTTATTTCGGTGGTATGACGCCACTGTCAGCCGCCATATTGAACTTTCCAACATCACTAATTCTCCAACTTCCCGTGTAGGTAGAAGGCTGAAATTTGTTACTTATTTCGGTGGTATGATGCCACTCTCGGCTGCCATATTAAACTTTTAACGGAAACTGATGTACGTACTTATTTCGTTGGTATGACACCACTGTTGGCCGCCATATTGAACTTTCCAACGTCACTAATTCTCAAACTTCCCGTGCAGGTAGAAGGCTGAAATTTGGCAGGCTCATTCCTTACAGCTTACGTACAAAAGTTAAGCAGGTTTCATTTCGAAATTCTACGCGTAATGGTCATAATGGTCAACAACGTCCGCCATGTTGAACTTTCTTAATTATGGCCCGATCTTCTCGAAATTTTATAGGCGGCTTACCTGCACTAACCGAAACCAATGTACGTACTTATTTCGGTGGTATGATGCCACTGTCGGCCACCATATTGAACTTTTCAACAGTCTTTGTTACTTATGGGCCCATCTTCAAGAAATTTGGTACATGGGTTCCCAACGCTAACTGAATCCTACTTACGTACATATATACGTCTATAGCCTGCAGCTAAGTCACTGTGTGAGGTGGCGTTGGGTCTCCCATCCCAACGCCTCCAACGTTGTTGGCTGCCTGCCTATATAAGACCGTCCGTCGCTCCAGTCTCTACATTCCCTTCCTTGCTTCGCCACGGGATTCACGTCTCCCTACTGATAACTACAGCCTTTTTGTTTAATCCACGGCTTCTCCGCTGTTTTATTGTTTGTTTATTATAATTATAGTTATTGTATAGGTATTTTAGACTTACTTTACATTGCTCAGGTACCCATTTCCTTTATCATTCCAACCCCCATTACCATGTCTATCGAGGTGATCACTATCGATCAAAGAACTGTCAATTACTGAGTGGCTTCCATGCCCGGAGATGGCACCTACCTTTTCCATTCTCTTTGCTACATATTGCACGGCCATATCAGACTCACTCTTGATATCCGGAGGAACATTGTGTCTTATGTATTGAATGACTGGGACAGGTTCAAGGTGTGGACTGATGACGGTACAGGAGATAATTATACTACACAGGAGCACTATAAGAGTGAAATGCTTAAGCCCTTCACCTATGGTTCTGCATGTGAGTTGATGGCTGCCGCTGAATTGTTCGGTTGTCGCTTTCAAGTGTACCGAAATGGCCAAATATTTTACACCTTTTGACAACCACCAATGCCTCTTAAACATCTTAGATTCACAGGTGATGATTTCAGTAGTGGACACTTTGATGTTTATGAGTGTTTAAACTCTCAAAAGCTGGATGTGATTTTATCGATGAAACCGGTTGTGTGCTTACAATGCTTGACAGATGCCGAATGTCACTTCAACACAACAAATCCTGCAAATACTGTCGTAATTGAAACAAACCATGAAACTCAAACCGATTATGACAGCAGCAATCCAAGCTGTGAGATTTGAGACAAGATTACTGTTCACATGGCCAACTGTAAGTTACATGCTCAAGAGTAAGCTCCGCGCACAGCTTGGTAATGTTACAACCGGAGGGCCGAACTGACAACATGGTATACAAAGAGATCCTTAACAAATAATTATTGACATATTTTCCTTCAGTTTAAAAAGGTTAAATTGTCTTCTTAATAAAAATTTTAAGGCAGTACTTCGCCGCTGCGAAGCGCGGGTATTTTGCTAGTGTTATATACTTTTAAGCTAAATTAACCACTTTTTTGACACAACAGCCCTGTCTCCTGGGAAAGGAGGCACTTTCCCACTTACTCTTAATAAATTAATCTATCTATAGCAATTGATACAGTACAACCTCAATTATCCGGTTTAATGACCGGCGTCTGTCATCTGGATAATCAAAAATCACGGATAATTGAAAATAATTATAAAAATTCGCAAATGCTAGAATAGGTGCTGTACAGTGAAATGCTTACCTTTCTTGTGTTGTTTATGAAGTTTTCTTGACAAAATCAGACAGGAGACGCTGCTTTGTGTTCTTGCAGCGCATCAATTTTATTGACGTGCGGAGCTTGCAAAGTGTTAGGATGTCACTAAAATTTGAATCCGCTTCCTGCTCAAGAAAGTCACAATTTAGCACTTCTGCAATCAAAACTTTCTTTTCAGAAGGTTCGTCTTCAGCTGCGTCATCGTCGCTTTCTTCCGGCAATTCCGCACTTGACTTCGCTTCTGCAGCAAGGGCGGTGTCGTCTTTCACATGATATCCAGGCTGATCATTATCAGAGAGTAGCCATTCTTCGATGTTTTCTGTCGACGTCTTCAAATCCATTTACATTTTGAATTTCCTCCAAAAGCGATACCGCTGTTACTTCTTGACTTTCACTGTCATTGATATTTTCAAAACTATCCATTACATCAGGGAACAATTTCCGCCATGACTTTGGAAAGGTTAAGTTCGGCATGTCATCCCAACTCTCTGAAGATCTTGTCGTGGCGAAAAATTCATCATCAGAAGGCTTTTTACCTAAAAATCAAGGCTATTCAGACTCAAGATAGACAGACAGAGTTTTAAGGCTTTATTGCAATAAATCAACAACACAGACTCAACCCAATTCGGTCAAATGAGATTGGGCCCCGAATATTACAGCAATTGAAGTTTTTATAACAATTTCTTATCATTTTGACCTTGTTCGATTAGCTCATTCTGCACCTGGTTTTACTGTCCATTATTCCTCTTGGTGTCTGTTTGGCTTATTTTGATTGGTCTAAGACTTGGTGGATGGCTTTCTCTTACCATCTTTGGGCTTTTCTTATGTCATTTCCTATCTTTTTTGACCTCGCTCGAATGAGCTCTTTTGCCCATCTTCTCTGACTCCCTTCTACTCCTGTCCAGCCGAACCTTGAGTTCCCATGGGAACCCTTATTATCTCCTTAGTTTCCTATCACTGGCCCCCTCGTGGTATTTTTATTTTTCTATGCTGTTCCCATTTTCTTTAACTGGCCAAGGCTTCAATTCCATATATGGGTTTCCTCTCATCATTTCCTTTCTTAAACCTTCCAAACTTTTTTATAATAGTGACCTGAAGCTTAAGCTTTAATTAAAAAGGAATATAGTATGTACTTTCATTTAATCATTGCTTGGCATGCTTGATTTGTCTTAATTTCTACACTAAAGTTAATTTCTAATATATTCTTCTAATATTTTTGCTAATGCCTGAATTTACTAAGATTTTCTCTTCATGCATTATGTCAGTGTGACCTTGTTTGCAGCAAAAGCCTTTTGCTCCTTTTCTGCTGATTCACCAATCCATCTGGTCTCTCTATGTGCCTTTCAGAGCCATCTTTATCGCTTCCTAGGATTGAATCACAGGTGTTCTCAAACTCTTATCTTGTCCAAAGCTGGTTTCGATGCGTCAATTTTCTGTTCTTTCCCAGACTAGAAATGTTGCTGTAAGCCTAAAAAATAATGCAATATAACTGATTTTTAGTTAATTATTTGCTTGACCTATCATATTTGCTTAACATTCTAATTTATGCTTAATCTTAATATTTTAGAAGCTTTTAATTACTTTTTATGGCTCTTTATGTTAATTGGCTATTCTCTATGCTAATATAAAAAATTTTCCTTCTACAATCTCTGTGTTCTTCCAAGACTGAACGGAGTAAAGATTTCCTGTAACGATGCTTGAATGCTTCTAAGAAGCCCTGGTCCATAGGTTGCTTAAACGACGTCACACTTGGAGGAAGATATGTGACGAAAATCTGGTCATTGCTTGTTTTCAGGACATTTTCGCTAGGATGGGAAGGTGTGTTGTCCAACAGTAACACAGCTCTTTGTGGCAAATTGTTGGAGCATAGATAGTCTCGAACAGCAGGAACAAAATGTTTAGAAAACCAATCTTTAAAAATCTCTCTGTTCATCCATGCTTTGGTCTGATTGTAGTAAAGGACAGGAAAATTGCGCATTTGTGTTCCCTTAAATGATTGTGGATTCTTAGACTTTCCAATGCATACGAGTTTCAATTTGTGTGAACCACTAGCGTTAGTGCATGCTAGCACTGTTATTTGTTCCTTACTGGACTTGTGACCTGGAGCAGACTTTTCTTCTTTTGATACGAGCGTTTTTGACGGCAAAGCCTTCCAGTACAAACCAGTCTTGTCAGCATTATAAAGTTGGTCAGGTGAAAGATCATGAGCCTCGACAAGACGTTTAAATTCCATTACGTATAGTGCTGCAGCGTCACAATTACCACTTAGTTTCTCACCTTGGATATCCAACTGTCTAATTCCGTGGCGAGATTTGAAACATTGCAGCCATCCTTGAGACGCAGCAAATGGTTCAGGAATCTTCATCTCACAGTGAAACCATTTCTCTTTTTCAAGCAGTAATGGCCCGGATACAGGACATCCCTCAGCGCGTTTTTGCTTGAACCATTCAAACACAGCTCTATCCAGATCGTCAAATTTTGAACCCTTTGTTGTCTTGCGCGCACTTGTCCCGTTAAATGTATCGGATGAAGTTACGAACTTGTAGAGTTCATCTTTCTTTCGAACAATATCACGCACTGTTTGATTTTCTATGTTAAATTCCAATGAAAGCTTAGCAATTGATTCCCCTTTTCAGCACGTTCAACAATTTGCAGTTTTGTAGCAATTGACAAAACAACTCTTTTTCTTTTTGCTCCCGAACTGGACCCCGACATTTCGGCACGAACTTACGCAAAATCGCTTTCTAATCAGACGTGCGGACACCAACTGAATGAACCCAGAATAAGGCATCGCCTACACGGACCGTGCGACCCATACAAAACTTATTGACGAATGGCAGTCGTCTGAATTTGGAAAAAGGGGAGGGAGAGTGTTCGGAACGAGTCCTCTGCATCGGATTAAGTCTAATGTTTTTTCATAGCAGGGGATCGCCTGGCTGGTGCACAGATGCTATACTGTACTTTCAACCCTTTTAGAATAATTCTCAGAAACCCATTGACAAGGAACACTTAAGCTGTGACACACATAGTGTACATTCCTGTAGTCGGAATTCTTGGCGGCGAAATCTTGGAGGTCTTGTGATGTCTCACACTTTTTTTTTTAGGCGATCCCGGATAACCAAATGCACGGTTAATTGCAGACCGGATAATCGAGGTTCCACTGTATAACATTTGAATAATATTAAATCTTATGTGAAGCTTGCATCATCCTTCATGGTGTTTAAAGCCCCCCCCCCCTCCAGGTTAGGATCATGTTCTGATACAGTGCATTGCTGCACCCACCACATGACAAACCAACTCAGGATCCCAGATTAGGACCTGAGTGCAGACACCTTCAAGGAGTTATTCATTTATTTGTTTCTTGCCCCCCTGGGTGTGCGTGTGTGTGTGTGTCAGTTTGTCTTGTGATGAAGTGGCAGCCCAACCATGAAAATCTTTTAAAGATTTTAATAGCTTGTTCAGGTACTATAAACTAGTATGATGTAATGAACTATATCTTCAACTGTAGCAGATGGGGAGATTCAGTGGGATGGTTCGTGGTTATTATAATTACTTTCTATATACATTTATAGAGTGTCTTCATCAAATAAAGCCTATATTATGACATTTACTAAAATAATTTACAAATGTCATTTTAACAGCTGGAGCACAGGCAAGTTTGTTGATTTGGTGGTTGAATATTTTGGGTACAAGAAGACAAAACGCTCTAGTGGAAGAAGCAGCACATAAAATGGGGAAATTATGTTTAATAATTTGTGAAAGAGAAAGGTTGTATGGAAGGAAAGGATCAAAGTGACATGGTCTTCCCTCCTGGTTTAATTTCTTATAGGAATATGACAACCTGAAATTAGAACTAGCTGGTCAGTTCTTCTGGCTAGATGGATCTGTCTATCTTTAGTCAGGTTAAAACAAAATGCAAAACTTGCAAGTGGAAAGAAGTCTCTAATACAAGTGATATTTTTTTTTAATTAAATGGTCATGTTTACTAAATCATTTGAATAATATAAACAGAACATTATGTCTGTGGTAAGTTTTGGCTGCATGAAATCTTCTATGTTTCTAGATATAAATGTACTTTGTCATGTAATACAGCACTATGTTACATAAATTGCCTGTAGATACAGGTCTTTCCAAACCATTCTTTATTTTAGGCACAGCACAGCTCAGAGTGTTCTGAACAACTTTAAAGAAAAAAAAAAGCTTGTTAAATTCTCCAGAACTCTCCAGCTCCGCTTATAGTTGGCCACATTCAGTAGAATTTGAACACGTTATCAGCAGAGCTGCCTTCTCCCACCATAAGAATCTGAAAGACAAAAGATCCCAGCCAGGTAAAGGCTTCTTGCATTAGAGAAACAAGCACTTAAAATTAGTCCTAATAAAATGGGAGGTGAGACGTGAGGGAGCAGCCATTCTGATTCTGTATCAGATTCATTTAAGTTCAGAGAAAGTGTGGCTTCCTTCAGCAAAAGAATTTGAAAGCTAAACTTGCATCTTCCTTCTCAAAATAAGTATGAAACATTAGTAACCTCTGGTATGAACTTAAATTGCAGGTGTTCCACTTTTTTTCTTTTTTAATTTAATAAAACATAGGAGACATACAGTATCAAGGACAGGTGTCTCCTGTCATGTTGTTGGCAAATTACAGTAGCAATAGAGCAGAGTGTGAATATAATAACAGCTGTTGTTTTTTACACCAGTTGCTTACAGTTAGACGTGGGCTGGCAGAGTTGCTGCTGCTGATTCACAAATCCTTTTAATTTCTCTTCTACAGTTTTCATCATACCACCCACTGTTGTGTTTTAATTTCTGCAGATGCACACAGTCCTCTCCAGAGGGATTATCCTTATCATTCCTGTTGTCTGGCTCTGTCCCATTGTCATAATCCCTTATACCCCAAAACCTGCAGGAGAGCAAGAAGAGACATTACCCCAGTATCAGAACTGAGGGTGTACTGACAAAGAATCACACATACACTGCATGAAGAGATTTCACAAAACAATGGAAGAAAAATGAAAGATCAGTTCATTTCTCTATCCTGTGATTTTGCTTCTGACAACCTTACCTGTAGTTGAGGGGATATTTTGTTTAAATTCAGAGATTGTTATTAAAATGTAAGTTTCTCTAAATGAAATAAACTGTGTGACAGCTCATTCTGTTCTTTGTGTTAACATATATGAAGATGTGAGGGGTGTCAGGGGGCATTTTGGAGTTCATTCAGCACCAGAATTTCTACAAAGTTTCCTTATACAAAATATCTCCATTAAGGGGTCAGCAGCATTGGTCTGTCTTCATCCATCTTTCCCAAAACAAGGAAACGAACTTCAAGCAGCTTTTACGAACACAGATACATTGTTGAACTTTTTAATTCATATCTTATAACTGGAGAATGAGCAGTTTAAGTAACATCCTCAGGGTCACATGGAAGATTCAGGGGTGGAAACTGAACCAGAATCTTTTCTGGTTGACAGTCTGGCTCCCTATCAGACCTTTGCGTCGGGCTGCTGCTCCTTACACATTTTATTTCAAAATAGTCTGTCTTGAAACACTGTAGATTAATTTACTCTATCAAATTTACTCTGAGAGAGGTTATTTTAACTTGTTTGTTTTCTTCCACTCCATTTCTGGCCCCCTGTAATGCAAAAAACAAATCCCCAGTGCAGAGTTGCATGTGCTGCAGGGACTTCAACATGGACTTAGAAGTCTCGAGCAAGTAATTCATTTAAAAAAAATTAAGAAATCTGAACTAGAATTACACAAAGATCGTACACAAACAACAACTAGAGCCTCAGATCAATTGATGCCGTTTTACATCACTTGAGTTGCAGTCTGGAGTCTGTGAAACCTTTTTCAGTTACCACAAGCCTAGTTGAGTTTGGTTGTTAACTATGTGATACTATATTATTACAATTGTGTATTTTATGTCATCCACTAACATACAATTACATCCTGTTAATAACTTATGTTTGAATGTGACTCGTTGTTACAAAAATATAAAAAATATATTTAATAAAGGCAAGTGTGGTATCTCTATATTTCATGAACGTTACAAATACTCTAATTTTAACTCCTTTAGCACTATGGTGTTTTCAGATTACTGTGTCTAAATTAAATACCCAAAAAGAAACAGCTTTTAATTTCTACAAATGTAATAAAGGAGTTGCAAAAGTTTGAAGAGTAGCTAATACCCTACTTCATATTTTTAAAGAGATTATTTGATTAAAAACCTTTGTTTACCACTATATCAACTAAATAAAACACAAAATGATTGGATGTTTTAGGGATTCTACAGCACATAACCAATACATTTTGTGATACACAACCCTGAAATTAAATTTGTTGTGCTCCATTCTGTCAGCTTTCATTGTGTCAAGTTTTAGCATTGTAAGGTTTGACTGTTTGGCACAAGGTGCCTCTTTGGAAATATTTTGTTCCTTTTTGGAGACATTTAGCGTCTTGCACCTAAACAAGTATTGCATTAGCAGTTATGTATTTTTTATTTCTTAGAAAAAAAATTATATACTGTGGCGGATGGCCGGGGCCCTTGCCCAGCCAGGATGCCTAAAGTGTGGAAGCACCGGGGGAAAGAGGATTGTTGGGACAGTATCTTCCATGGGCTGACAGAGGGCAGTCCCCTTGGTTTCCAGTGGGGTCCTGGGTTATGAGCATGGGGGTTCAACCCTGTTGGAATCCATGGCCGCCACCAGGGGGTGCATGGACCTTTCCAGGACCTTACTTGGTCATGCACCTAGAAGTGTGGCCGGAAGAAGCTTGTTAGGCAACTGGAGTCCATCCAGGTACCTTATAAAAAGGAGCCGCCTCACTCCATAAGTGGCCAGAGTTGGGAGGAGAGGACAAAGCCTGAAGAGGAGTGGAGGGAGAAGGACTGAAGGAAAGAAGGAACTGAATGGTGTTGTGTTGTGTTGGTAAAACAGTAAATAAACGTGTAGAGTGTGGCATAACTTGGCTCCTGCTTGTCTGTGTCTGGGTTAGAGTGACGGTATGCCCCTAGTGGCTCACAATACACATAAACACGCAAACACAACGTATCACTTTGAAGCAACAATAAAACAATTTATAACTATGAATGTATGTGTACCCATCCAAACCTTTACTTTCAAAATTACTTTTCATACCAGTCTTTAAAGCAATTTCATTTACCACTCAACACAGAGGAAGCTTACATTTTGTACACTAGACTAAGGATTTTGTGCTCCAGATAACACCAACAACAACATTTATTTATATAGCACATTTTCATACAAAAAGTAGCTCAAAGTGCTTTACATAATGAAGAATAGAAAAATAAAAGACACAGTAAGAAAGTAAAATAAGTCAACATTAATTAACATAGAATAAGAGTAAGGTCCAATGGCCAGGGTGGACAGAAAAAACAAAAAAAACTCCAGACAGCTGGAGAAAAAAATAAAATCTGTAGGGATTCCAGACCATTAGACTGCCCAGTCCCCTCTGAGATATTGTACCTAACATAAATGAAACAGTCCTCTTTGGATTTAGGGTTCTCACGGAAGGACTTGATGATGATGGTCACGTAGACTTCTGGCTTTTAATCCATCCATCATTGTTGGAGCATCATGATGCTTTGAGTAGGTGGTGGTGGCCTAAGAAACCGGAAAAAGAAACAGAACAGAGAGTAGGGGTCAGTACGGATTTTAGAGCCACCATGAATAGTTATTATGATGAATTGAATATACAGAGAATCAGGATTAAGTTAAAGTGAATTTATGAAAAGGCCATGTTAAAGTAATGTGTTTTCAGCAGTGTTTTAAAGTGCTCTACTGTATTAGCCTGGCAAATTCCTATTGGCTTGGTATTCCAGATTTTAAGTGCATAGCAGCAGAAGGCTGCCTCACCACTTCTTTTAAGTTTTGTTCTTGGAATTCTAAGGAGATACTCATTTGAGGATCTGAGGTTACGATTTGGAATATAAGGTGTCAGACATTCCGATATATAAGATGGGGCGAGATTATTTAAGGCTTTATAAACCATAAGCAGAATTTTAAAGTCAATCCTGAATAACACAGGTAACCAGTGTAGTGACTTCAAAACTGGAGAAATGTGCTCGGATTTTCTTTTCCTAGTTAGGATTCTAGCAGGTGCATTCTGCACTAGTTGCAAACGATTTATGTCTTTTTTGGGTAGCCCTGAGAGGAGTGCGTTACAGTAATCTAGTCGACTGAAAACAAACGCGTGAATTAATTTCTCAGCATCTTTCAGTGATATAAGAG
Organism: Polypterus bichir lapradei; assembly: GCA_026402145.1. Lineage (NCBI taxonomy): Eukaryota > Metazoa > Chordata > Cladistia > Polypteriformes > Polypteridae > Polypterus > Polypterus bichir. Next base: position 30,601,696 of record JANRMT010062807.1, read on the forward strand.
GTCTAACTTTAGCTATGTTTCTTAAGTGAAAAAATGCTGTCCTAGTGATCTGATTAATATGCGATTTAAAATTCAGATTACAGTCAACAATTACCCTTAACCTTTTTACCTCCGTCTTGACATTTAATTCTAATATATCCAGTTTATTTCTAAGAGCCTCATTGTATCCATTATTGCCAATCACTAAGATTTCAGTTTTCTCTTTATTTAACTTGAGAAAGTTACTATTCATCCATTCTGAGATACAAGTCAGACATTGTGTTAGTGAATCAAGAGAATCGGGGTCATCAGGTGCTATTGATAAGTACAGCTGTGTGTCATCAGTATAGCTGTGGTAGCTCACATTGTGTCCTGAGATAATGTGACCTAACGGAAGCATATAGATTGAAAATAGCAGCGGACCCAGGATAGAGCCTTGTGGAACACCATATTGGATATCATGTGTCTTTGAGTTGTAATTACCACAACTAACAAAGAATTTTCTCCCTGTCAGGTAGGATTCAAACCAATTTAAGACACTGCCAGAGAGGCCCACCCATTGACTAAGACGATTTCTAAGAATATTATGATCAATAGTGTCAAATGCAGCACTCAGATCTAAGAGGATGAGAACAGATAGATGGCCTCTGTCTGCATTCACCCGCAAATCATTTACTACTTTAATGAGTGCAGTTTCTGTGCTGTGATTTGTTCTAAAACCCAACTGAAATTTATCAAGAATAGCATGTTTATTTAGGTGGTCATTTAGCTGCATAATGACTGCCTTCTCCAGAACTTTACTTAAGAAAGGCAGGTTAGAGATGGGTCTAAAATTTTCAAGAGCAGAGGGGTCGAGATTATGTTTCTTAAGTAGGAGTTTAACTACAGCAGTCTTAAGACAGTCTGGGAAAACCCCTGTATCTAATGACGAATTTACTATGTCAAGAACACTATCAATTAGCACACCCGATACTTCTTTGAAATAATTTGTTGGTATTGGGTCAAGGACGCAGGTGGAGGGTTTTAATTGAGATATTATTTTTTGTAAATTAGGTAAATCTATCCTAGTGAAAGTGTTTAATTTCTTTATAACAGAATGCTGGGGTTTAGGAAGATCCTTAGTGTTGGGGAGATATACCATGTTATTTTTAATATCATTAATTTTTTGGTTGAAAAATACAGCAGTAGCCTCACAGGTTTTACTGGAAGTACTTAGGAGGCATTCCTTTGAGCTACCTGGGTTTAGCAGACAATCAATCGTCGAGAATAAGACTCTGGGATTACTAGCATTGTTATTTATAATCTTAGAGAAATAGACACCCTTCATCCATCTTCTGATGTCCTCTGTTGCAGTTTTTTTCTTGTTGCTGTTGCTTTTATTTCTTACATTTCATGCCTGGAATGCACTAAGCACATACATACCCTTTCAACCCAGCATCTTCAAGTGCTGGGTTACTGGGGTGGGGACAATGCCTTTGCTGGTGGCCCTGGGCAAAAGGCAGGAAACAAGGGTCCTGAGTATGTCATACAGACACACACACACATAACTATGAATGACTATGTGACCTTTAGGAAGACTCGTGAAATGGACAACAAGGTTAGAGGATCAAGTTTAGATTTAGATAAATGGAGAAAAGGGACAACAAGGTTAGAGGATCAAGTTTAGATTTAGATAAATCGAGATGATAGAGATGTGAGACCTTTGAGCAGGAATGTTGTGTTTGTTTAATGGATTAATAAGTAATGAGAGCCAAGTCTTATTGAAGATGTCCTACTGCGTACAAAAGAGGGAGGAGTTTGACTTCTTTAATCATTTTTTGTTATTTACTTTACTAGCAGTTGGAGGAAAAGTACAAAAATAAAATAATGAATATTTGACATGATTTACTTTACTTTTTTAAAAAGAAAAATATATAAAAAGGTAGCTATTAAAAAAAAAGGGAGTGGTTTCCTCTAGACTTTCTTGTATACTCAGATATGGGAATGGATATTTGACGAGTAAACCACAAGACAATAATTATATTTTAAGTACATTAAAGAAGCATCAACAAATCAAATCAAATGAATAATATATTGAACGATTATTATAAAAGTAAAGTTGAATAAATCGGACTCTGCAGCTGCATGAATAAAAGGTAAAGTACCACTTCTGGTTAGCAGAAATTGCCCAAAAGTTGATAGAAATCTATGTTTTGTACTTAATACTTGTATGCAAAATTTGGTAGACCTAATTTAAAGTGTCCTCAGATTATCATGTTTACATACACACAGACACACACAGAGAAAAACACACAGACATAATTCCAGAAATGGTATTTTCGGACTCAGGGAGGTCTAAAACATCGAGATTCATCAAAATCTCAACATCGAATTTTTGGACGATTACAATACTACATATACGAGAAAGTAAAACCATATAGGCATATAACCGTTGTATATACTGTAACCTTCATTTTATCAATAGTTTTCCTTTGTTGCAAAATGTGCAAAACCTCATCAAAGGGAAAGTAAAATGTATTTGTCACTGCCTTTCAGTAATTATTATTATTAATTATTCACTAATAAAAAATGGACACATAGGTAGACAAATATAGTTTTTAGATTCTAGAAGACACTGACATACCCAGCAATCAGTCAAATTTAGCTGATTATGAAGGAGGGCAATGAAAAATAGCATTTCTTTCATCGGTGCATTGTTTTCAGTTGTTGAAAAATGTGCAACCTGTATCACTTGGGAATTAAAATGGTCAGGGTAGTAATCACAGTAACTTTACTTAAAATCAAGTCTTCTTCTGCGTTAGTGAGCTCAGTCAGACTGAACCATCTCAGTACTTTCTGCTCCTCTCTGATTCGTAGTTATTGAATTTCTTTTATACATTCACTTTCTTACCCCTTTTGAAGTCTGAGAGGTTTTTTATCCACCCATAGGAATTGACCTTCTGTCACCTGATCTGTCAGTCCAATCCAGTAGGATTTCTCTTTACCTCCTTTGATTGCCAGCGATGCTGTTAAAAAAAGCTGAAGAAAATAAACTTTAATTAACAAATACTCCACTAAATCTTTAGATTTACTGACTTCAAGCTTGGTTTAGTTCCCTTTCCAAAGACCTCCAATGTATTAATAGAATAGGTACTGCAGGAATACCTACAATTAAGGAATAAATGATATAAAAAGAGGTAAAAAAAGCACTATATACTGTTTTTTAATTAATATTTTTTTCACTTTATTGAAATAAATGTAGAAGCAAGAGGTTTTCAGATTGTATGTTATTTTCTATATCATGTGTAATGAAACAGTGTCAGTTATATGAAGAGTCTAATACAGCAACTTTTCAATGAGCGTTATTCTAAAATGCTCTCGTTCTTTGTCAGTCTTTGTCAGTGAACCTTAACATGATGAAGGCCTTACTTGCTCCTCCTCACTTTCTATAATGACCAGATATACCACAACTGATGTGCAGTGATCTCGACTTTTGGGCCAGGTCAGTTGATCAGTAGAGAAGAAATAACACTTGGAGTTAAAGAGCAGCCAACTTTGTGGACAAACAGAACACGTCTGACCTGCAAAAGCAGAGAAGGAAGGAAAAGTGCTGAAGTAAAAATGCAGTTATTTTACCTAAAAGGTGAGTTATTTTCTCTCACATTAGTTTTTCCAGACTAAAATCTGTGTGATTTAGATGTGTTCATTTTTGCATGGACTTAAAAATATGCAGATTCATTTGATTACTGTGGAACTGTGACTTATTTTAGTGGAATTACAGCATTATCATCAGTTTAAATTTAACACTTAATGTACAGAAATGGGAACATTCTTTCTATACATACAATTTTATGTGTCACTTTAACATTATATGGGTTAATTTAACACTGCATAATTTGATGTATGAAAACTGGAAAAAAACACTAACATCTGCACCACTGCTGAGCTAAGGCTAATATTAAAATTTTTTAGTTAGTGTTCCACATGCTCAGAAGACAGCAGAAAAAGCTCCAGTAGGAGTTTACAAGAGAAACAGAACTGGGTTTTCATGTCATAACCTACCTGGTGCCAAACTGTTTCTTACAGGACAGGATTTATTCAGTGCTGTTAGTCATTTGTTAAGTTGTTTTGTGAAGTTGGAGACTGCTGTAGCTCTTATTCATCTCTCTGTTACTGGTCAGGAGGTTACTGTAATTCTTATTCAGGTCCTTATACTGAGACTGAAGGACAAAATGTTTCTTGTTCAGCTCTCCACATTTGGATTGGAGACCTTTATGACTTTTATTAAGCTCTTGACACTGGGATTGAAGAGCTATGTGAGTCCCTTTTAGCTCTCCACACTGGAACTTTAAAACTGTCAGGTTTCTCTGCATAGTGTTATGTTCCTTTAACAACACAGTGTAGTTTTGATGAATGAACTTCTCAGTTTGCTCCATTTCTGTTTCGGAAACCAAACGTTTTTCCTTCACTTTTTTCAAATGAATGAAATCTGGGCAACAACAAAGAAGTAAATATTAAGATCTGTGTTTTCATGTTTTTTACATTAACTCATTTTAAAATAAAGGCTGGCCATTTTAAGATTTTTTCACTCGGTATGATACATTCTTTATACTTTTTTCTTTCTTCTTTTAGTTTCGATTCACTAGGTACAGTCTTTCAAGTGTTTCCCCAGATTTATTTATATAGCACACCAACAGAAAGTACACAACCAACCATGCTCTGCTTGGGTAAACTACATATCTGTAGAGATCAATGTCTTTAGTGTGAAGTGCAACCTGCTCAGAAATGGGGCTGTAAGCAGTTTAACCTTGGTTAATGACAAGTGTGGTGCCATAATGATAGTTCACTGACAATAGCATGACGTTTGACCAAAGGACTGCACCCTACTAATTCCAGGTAACACATCGACTGTGGTGGAGTTTGTCTGTGTGTTTGACCTGTTTTACAGGGTTGCCATTCTTGCTGTCACTGGTAATGTGTCACCAGAAGTCATTAGTAATAATCTTTCACCCTTTATATTCAGTTTTGATATTATTGTAAGACTCCATTCAGTTTTCTGTTGTTCAGAGGCATGCGCTATTTTATTACTATTCCTGCTTGGTCACTCCCATGCTGTTTAATTTTCTCGTGCATCCTGCTGATCAAATGTCACTATGGTCGTGTGAAATTTTGAGTCATCATTCCTCATCTACCTATAATTCCAATTTTCTGGATTAAAAAGTAAAAAAAATATGTGTGTTAGTTAGGCAAATCAATCTAGGTGACTAGGTCTCTGCATGCATTTCTGACTTTGATTTTTGATTAACTTTTATAGCTTTGGCTGTCTTAGTTAACTGATGCCCTAAATGTTGATCTTGCCTGTTTCAGACTCATTTCTCTCTCATCTGCCAGTTCTGTTCTCTCTAAAATGGCCTTTTGACCTGTCCATGTTGTATCTAAACAGAATGGGTGGCATGTCATTTTCTTTTTTTTTTTTTTTTGATCGTTCAAGAGTGTCTCCTGTCTTTCATAACTGATAATATTGTTCTCTTTATATATGTTGCCTTTCTGCTCAATACTAAACAAGTATAGTATCCATCCCCTTGGGATTAATAAAGCATCTATCTATCTATCTATCTATCTATCTATCTATCTATCTATCTATCTATCTATCTATCTATCTATCTA
>JANRMT010062807.1:30633884-30644011 GCA_026402145.1 Polypterus bichir lapradei
TTTAAATAGAACTTGAACAAATACGATAGTTCATAATATCCACGCAGACTTGCGCGTAAGAGTGGGAGTTATCCGTTTTAACAAGCAGCGTATTGCACTGATACGAAATAGCTGTGTGTGTATATATGTAGATATGTATGTATATGTATATATATGTTTATATATGTGTGTGTGTATGTATATATATATATGTATTTGTATGTATATATGTGTGTGTATGTATGTATGTGTGTATGTATATGTATGTGTATATATGTAGATATATATATATATGTATGTATATATGTGTGTGTGTATATATATGTGTATATGTATAGATACTGTATGTATATATATATGTTTATGTGTGTGTGTGTAAATATATATATATGACAGCAACACTCATCACTCACAACAGTGACAAAACAATTACATTGACAATCATGTTACGTTATTTTCAAAATGTTTCCTTTTCTTTTTCATTGCTTCTTTAACACACTACTTCTCCGCTGCGAAGCGCGGGTATTTTGCTAGTCTATATATATAATTCACTAAGGGCACGCAAGACAGTGAACGCAAGCAAGACAGAGAGCCACGCCTGCCAACTTACAGAGCCCTGCCCACCAACTCTAAGACCATGGGACACACTCGACAGAGCCACGCACGCCAACTGTAACTGTCCTCCCGCGTCCAGCGTCGCTCTTGAGGCATGTGCACTGCCTACTAGTGTCCGCACGCAACAACTCACCAAACACAGCCTCAGTCTCTTTCGTCTGTGCAAAAGTCCACATAAACCTTTGAGCCACGTTGACTTTTCACCGCACGCAAGACAGAGAGCCACAACCGCCAAATCACAAAGCTCCACCCACCAACTGTAACAGAGCCCCGCCCATGGGTTATGCACGAAAGAGCCACGAACACCCACTCTAACCCTACTCCCACGTCATGGGGAACGCACGACAAGGCCCCGCCCGCCAACCCTCACCCTTTGGAGGCTTCCGAAATCTCTCTCGAGGCAATTATATGGCGACATTGACTTCTCAACTGTCACTCTGGAACAACTCAGTACACGAGCTATATTAAAACCCGTTAGCGCCCAGCATCCTATAAATAGGACACTTACTTTTTATTTTTTTGCATTTGTCTAATACCATATATTTCTTTTGAAGTAATTATTTATGAAAGAAGAAACTCTATTTATGAGTGTGTTATTTATTTTTTTTATTGTACGCAACTTTTTAAGATCTCTAGGCCGATTTGATTTTGAAGAATTTTTTCATGTTCGTCACTCTTCCTAATTTTTGTATTTTGTGCAATGAACATATATTTCAAATGTGAAATATTGATCAGATCATATTTATTATGCATCACAGGGTGTATATTCGAAGGTGGGAGCGTCGTCTTTTCTTTAGTCTTTTCGTGGCACCTCTGAGATTTGTGCCGTCCTATTTATAGGACGCTGGGACATAAAGGCATCAGTTTCCTTCGTCACTCGCCCCGTTCGTCTGTTTTCCGTCGTGTGGTGACTCATGCCTCGTTTCTCAGAACCTTATCATCGCTATGTGCCTAAAGGCATGACTTTGTGTTATTCGTGGAAGAAAAGGCAGATGGCGTTTCGAATAAAACAGACATTTAGTCTCTTAGGGATTCATTCGTAGTACTGCCTTGAGCGAGTAGAAAGTTCGAGTTTTCTGTTGCGTATTTTTGCTGTTATTCGGAGTCATGTTTCGGAAAGGTGTTAGTATTAGTGAAATAGAACAAATACTTTTAGAAGAGGATATTGACAATTCAGCGGATGTGAGTGTAGTTGTCTTGCCGCCGGAGAATGAGGTTGTCAGTGATGAAGACATTTTTGAAGAAGACCAAGTTAACCAAGTTGAGGTTGCAGATGTTCCTGGTGAACTATTGCTGCAGATAGTACCGCGGAATGAAAGCCAGATCACACCTTCTGTGGAAGAAGATGAGGAGTATCCACAAGCGAAAAGATCACGAGGTGTGGGGAAGAAACGTTCACTGACAAAATGCGAACCAACATGGAGAAAAGTCGTCCCGACCTACACAAAATTGCCAGAAGAAGGTACGTCATCAGAATCTCTGGCAGAGACTATGCAAGGTGCGCTGGGAGAAAATTCTCCTCTTGAAATATTTGAGATGCTCTTTGATGACGCGATAATGAGCATGATAACTTCTGAGTCTGTAAAGTATGCCACAGAAGTAAAAAATGAAACAAATTTCATTTTGTCAATCGATGAACTCAAAATATTTTTTGGAATACTTTTGCTGTCCAGATATCACAAAGTGCCCAGTGAAAGGCACTATTGGAGTGAAGATAGTGATTTAGGAGTCGATATTGTAAGAAATGCAATGCCAAAAACAGGTACCTCAAACTAAAAAACATGCTGCACTTCAATAACAACAGCAAGGTTCAAGAGAATAAAGACGATAGAGGGTTCAAAGTGCGCCCTCTAATAGTCGCTCTGAATAAGAATTTCAGAAGATGGGGCATATTTGACAAACACCTTGCAGTCGATGAAATGATAGTCAAATATTATGGTCACCACGGATTGAAGCAGTTTATCAGAGGGAAGCCGATCCGTTTTGGATACAAATTTTGGGTACTGTGTGGATCAAGTGGCTATTGTTTCCACTTCAATTTATACTGTGGTAAGGAAGTAGCTCAGAATGACAGAGATTATTTGGCATTAGGGTCCCGCGTTGTTCTAAATATGTTGGACCCTGTCCAAGAGCCCGCAAGTCATTGGGTGTTTTTCGACAATCTCTTTACCAGCAGAGATTTGCTTATTCATTTGAGAGATGTTGGTTTTAGAGCTTCTGGTACACTGAGGCAGAACCGCCCGTTCAAATGCCCTTTGAAAGATTCCAAGGAATTGTCTAAGGAGCCCAGGGGCACTTTTGATTCTGCGTTTGATTCAGAAGGAGAAGTTCTGTTCATGAAGTGGAACGACAACAACTGTGTCACTATTGGGACAAATTTTGACACTGTTTATCCCCTGAGTCATGCATCACGTTGGAGCAGGACATCAAGGCAGAAGGCGTCTTTTCCACAACCAAATGCCATCAAATCATACAACAAGTACATGGGTGGAGTTGACCACCATGATTGGTTAGTGGGAAAGTACGATGTGTCCATTCATGGTAAAAAGTGGTATTGGTGTTTATTCACAAGAATGCTTGACATGGCAATTGTAAATGCCTGGATTGTGTACAGGAAGGTTTCTCATCCTAGCATGGACCTCCTTGAATTCAGAAGAAATGTCGCCATTGCTTATTTGAAAAGAAACACTTCAAAGCACGGGCCAACACATCCTCTTCAACATCCATCCCAGACATTAGATACGATGGAAAAGATCACTTTGTATCAAGACGAGACAAACAAAGGAGATGCCAGGGAGAAAACTGCAATGCAAAACCTCTCACCTTTTGTAAAAAATGTGAAGTAACATTGTGCAAGAACTGTTTCATCACTTATCACACCCAGAAATGATAAATTCATGTTTCTTTTTTTTCCTTTTTCAATATGTTTTTGTAGTTGTTATTACATACAAATGTAAAAACAAACGTAATAAAAATATTTGTCATTCAAATTCGTTCTTATATATAATTTTTCTAATTTGTGAAATGTTACCTTATTGTCCCAGCGTCCTATTTTTAGGACAGTCCACCATTTGCAATAGTTAGATATTTTTCAAAAAATCATACATATTGCTTCTAAATACCCTTCTGAACAAATTATTAACAAATTTTCAATAAAAAGTTTATTTAAAAAAGTATGGGCTTTATTAAGCGTCACCAACGAAGGCTCACTACACCTTAATGAACAGGTGCTGAAACTTATCCCTAAAGACGAAGTAACTTTCACCAGCATTGACTCCATCGTCACAGACGATCCTGCAGATCAACTTGCATTCCCCGAAGAATTTCATAATAGTCTTACTCCCACTGGCATGCCTTGGCATAAACTCAAAATTAAAATTGGTTCAGTCATCATGCTTCTCAGGAACCTCATGCCAGCAAAAGGTCTCTGTAATGGCAAGTGTTCACTTATCAATAAATAATTATATGCGGCGTATGCTACGCCGCGGTTTGGCTATACTTTATATTTTACCATAAAGTTCAGCATACTGCAAGAAGTTATAGTATATTAGTCCTTGAAAAGTATTGTTAAATATTGTAAAATGTATTTATATTAGTAGTATTTTTAAAAAAAAACATACATTTTAAATATATTCTGTTTTTAAGAGGGATAATAGGTTTATAACTTGTGCTGTCACAGTGCATTTTGGTCTAGGACAGATCTCAATATCAGAAACACATTACAAATACCTACTGGGAAGTAATATATTTTAAAAGTATACGTCAATATACAAAAACAATAGGTACCTTGAAAACTCTAAGATTTGTTGTATAATATAACTAGAATTTCTAGTATATTTAAAAATATACGTAATAGTTTTCTAAAATTTATCTTACTGTATGTTATTCCTAGAAATATATTATCTTTTTTAAAACTATGTTGCACTATACAAAAATGGCAAACATTTACATTATTACAGTATATGTCAGAATGCTGCAATATAAAATATATCATTTAAGAGTTTTTAACATAGTTTAAAATATATGTGTAGTAAATTGTACTTTGAATTCACAGTCTATTTCCATTTATATTGTAATATGCAGTAATTTGTAAAACCTAACTGGCAAGTGCCTTTAGACACTTTAAAATATGAAACATTTTTCTATTCAACAAGTTATAAAAATGCTGCAACTGGAACAGAACAAAGATTGTCAAGGAACTAATTTTTTGCTTTTCATTTTTACTGTTTTCTTATAGAAAATACAATTTGCCACTAAGTCTCACAGTAATCTTTATTTTTCAGTTTTGATTTCTGAATAAAGAAAAAAGTTAAAACAGTCTCAGCCTACCCCTATGCTGTTCTGTTCTCCTATCTTCAGAAGGTTGTGTGTTAATGTAGATGACATCAGGGTTTTCTTTCACTAAACTGTAAATGATACTCATCTCCATTTCTACTGCTGCTGCGAAGAGACTGAAGGCATGAAGAGCTTTTGGTTGCCTCCTAACTATATAGCATGCTGGAGTAACAGAGTGGGTGTGTCGACACCTCAGCCTTTATTTTAGCACAGGTAGTCAGAGGTGTAAGAGCTACAGCCAAAGCTCAAGTTTTGGTAAATATATTTTGTAACAAGGAAGAACAAAGATAGAAATGAAGGCTGGGGTCCTGTGGAAATCTCCATTCAATGACAGTTGCTTAAAAAAAATGCAGTCACAAGCACAACTCTATTGTGATTCTTTTGACAGGTTGCGATCAAAAAAAATAACACTATAGAAACTTGGGGCGAAGGAATCCTCTAAAGTATTTGAATGTCATCTTCCAGTGGAACTTGTGGTTATATACTGGAAGGGGCTGGATGTTTTGCTTCCTATAGTTTAAGGACACAGACAAAGCAAAAGTGGCAGTTTCATCCTGAATTCCTTCTCTGTTTTAGTTCAGCACACGCCCATGAAACTCAGCCTATGGCCACATGTCTGACACTTTCTTCAATTTTGTACCAAATCTTTGAACTGATGTAGCTTCCTTGGTTGGTAGGCAGAGATGTTCTTGTCCTAGATATAAAATAACCTTTAGCCTTCACACAGCTTCCTGCTACCATGTGTATTGGACAAGTTAAATCTGCAAAAACTCATTATCTCTCTAAACTTGTCTCTAATAACAACTCTTACGTACTTCTCTGCCACCTTCTCATACAATACCACAACTCCTCTCAAGGCACCCTGTCATATGCTTTCTCTAAGTCCACAAAAAGCTTCCACAAAGCTCCTTCTGACCTTCTCTATACTTCACAATCAAAACCCTCAAAGCAAAAATGGCATCTGTGGTGCTCTTCCTGTCATGAAACCATACTGCTACTCACTAATCATCACCTCACTTCTTAACCTAGCTTCCACTACTCTTTCCATTAACTTCATGCTGTCGATCATCAGTTTTATCCCTCTGTAGTTACTACAGCTCTGCACATCCCCCTTATTCTTAAAAATCTGTACTAATACACTTCATCTCCACTCCTCATGCATCTTCTCACTTTCCAAGATTCCATTAAACAATCTGATTAAAAACTCCATTGCCATCTCTCCTAAACACCTCATTTCTTCCACAGGTATGTCATCTGGACCAACGGCCTTTCCATTTTTCATCCTCTGCAAAGCTGTCCTTACTTCTTCCTTGCTAATCTACCTAACCATCTCCTCTGTTCCCTTCACCAACATGTCCATTGAAATCTGCTCCAATCACCACTTTCTGTCCCTTGAGTACACTGTCCATCACTTCAACTCACTCCAGAAATCTTCTTTCTCATTCATCACACACACAACTTGTGGGACATATGCACTAATATTCATCATCACACCTCCAATTTCCAGCTTCATAATCTTCACTCTGTCTGACACTCTTTTCGATTGTAAAACACTCTTGACATACTGTTCCTTCGGAATGACCCTTACCCCATTTCTCCTCCCATCCACACCATGAAAGAACAATTTGAATCCACCACTGATCCACCTGGCCTTACTTCCCTTCCATTTAGTCTCTTGCACGCACAATATATCTACCTTCCTTCTCTCCATCATATTGGCTAACTCTCTCCCCTTACCAGTCATACAGCCAACATTCACAGTCCCTACCCTCAGTTCCATGCTCTTTACCTTCCTCCTCTCCTCCTGCCTCCAGACACATCTTCCCCCTCTTCTTATCGTTCTTTGGCCAACAGTGACCCAATTTCCGCCATTACCCTGTTGGGTAACAGTACTGGTGACAGTCATTGTTAACCCAGGCCTCAACCGATCCATTATGTGAGCTGGGGGGCTGATAGCACCCTCAGAGAATACAGGCGATCCTGGGAAAACCCCTGAAAAACATTGACAGACTACCTTAACATTGCTCCTTACCTTACTTGCGCTCTGTCGCGTGATAAACCTCTTTCCGCATACTTAAAAGCCTGTACAGCACCTGTCAGTTTGGGAACTGATTGCTTTTGCATCTCTCTCTCTCAGACATTTCCTGCTCCTGACGCGTACTCCTTTGAAGAAGAAGATACATTTGCATACTTTTTAATTGAGAGACGGAACTGTCATCTCTGTCCAGTCAAGGAGCATGTTTAAAACCTTTAAAAAAGACAAATGATTGTTTGCAGTGTTTGAATAAAGTTTCCTGTCTCTTCAACATCCTCTTTTTCTGTGCAAATCTGTGACTAAAGTGTGACAAGCTGTTTCAAATCGCTCAGAATGTTCCACTTCCTTAAGATCCGGAGGATGATCCAATTACTCCTCAGAATGTCCCACTTCTTCACTATCGGCAGAATGTTTCTCTGCCTCCTCTTCCTGAAAATTCTAAGAATGCGCTGATGAAGATGGATCCTTCCTATGACCTAGAGATGTTTCTTTTAGCTTTTGAGCAAGTGGCGACTTTGTTGGGATGGGACAAACGACACTGGGCCGTTATTATCACCCCTTTATTGTCTGGGGATGCCTTACTTTCCTTACGGAATGTGCCTCGCAATAAGCTCTGTGATTATGATTTCCTGAAGCGGCAAGTTGTTTTACGTAAGACTAGGACCTTTTTGGCTAAAGTTTTGCACTTAATGACTGGAAACTGAACATGGACGGTCCCATCCGTGCACAGATCCAAGATTTGATTCATCAAGTACATTGCTGGTTTGAGGGAGATGAGATGGAGTGGGTTGTGGAGAAAGTTGCCATGAATATAGTACTGGCTGGGATACCTGCAGTTCTTCGAAATGAGTTTCTTCATCATGATGTTGAATCATTAACGATTGTGGCCAGGCGCTTAGAAGGTTCTCAGACTGCTTGAAGAAAAAGCTTTGGTGTCCCTTATGCTGTTTCACAACCTACGTAGGAGCGCCCAGAGCATACACGTCGCTTTGACCAAAGACTAGAACATCGAAAGGGCTTCAGGACCTGACAATAGGATGTCATCAGGAAGGCCTCCGGAATATCCAGTTATTGATGAGGTGCCCGTATCTGGGGAGGCAGGAGGAGGCCGTGGAGGCCGTAGACGTTGTCGCGGATATTTCGGCAGTGGAGCTTGTTGAGGGAATGTCGCCTGTCTCCAGCTCAATCGATGGAAATTGGATTGGGCGAGGTTTGTTGCTCCTGTATTTCCTATTCATTAGATAAAAGAGATGGCTTATTGATCTCAGTGAAGTTGGGGGGCCATGAGATCTTGGCATTATTGGACTCGGGCAGTGACCTTTGTGTTGTCAGACGGGATTGTCTTGACGACGGATACCTTAGTGACACTGAGACTGTAAAGATACATTGTGTACATAGAGACGTTAAAGACTATCAGACATTCGGTCTCCTGCCCCTGGCCATTACTGTGGTTTTCAAATCCAGTTGGTTTAATTCCAACCAACACCACAACTAGTATACCATTCTGACATTTACTTGATCTCAGTATTTAGTTATCTGGCCTACAAATATTTTATTGGTACTTCATGTACATTTGTATTTGTTGCCATAGCTCTAAAAGCTTACATTTCTTTTGTTTTTTTTTTTACAATTTAAGCTTTCCTTTAAAGCTTGCTCCCCTGATTGTATTCAAATGCTGATGATTGGCAATAATCAGTGCAGACACAGGTTCAAAAACCAATGAATGCTAAAGAGGAACAATAACTTCAGTACCTTCTTTATTTGATTGCTAACTAAGAAATGCTTCTTACAAATATAGCAAGAAAGTCAGTATGACCCTAAAGTGATTTTTCCCCTTTAGCGTTCAGAGTTGTCAGCATTTGAATATAATTAACGGAGCAAACTTGAACGAAAAGGGAGAATCAAAAAGAAAATGGGAAGCATTTAAAGTTTTAGCAGAAACAGAAATATTTCAGAACTTCTTAGTAATAAAACAATAAAAACAGAAAGTTCAATAAACAATGAGTTGAATTAAAAGTCAATATTGTGAAAAAAGGCACAGCCATAGGGGTCCCTGGAGAATGGAGTTGAAAACCACTGTTGTAATCGACTTTCATGGGGCTTGCAATGGGTGATATTTAAACTCTCATAAAATATGTAAGAATAGTAATGGGTGCTCATATTCTACCCTGGCCCTGTCACTGTGTGTATATGCCGTATAATTTTGGCAAAGAACAGAAGTAACTGCTGTGCACTGAACAAGATGCGAGGAATAAAAGAAAGGGCTTTTGAGCGGCAAAATGTGCTAATGTTGTGTCAATAGTGAAACAGATGTAATGCAATTTAAAAAATATAGAAAACGCATAAATAAATACTAAATAGCAAATATGGAGGATCTACTGTATCTGAGGAGAAGGTCAAACATTATAACAGGTGAACATATAACAGAAAAGGCACAGGTGTGACGAATCGGGTTCTTCTCTATGCTCCCATCTTCCTTTTAGGAGCTCTTGAACCTGACATCGTTGGTAATGTCACCAGATGAGCTGGACAGTGAAGACATCACAACGAAGCAAGGGGATGGTGCATAAATGTGCAAAAGTGCTTTTATTAAAAAACAGCAAAACCAAAAAAAGTGTTCAAAATAAATAGTGCATTTCTTCTAAAAGTCATTAAATAAAGAATCCAATAAAAAAAAGTGAAGAGGTGGAGGTTAAAATCCAATGAATAAATCCATAAAACGTGGTTAAAATACGACGGCTGAAAGCAGTCCTTTAAAGCAACGCCTGGTGCCTTCTCCTACTGGCGGCTCCCCTGCTTCTCCCATCCAGGCTATGCACCTGGAGAGTCACCCTACCTGCAGCTGACCTTCTATTTCTGCTGGTCTGATCACTTTTCCGGACTCTGGCTCCGGTGGGCTCCAGCAGACCATGACTTGGGCTCCCCAGTGACCAGGGTGCTCATGCCGGGGCTTTCACCATTCAAGTCCCAGACTCCCATGAACGTATGCAGCAAGCCAACCACCTTCCAGTCACTTCTGCTTCTCCAAAGTGCTCAGCAGGAGCGACCACTTCTAGCTGCCACCGAGTGTCGGCCTAACACTCCTGAGGGGCTCTCCTTCCCACTGCCTGAGCTCTATAGATAGATAGATAGATAGATAGATAGATAGATAGATAGATAGATA
>JANRMT010062807.1:30644021-30661641 GCA_026402145.1 Polypterus bichir lapradei
ATAGATAGATAGATAGATAGATAGATAGATAGATAGATAGATAGATACTTTATTAATCCCAAGGGGAAATTCACATAATCTAGCAGCAGTATACTGATACAAAAAACAATATTAAATTAAAGAGTAATAAAAATGCATGTAAAAACAGACAATAACTTTGAATAATGTTAGCGTTTACCCCCCCGGGTGGAATGGAAGAGTCGCATAGTGTGGGGGAGGAACGATCTCCTCAGTCTGTCAGTGGAGCAGGCCGGTGACAGAGGCTGCTCCTCTGTCTGGAGATGACACTGTTCAGTGGATGCAGTGGATTCTCCATGATTGAGAGGAGCTTGCTTAGTGCCCGTTGCTCTGCCACAGATGTTAAACTGTCCAGCTTCATTCCTACATAAGAGCCTGCCTTCCTAACAAGTTTGTCCAGACATGAGGCGTCCTTCATCTTTATGCTGCCTCCTCAGCACACTACCGCGTAGAAGAGGGCACTCGCCACAACCATCTGGTAGAACATCTGCAGCATCTTATTGCAGATGTTGAAGGATGCCAACCTTCTAAGGAACTATAGTCGGCTCTGACCTTTCTTACAAAGAGCATCAGTATTGGCTGTCCAGTCCAATTTATCATCCAGCTGCACTCCCAAGTATTTATAGGTCTGCACCCTCTGCACACAGTCTCCTCTGATGATCACGGGGTCTATGAGGGGCCTGGGCCTCCTAAAATCCCGATTTTGGCTTCCCTTCACTGGCTTCC
Organism: Polypterus bichir lapradei; assembly: GCA_026402145.1. Lineage (NCBI taxonomy): Eukaryota > Metazoa > Chordata > Cladistia > Polypteriformes > Polypteridae > Polypterus > Polypterus bichir. The sequence goes on from JANRMT010062807.1 coordinate 30,644,766, forward strand.
AATTCGTTTTCAAATTCATTTTAAGATACTTGTATTTGTTTTTAAATCCTTTAATGGTTGTGCCCCTCTTTATTTGTCGGAACTGCTGTACCCTTATGTACTGTCTCGCTCTCTCAGGTCAGCAGACCAGATGCTTTTACGTGTTTTCAAGACACAATGCAAACTCCAAGGTGATCGAGCTTTTTCAGTTGCAGCTCCAAAACTCTGGAACGATTTGCCGTTGCACGTTAAGCAGGCTCCTTCACTAGCTGCCTTTAAATCCTCTTTAAAAACACATTTTTACTCTCTGGCTTTTAACCCAGTATGATATGTTGGCTATCTGTATATTTTTTATTAAGAATCTCCTCAGTTCTTATGTTTATGTGTTTCTGTTTCATTTACCGTTTGGTTTTGTGTGTCTGGTAATTTGCGTTTTTATTGTACAGCACTTGGTCAGCCTTGATGTTGTTTTTTAAATAATAATAATAATACATTTTATTTATATAGCGCCTTTCCCATGCTCAAGGCACTTACAGAAAATAAGAGAAAACAGCAGGGTATACAGCGTATAGCATTGTACAAACCAAATAAATAAATAAAGAATATTAAGACAGTAAATTCAAAGAAAGCCTAACAGACAACAGAATTGATGGTCTAGCACACACACATACAGGTTACATAAGCATTTTGACAGAGAGGTAAACTGAGAGAAGGGGAATAAAGTCAAGTAGAGCTAAAAGCCTTCCTGAACAGATGAGTTTTGAGTTGTTTTTTAAAAGAATTCATGGAGTCAGCAGATTTGATTAATTTCGGTAGGTCATTCCAGAGTCTGGGCGCTATACAGCTGAAGGCCCTGTCACCCATGGAGTGTAGATTAGTGTGGGGCACAACAAGATTGCCAGAATCAGAGGACCTTAGTGGGCAGGCAGGCACATAGTGATGAAGAAGGTCACTGATGTAGTTTGGTGTGAGGTTATTTAAGGCTTTGTAGGTTATTAGTAGGATTTTATATTCGATTCTGTAAGACACAGGGAGCCAGTGAAGATGGAGCAGGATGGGTGTGATGTGCTCGCTGCTGCTGGTTCGAGTAAGGACTCTTGCAGCCGAGTTTTGAATAAGCTGGAGCTGTGATATAAGATTAGAAGGGGCACCTGCCAAAATCGAGTTACAATAATCTACAGTATGTGGGATGTGATAAAAGCATGGACAAGTTTCTCAGCATTAGAAAAGGAGAGGAAGGAGCAAACACGGGATATGTTACGGAGGTGAAAGTAAGAAAGTTGCTTAATGTGATTTATGTGGGCGGAGTAAGAAAGGGAGGAATCAAAAATGACACCGAGATTCTTTGCAGTGGAGGCAGGTCTGATGAGATCACCGCCAAGATGGACTGGGAAGGAGCTCATTTTATTAAGTTGCATTTTAGTCCCAATTTACAGGAGTTCAGTTTTGTTGCAGTTTAATTTTAAAGAGTTCTGCTCCATCCAGGTTTTAATTTCACTAAGGCAGGTTGTGAGCTGAGAAAGCTCTGATGAAGTTCCTCTTTTAACATTGAAGTAGAGTTGAGTATCATCTGCATAAAAATGATAGCCCAGTCCATAGCTACGAATAATATGGCCAAGTGGAAGCATATAAATACAGAAGAGAAGAGGGCCGAGGACAGAGCCCTGAGGAACTCCTTGTGTGACTGGCGCCAAGCTGGATCTGCTGTTGCCAAGACTAACAAACTCTTGCCTATCAGTCAGATAGGACTTGAACCACTGGAGGGCAGTGCCAGAGATACCCAGCATGTTCTCCATTCTAGACAGTAGAATGTCATGTCTGACAGTGTCAAATGCTGCACTGAGGTCTAATAGAATTAATATGCTGGTTTGTCCAGAGTCTGCTGCCATAAGCAAATCATTGGTTACCAGTAGAAGAGCAGTTTCACAGCTGTGCTGCACCCTGAAACCAGACTGAAAGGGTTTCATCAAGTTATTAGAGGTTAAGTAATTGGTGAGCTGGGAGGCTACAACATGCTCAAGAGCTTTTGACAGGAAAGGTAAGTGGGAAATAGGCCGGAAATTGTTAAGATTGTCAGCATCAAGACCAGACTTTTTTAACATTGGGGTTACAGAAGCGATTTTAAAAGTGAGGGGCACAAAGCCAGTGTCAAGGGATGAGTTTATTATTGTTGTAGCAGTCGGGATTATGGCATGAAGGCAGGATTTAAGTAGTGTGCTGGGGATGGGGTCCAGTACACAAGTAGTCGGCCTCATCTTACAAAGCAGGTCATTAACAAAAGCAGATGTGACTGGTGAGAACTTAGAGAAGGAGCTGGATGGAGTGGGAAAACAGGGAGAGATATAAACAGATGATGCATTTATGTTAGTTGAATTATTTAGATCTTTAATTTTGTTATGGAAAAAGTGGAGGAAATCCTCACAGACTTCAGTAGAAGAGGTAGTTGGACCAGATGCAAGTTTGAGTAGTTTATTAACTACAGAAAACAAAACCTTTGGGTTATCGTGGCCACTTTCTATTATTCTGCCATAGTGGGTGTTCTTAGCAGCAGTTAGTGCTTCTCTGTAAGCTCTTTGGTGGTCAGAGAACGCCTGGATGTGCACGGTGAGGCCAGTCTTACGTGACGTTCTCTCAAGGCATCGGCCAGCTGCTTTCATAGATCGCAATTCTGAGTTATACCAAGGAACTGAACGTTTAAAGGAAACCTCCTTATGTTTTAAAGGAGCTGTTTTATCTAATGCTGAATGAAGGGCTGAGTTATAGTGGTCAACAAGACTATCTAGTGTTGATGGAATAGGTGCAGACAGTAAAAGATCAGAAATGGATCCAGAAAGGATAGAGGGACAGATATTTTTTTTAAGGTTTCTGTAAGAGATTTGTCGTTTACAGGTAAGAGGAGGTAAAGGCAGTGAGACAGTGAAAAATACTGCTTTATGGTCAGAGAGTCCCAAATCAGTGCTGTAAATATTGTCAACAGATAGTCCAGAAGTGCAGATCAGATCCAATATATGACCACCAGAGTGGGTGGGAAAATCAACATGTTGTGTTAAGTCAAAACAGTCCAGTAAGGAAAGGAATTCATTTCTCAGTTTAGATGTAGTAGTGTCAATATGGATGTTGAAATCACCAAGAAGGATAATTCTCTGAGAGTAAGAGCTTAGGTGGGTTAAAAGTTCAATCAGATCAGATAAGTACTTTATAAATAAATAAATAAATAAATAAATAAATAAAATCCACTTCCAGTTCCAGTTCCTTGGTCTTGCTGGTGTTCAGGTGTAAGTGGTTTGAGTCACACCATTTAACAAAGTCTTTGATTAGCTTCCTATACTCCTCCTCCTGCCCACTCCTGATGCAGCCCACAATAGCAGTGTCATCAGTGAACTTTTGCACGTGGCAGGACTCCGAGTCATATTGGAAGTCCGATGTATATAGGCTGAATAGGACCGGAGAAAGTACAGTCCCCTGCGGCGCTCCTGTGTTGCTGACTACAATGTCAGACCTGCAGTTCCCGAGACGCACATACTGAGGTCTGTCTGTAAGATGCCACCAGTTGTGAATCTACTCCCATCTCTGTCAGCTTGTCCCTAAGGAGCAGAGGTTGGATGGTGTTGAAGACACTACAGAAGTCCAAAAACATAATTCTAACAGCACCACAGCCTCTGTCCAAGTGGGAGAGGGATCAGTGTAGCATATAGATGATGGCATCCTCCGCTCCCACCTTCTCCTGGTATGCGAACTGCAGAGGGTCGAGGGCGTGGCAGACCTGTGGCCTCAGGAGGTGAAGCAGCAGCCGCTCCATGGTCTTCATCACATGTGACGTCAGAGCAACAGGCCGGAAGTCATTCAGCTCACTAGGACGTGAAACCTTTGGGACTGGGGTGACACGAGATGTTTTCCAAAGCCTCGGGACTCTCCCTTGTTCCAGGCTCAGGTTGAAGATGCACTGTAGAGGACTCCCCAGTTCCAGCGCACAGGCCTTCAGCAGTCGTGGCAATACTCCATCTGGACCCGCTGCTTTTCTGGCACGAAGTCTTCTCAGCTCTCTGCTCACCTGCACTACTGTAATTGTAATTGTGGGTGGGGATGTCTCTGCTATGCTGGTATCAGCAGAAGGATGGTTGGAGGATGCAGTACTCCGAGTTGAGAGTGGGTTAGGGTAGTCAAACCTATTAAAGAAGTTGTTCATTTGGTTTGCTCTCTCCACGTCTCTCTTGATGGTGGCACCCCGCTTCGAGCTGCAGCCAGTGATGATCTTCATCCCATCCCACACTTCCTTCATGCTCAATAAACATGCTATTCTTGATAAATTTCAGTCGGGTTTTAGAATAAATCACAGCACAGAAACTGCACTCGTTAAAGTAGTAAATGATTTGCGAGTGAACGCAGACAGAGGCCATATATCTGTTCTCATCCTCTTAGATCTGAGTGCTGCATTTGACACTATTGATCATAATATTCTTAGAAATCGCCTTAGTCAATGGGTGGGCCTCTCTGGCAGTGTCTTAAATTGGTTTGAATCCTACCTGACAGGGAGAAAATTTTTTGTTAGTTGTGGTAATTACAACTCAAAGACACATGATATGCGATATGGTGTTCCACAAGGCTCTATCCTGGGTCCGCTGTTATTCTCAATCTACATGCTTCCGTTAGGTCAGATTATCTCAGGGCACAACGTGAGTTACCACAGCTATGCTGATGAAACACAGCTGTATTTATCAGTAGCACCTGATGACCCCGATTCTATTGATTCACTAACACAATGTCTGACTTGTATCTCAGAATGGATGAATAGTAACTTTCTCAAGTTAAATAAAGAGAAAACTGAAATCTTAGTGATTAGCAATAATGGATACAATGAGGCTATTAGAAATAAACTGGATACATTAGGATTAAAAGTCAAGACGGAGGTAAAAAGCTTAGGGATAATTGTTGACTGTAATCTGAATTTTAAATCGTATATTAATCAGATCACTAGGACAGCATTTTTTCACTTAAGAAACATAAGTAAAGTTAGACCTCTTATATCACTGAAAGATGCTGAGAAATTAGTTCATGCGTTTGTTTTCAGTCGACTAGATTACTGTAATGCACTCCTCTCAGGACTAGCCAAGAAAGACATAAATCGTTTGCAACTAGTACAGAATGCAGCTGCTAGAATCCTAACTAGGAAAAGAAAATCCGAACACATTTCTCCAGTTCTGATGTCACTACACTGGTTACCTGTGTCATTCAGGATTGACTTTAAAATTCTGCTTATGGTTTATAAAGCCTTAAATAATCTCGCCCCTTCTTATATATCGGAATGTCTGACACCTTATATTCCAAATCGTAACCTCAGATCCTCAAATGAGTGTCTCCTTAGAATTCCAAGAACAAAACTTAAAAGAAGTGGTGAGGCGGCCTTCTGCTGCTATGCACCTAAAATCTGGAATAGCCTGCCAATAGGAATTCGCCAGGCTAATACAGTAGAGCACTTTAAAACATTGCTGAAAACATATTACTTTAACATGGCCTTTCTATAACTTCAACTTAACTTAATTTAACTTAATCCTGATATTCTATATGCTCAATTTCCTCATAATAACTATTCAGGGTAGCTCTAAAATCCGTACTGACCCCTACTCTCTTTTCTGTTTCTTTTTCCGGTTTCTATGTGGTGGTGGCCTGCGCCACCTCCACCTACTCAAAGCTTCATGATGCTCCAACAATGATGGATGGATTAAAAGGCAGAATTCTATGTGACCATCATCATCAAGCCTTTCCGTGAGAACCCTAAATCCAAAGAGGACTGTTTCATTTATGTTAGGTAGCATGCCCAGAGGGGACTGGGCGGTCTCATGGTCTGGAATCCCTACAGATTTTTTTTTTTTTTTTGTTTTTTCTGTCCCCCCTGGCCATTGGACCTTACTCTTATTCAATGTTAATTAATGCTGATTTATTTTGTTTTCTTATTGTGTCTTTTATTTTTCTATTCTTTATTATGTAAAGCACTTTGAGCTACTGTTTGTATGAAAATGTGCTATATAAATAAATGTTGTTGTTGTTGTTGTGTTGTTCATGCTGTTATTCTGCAACTTCTGCTCCAGCTTTCTCCTGTACTGCTCCTTTGCCGCCCTGAGCTGGACTCGGAGTTCCTTCTGCACGCGCTTGAGCTCATGCTGATTACGATCTTTAAAAGACCTTTTCTTTTGGTTCAAAAGGCCCTTGATGTCACTTGTAATCCATGGCTTGTTGTTAGCATAGCAGCGTACTGTTCTTACTGGAACTACAATGTCCATACAGAAGTTGATGTAATCAGTTGTGTGTCAACAGCCTCTTCAATATTCTCACTATGTGACCCCTGCAGGATATCCCAGTCAGTGGTTCCAAAGCAGTCTCTCAGAGCCTTCTCTGCCTCAGGGGACCACTTCCTGAATGACATTTGGTTGTAGGTAGCTCCCTCACTCTTGGTTTGTAGTGAGGCTAAAGCAGAACTAGGTTATGATCTGCTTTCCCAAGCGCAGGCAGCGGGGTGGCGCTGTATGCGTCTTTAACGTTTGCACACAGTAGGTCAATAGTCCTATTTCCCCGGGTGTTACAGTCCACATACTGGGAGAAGGCAGGTAATGTTTTGTTTAGCATCACTTGGTTAAAGTCGCCAGAGATTAGCACAAGCTCCTCAGGGTGCTGCATTTGTAACTTAGCAACTGTGGAATGGATGACATCACTCGTTATCTCCGCGTTCGCCGAAGGGGGGATGTAAACAATAACGACAATCACGTGTCCAAACTCTCTGGGCAAATAATAGGGACACAAACTTATGGCCAACAGTTCGATGTCCCTGCAGCAAGTGGAGATTTAACGTTTACATGTCCTGAGTTGCACCACTTTGTATTGACATAGAGAACGACTCCCCCTCCTTTATTCTTACCACAGGTATTTGCGTCTCTTTCTGCTCTAACTGTGCTAAACCCGGGTAGCTCCACGTTAGCATCTGGAATGGTAGTTGTTAGCCACTTTTCACTATAACACAGTAAGCTGCATTCTCTGTAGGTTCTGACATTTTTGACCAGTGCGGTTAGTTCGTCGATATTATTTAGTATTGAGTTCACATTTCCCAGGATCACAGATGGCACCGAAGGTTTATATCTCCACTTTCTCTCAAGCCGCTTGGCTTTTATCTTAGAGCCGGCTCGGCTGCCCCGATATTGTCTTCTTACCTCATCAGGTAAATAGGGAACCACACCTGCAAGGGCATTTCTTCTCAGCGCTTGAAGTCGACAACTTGAATAGGTGAGTCTTGGCGTGTAAAAATCCATGTCAAGTAGTAAAAGCAGTAAAAAAGTGTCCAGGGAGCGATTACACTTAAAAGAAAGTGGTAGAAGTGATTTCTGAAATATTCTTGCTGTGTGGAATGTGTTATTGATTAGTCTATCACATCTTCCTTTTGTGATAACACATTAATTTATATTTTCATTTATTTTTTATCGATATTCAGGTGACATTATCATTTTGAAAATTAGTTTTTCTATGGGCACCGTCATTTGAGTGTTTGTTTTCCGTTGTGTGCTGCCATTTTGTGTATTTCATTGGTATGAAGCTGAGTGGTTGCTGTGACAGCATTCAAACTGGAAAGTATTGAAGCAATTACTAGAAAAAGAAACTGCTTTGAAAAGATTTTTGTAATAAAGGATTTGGGTTTTTTTTTCCCCTCCTTGAACCGTCACCTTATCGTGGTGGAGGGGTTTGTGTGTCCCAATGATCCTAGGAGCTATGTTGTCCGGGGCTTTATGCCCCTGGTAGGGCCACCCAAGGCAAACTGGTCCTAGGTGAGGGATGAGACAAAGAGCAGTTCAACAAACCTCCAATGACGAAAGAAAACTTTGGACAACATTTTCCCTTGCCCGGAGGCTGGTCACCGGGGCCCCCCTCTGGAGCCAGGCCTGGAGGTGGGGCTCGATGGCGAGCACCTGGTGGCCGGGCCTGCACCCATGGGGCTCGGCCGGGTACAGCCCAAAGAGGTAACGTGGGTCCTCCTCCCCATGGGCTCACCACCTATGGGAGGGGCCAAGGAGGTTGGGTGCAGTGTGAGTTGGGTGGTGGCCGAAGGCGGGGACCTTGGCGGTCTGATCCTTGGCTACAGAAACTGGCTCTTGGGATGTGGAATGTCACCTCTCTGAAGGGGAAGGAGCCTGAGCTAGTGCGCGAGGTCGAGAGGTTCCGGCTAGATATAGCCGGACTCACCTCGACGCATAGCTTGGACTCTGGAACCAATCTCCTTGAGAGGGGCTGGACTCTCTACCACTCTGGAGTTTCCCCCAGTGAGAGGCACCAAGCAGGTGTGGGCATACTTATTGCCCCCCGACTTGGAGCCTGTGCGTTGGGGTTTACCCCAGTGGACGAGAGGGTGGCCTCCCTCCTCCTTCAGGTGAGGGTAAGGGTCCTGACTGTTGTTTGTTGGAATGCGCCGAACAGCAGTTTGGAGTATCCACACTTTTTGGAGTCTCTGGAGGGTGTGCTAGAGGGCGTACCTTCTGGGGACTCCCTCGTTCTACTGGGAGACTTCAATGCTCACGTGGGCAATGACAGTGAGACCTGGAAGGGCGTGATTGGGAGGAATGGCCCCCCCGATCTGAACCCGAGCGGTGTTTTGTTATTGGACTTCTGTGCTCATCATGGATTGTCCATAATGAACACCATGTTCAAGCATAGGGGTGTTCATGTGTGCACTTGGCACCAGGAGACCCTAGGCCTCAGTTCGATGATCGACTTTGTGGTCGTGTCACCGGACTTGCGGCCACATGTCTTGGACACTCGGGTGAAGAGAGGGGCGGAACTGTCAACTGATCACCACCTGGTGGTGAGTTGGCTTCGATGGTGGGGGAAGATGCCGGTCAGGCCTGGTAGGCCCAAACATGTTGTGAGGGTCTGCTGGGAACGGTTGACAGAGTCCCATGTCAGAAGTAGCTTCAACTCCCACCTTCGGCAGAACTTCGACCATATCCCTAAGGAAGGTGGGGGACATTGAGTCCGAATGGGCCATGTTCCGTGCCTCTATTGTTGAGGCGGCTGACCGGAGCTGTGGCCGCAAGGTGGTCGGTGCCTGTCGTGGCGGCAATCCCTGAACCCGTTGGTGGATACCGGCAGTGAGGGATGCCGTCAAGCTGAAGAAGGAGTCCTATAGGACCTTTTTGTCCTGTAGGTCTCTGGAGGCAGCTGATAGTTACTGGCAGGCCAAGCGGAATGCGGCTTTGGTGGTTGCTGAGGCAAAAACTTGGGCATGGGAGGAGTTTGGGGAGGCCATGGAGAACGACTTTCGGACAGCTTTGAGGAGATTCTGGTCCACCATCCGGCGTCTCAGTAGGGGGAAGCAGTGCAGTGTCAACACCGTATATGGTGGGGATGGTGCGCTGCTGACCTTGACTCGGGACGTTGTGGGTCGGTAGGGGGGAGTATATTTCGAAGACCTCCTCAATCCCACTAACATGCCTTCCAATGAGGAAGTAGAGCCTGGGGACTCTGAGGTGGGCTCTCCCATCTCTGGGACTGAGGTCACCGAGGTGGTCAAAAAACTCCTTGGTGGCAGGGCCCCGGGGGTGGATGAGATACGCCCGGAGTTCCTCAAGGCTCTGGATGTTGTAGGACTGTCTTGGTTGACACATCTCTGCAACATCGCATGGACATCGGGGACAGTGCCTCTGGATTGGCAGACCGGGGTGGTGGTCCCCCTCTTTGAAAAAGGGGGACCGGAGGGTGTGTTCCAACTACAGAGGGATCACACTCCTCAGCCTCCCTGGAAAAGTCTATTCGGGGGTTCTGGAGAGGAGGGTCCGTCGGATAGTCAAACCTCGGATTTAGGAGGAACAGTGTGGTTTTCGTCCTGGTCGCGGAACAGTAGACCAGCTTTACACCCTTAGCAGAATCCTAGAGGGTGCATGGGAGTTTGCCCAACCAGTCTACATGTGTTTTGTGGACTTGGAAAAGGCATTTGACTGTGTCCCTTGGGGAACCCTGTGTGGGGGGGGGCTCTGGGAGTATGGGGTACCGGACCCCCTGATAAGAGCTGTTCGGTCCCTGTATAACCGGTGTAAGAGCTTGGTCCGCTCGTTTCCAGTGACAGTTGGACTCCGCCAGGGCTGCCCTTTGTCACCGATTCTGTTCATAACTTTTATGGACAGAATTTCTAGGCACAGCCAGGGTGTTGAAGGGGTCCGGTTTGGTGGACTCAGGATTGGGTCACTGCTTTTTGCAGATGATGTTGTCCTATTTGCTTCATCAGGCCATGATCTTCAGCTCTCTCTGGATCGGTTCGCAGCTGAGTGTGAAGCAGCTGGGATGAGAATCAGCACCTCCAAATCCGAGACTATGGTCCTCAGCTGAAAAAGGGTGGAGTGCCCTCTCAGGGTTGGGGGAGAGATCCTGCCCCAAGTGGAGGAGTTCAAGTATCTCGGGGTCTTGTTCACGAGTGAGGGAAGAATGGAGCGTGAGATCGACAGGTGCTTCGGTGCGGCATCCGCAGTGATGTGGGCTCTGCATCGGTCTGTTGTGGTGAAAAAAGAGCTGAGCCGTAAGGCGAAGCTCTTGATTTACCAGTCGATCTATGTTCCTAGCCTCACCTATGGTCATGAGCTATGAGTAGTGACCGAAAGAATGAGATCGCGAATACAAGCGGCTGAAATGAGTTTCCTCCGCAGGGTGTCTGGGTTTTCCCTTAAAGATAGGGTGAGAAGCTCAGTCATTCGGGAGGGGCTCAGAGTAGAGCCACTGCTCCTCCGCATCGAGAGGAGTCATATGAGGTGGCTCAGGCATCTGATCAGGATGCCTCCTGGACGCCTTCCTGGTGTGGTGTTCCGGGCACGTCCAAACGGGAGGAGGCCCCGGGGAAGACCCAGGACACGCTGGAGGGACTATGTCTCCCGGCTGGCCTGGGCACGCCTTGGGATTCTCCTGGAAGAGCTGGAAGAAGTGGCCGGGTAGAGGGAAGTCTGGGCCTCTTTGCTTAAGCTGCTGCCCCCACGACCCGACCCCGGATAAGCGGAAGAGGATGGATGGATGATGGATGGATGGATGGATGGATGGATGGATTGATTTGATTTAGCTTGTTTGTTTCACCTTTGGTTACATACTTCAGCTAGTGTTTTCTTATAAACTAATGTTTTTTGGAAAGCCCTAATAAGAAAGACCTTAACTGCAATTGATTTCTCAGATGTTTCATACTTATTCTAATGATAGCTAGACAGTGTCCAATCAAATTGTAGCTTTCAGGCAGAAGCAGACAGAATTTTGGCTTGAGCAGAGAACTTGTAATGCCAAAATTTATAAAGGTCCCTGTGACCAGTAGCAGCAAAACCGCACCACTGTATATCATGGAAAATATAAATGTTTTACTCTGAATGCAGAGCAAATTTTAATATCTCAAAAATACTGGTATAATGAAACACCAAAGACATCCGTTTTCATAAAATGTGGTGAGAACTCCTCCCAGTCGAAGTCCAAGTTAAGGTCAACAGTCCCTTGCAAAGAGCCTGCTGGTGTGTTCATGTATAATGGTTGGTTTGAGCATTTAAACACTCCAGGCATCTGTGCAGGTAAGTGGCTGTGGTTTACACACATCTAAACATTGGCCTGCTCAAGCCTTGTCTTCTCAAACAATTTTCAAATAACATAAAAGAAGCTTTGCAGCTAGGTCACTTCCTTTGTCTATTACAAGCACAAGCAAATGTATATCTGGGCAGTGACAGTCTGCAAAGGCAAAAGACCCCAAAACCATACATTGCAATAAGGATATGAGCCAGTGCTACGAGTAAAATTCTTTAAGACTCTCTCTACAGTCAAATTAAGACAAGATGCATTTGCACCCATTTTCTGATAACTTAATTACCATTTTGGTGTCTTGGAATCTATGATTGCTCAAAGTTCAGGTTTAACTGTTAACTTTTATATATGATGACCTCATTTGTTAAAATGATGACTTCTTGTCTTGATTTTAAATGTTTTTCCTCAAAGGTGACAAGGGCCAAAACGTGATCTTATCTGTTATTTTATGTGGGCCAGAATGTAGCCAGGATATAAAACTGGCTCCACAGAGCCACTCTGTATGATCAGTTTGCAAATCTCCATCCCTTTTCTAACCTGCTTAGTCATTTTAGGGCTACTGTTAGCTGAGACTTTATAGGTTGTGTCTGTAAACCTAGCTCACATAGTCAGTGGTGCATTATTAGACCAACCACAGAGAAACAGCTATCTGCTAACAGCTAACCCTAACTCTTCCTGCACCTCACAGAAATAGTAGCAGCTGGTATAAGTAGCGACTGACTCATAATCTGGGCTCTGCAATGCAAACATTGTTTTGACAGTTTATATAGTGGGTGGGTGTGACGATGCGGGTTCTGCTCCATGCTCCTATCTGGCTTCTGGGGAGCTCTCGAACCCGACACCGTCGGTAATGTAACCAGAGGAACTGATCAGTGAAGAAAAACAAAGCAAGGGGATGGTGCAAAAAAAGTGCAAGAGTGATTTTATATAAAAATGGTCAAAACAAAGTGTTCAAATAAATAGTGCAGTGCTTCAAACGTTATTGAATAAATAAATAATTTATTAAAAAGGTAAAAATCCAAGGCGTTAAAATAAGGCTAAAACGAGATTAAAATCCTTCTTTTTTTTTTTATTATTTTTTTATTAATTTTATTACAATCCATACAAAGCAATCAAGTTTTTACAAAGAGAAAGATTAAGAACAGATCGATCCCTACCCCTGAGAGAGAGAGCTAGCCAAACAGCGTTAAATTTAAGGCTTGTAAACATACCTAAATTAATAGATTCTCTGTGCCTTATGAACTTATTTTAAAATATTACTAAATTAATAGATTCTCTGTGCCTTATGAACTTATTTTAAAATATTACTGATTAGATCCTGCCATTTTTTGAAAAAAGTCTGTACAGATCCTCTAACTGAGTATTTGATTTTTTCCAACTTCAAATAATATAACACATCGGTTTCCCACTGACTTAAAAGAGGAGAGTTTGGGTTCTTCCAGTTTATGAGAATAAGTCTACGTGCCAAAAGTGTAGTGAATGCAATCACAATTTGTTTATCTTTCTCTGCTTTAAACCCATCTGGAAGAACACCAAACACAGCTGTTAATGGGTTTGGAGGGATTGTGAGTCCAAGGCTGTCTGAAAGGTAATTAAAAATGTTTGTCCAGAATAATGTTAATTTGGTGCAGGACCAGAACATGTGACCTAGTGAGGCTGGGACTTGGATGCAACGTTCGCAGGTTGGATCGTGCCCTGGAAACATTTTGGAGAGTTTTAGTCGAGACAGATGTGCTCGATATATAATTTTGAGTTGTATGATTGTATGCTTTGCGCATATGGAGCTCGAGTGAATTCTCTGCATTGCTACTTTCCACTCCTTTTCCGATATATTAATTGAAAGATCTTTTTCCCAGTGTCTTCTTGGATCTTTGAAAAGGAGGGATTGTAAAATGATTTTATATATTGTAGAGATGGAGTCTAAATCCTTGAGATTGAGCAATATTTTTTCCAGCATGGATGAGGGTGCAAGATGAGGAAAATCTGGAAGGTTTTGTTTAACAAAGTTTCTGATTTGAAGATAGTGAAAGAAATGTGTAGCTGGAATGTTAAATTTGGAATGTAATTGCTCATAGGATGCAAAGACGTTGTCTATATAAAGATCTCTAAGCAAGTTAATTCCAAATTTTTTCCAAATATTAAAAACTGCATATGTTTGTGAAGGTTGAAAGAGGTGGTTCTCTTGCAGGGGTGCCACAGATAGAAGCTTCTCCGTCTTAAAATGCTTTCTACATTGGTTCCAGATTCTAAGTGAGTGGAGCACAATTGGGTTATTAGTGTATTGCCGATAACGTGTGTTTATTGGAGCACAGAGCAAGGAATACAAAGAAGTACTGCAGGATTTTACTTCTATTGCGGACCAAGCCTGTGTATGTTCTTCTATTTGTGTCCAGGTTCTTATCGCCTGTATATTTGCTGCCCAGTAATAAAACTGGAAGTTAGGTAGAGCCATGCCACCTTCTGCCTTTTGTCTTTGTAAGGTCGCTCTTTTGATGCGTGGATGTTTTGAATTCCAAATAAATGAGGTTATTGTCGAATCTAATTGTCTAAAAAATGATTTATTAATATATACTGGGATGTTTTGAAATAAAAAAAGGAGTTTAGGAAGAATATTCATTTTAACAGTGTTAATTCTTCCAGCTAGTGTGAGATGAAGGGTTGACCATCTATGCAAGTCTTGTTTAATTTTTTCCATGCAAACGGTGAAATTTTGTTGATATAGAGCTTTATGTTTACTTGTGATGTTTACCCCTAGGTATTTAAACTGTTCTGCAATGATAAAAGGTAGGGTATCTAATCTAATATTATATGCTTGAGAGTTCACTGGAAAGAGTACACTTTTATTCAGATTAATTCTGAGACCAGAGATCTTTTGAAATTCTGTGAGTGCTTCCAAGACTGCAGGCACAGAATTTTCTGGGTCTGATATATACAGTACCATGTCATCTGCATATAATGAGATTTTCTGTTCCAGTCCTTCTCTGCTAATCCCCTTTATCTGATCAGTATTTCGACAATGTATTGCCAGTGGTTCAATGGCAATCGCAAATAGCAGCGGTGACAAGGGGCATCTTTGACTAGTGCCACGTTCTAGTTTAAAGTATTCTGAGCAAATGTTGTTGATGCAAAATGAAGCTTCTGGGTTAGTATACAGTAATTTAATCCATGCACAGATGTTTGGGCCAAACCCAAACTTCTCCAGTATAGTAAAAAGGTATTTCCATTCAATCATGTCGAATGCTTTTTCTGCATCCAATGATAATAATATTTCTGGGGTGTTTGATTTAGTTGGTGAGTATATTACATTAAACAGGCGTCGAAGATTGGAAGATAAGTGCTGGCCCCTAATAAATCCAGTTTGGTCTTGTGATATTACCGAGGGGAGTACTTTCTCCATCCTTCTGGCTAAGATTTTAGAGAGTATTTTAACGTCATTATTCAGAAGTGAAATTGGTCTGTATGATGCACATTGTAATAAGTCCTTATTTTGTTTTGGAAAGACAGTGATTAGTGCTTGGCGAAAGGTTTGTGGAAGAGATTGGTTATCTCTGGCTTCTGTAAATGTTGCTAATAAGAGGGGAGCTAGCTGAGCGGAGAATTTCTTGTAAAATTCTGCAGGGTAACCATCAGGGCCTGCTGCTTTCCCGCCTTGAAGTGATTTTATAGCATCTAGTAATTCTGATAACGTCAGAGGTTTGTCAAGTTCCTCCGCACTAAAAGCGTCTATTTGTGGTATCTGTAATGTATCCAGAAATGCATTAGATTGTGTATTGTCTTCCTTAAACTCAGTAGTATATAGGGATTTATAGTAGTCTCTGAAAGTGTGCATTATATTTTGGTGTTCGACGATTTTATCTCCGTTCGTGCTAGTGATTACCGAGATTGCGTTGCGCACTTCTTGCTTGTGAATTTGTTGAGCTAAAAGCTTATTAGCTTTCTCCCCATGTTCATAGTAATGATGTCTGGATTTGTAAATTAGTTGTTCAGTTTCTTTAGTTGTCAAGAGGTTTAATTCCAAATGTAGGGCCTGCCTTCTCCTATGTAGAGTCTCGCTTGGTAGTCTGGCATGTTCTTCATCTATTTTAGTAATTTCGCTTTTTATCTCTTTTTTATATCGCTATTTTCTTGGCCTCGGATTTATTTCTGTGGGAAAGATATGAGATAATCTGTCCTCTTAAGAAGGCCTTAAGAGTTTCCCAGAGTATTCCTGCAGAGATCTCGATGTATTTGTCTCTAGAAAGAATTTGATTTGTTTGGATATAAATTCAGTACAATTCTCGTCAGCTAATAGAAGCGGGTTGAGGCGCCATCTGCGGGGTGAGTGCATGGGGCATAGTAATTTTAGCTCCAAGATCATAGGTGCATGGTCAGAAATAACAATAGCATCGTATTTGCAAGATTTAATCTTAGGCAAGAAGTTATAGTCTATAAAAAAGTAATCGATCCTTGAGTAACAATGATGTACTGGTGAGTAGAAAGAATATGTTCTTGAATTTGGGTTTAAAAACCTCCAGGGGTCTGATAAGTTGTGGTCAGTTATAAACTTTGTAATTATTTTTGCAGTATTAGATGCCGTTCCCCCTGTGGAGGAAGTCCTATCTAAAAGTGGATTTAGAACACAATTAAAGTCCCCAGCCATTATAACTTTATGAGTGTTCAGATTGGGAATGGATGCAAATAAATTTTGTATAAATTCCTTATCATCAACATTAGGTGCATAAACATTTATCAAGATCATTTTACAGTTAGAGAAGTCTCCCATAACCATTACATATCTCCCTTCAGGATCCAATACTACATCTGATGCTACAAATGGTACTGTTCTATGTATGAGAATTCCCACACCTCTAGTTTTTTTCATAAAGCTAGAATGGAACATTTGGCCAGTCCAGTCTTTTTGCAGCCGGAACTGATCCTTGCTTATTGAGTTTCCTGTAAAAATACTATTTTAGCATTTAGACCTGTTAGGTGAGAGAGTACTTTCTTTCTCTTTAATTCGTGATTCAGGCCTTTAACATTCCAGCTTACGAAGTTAACTGTCCCATCATGGAGACACTGATTCTGAGTTTTTGATGTCATTTTATAGTCTTATTATAATTATAAAGACTGAGAGGATAGATTAGGTAAAGATCAGGCCTGCTCTCTTTCTCCCCCCCCCCCTCCCTTTTTGCCTCCCCAAGTGAGGCTAAAACCCACTTCACACAGTCCCAGTCCTCTGACATACCCAGAGACAGAGTACGTCCAAAGCAAAACAAGCTCCAATGCAGCGGCGCTTTAGGGTTAAAAGATAGAGATATCTCTAAAAAAAAAAAAAAAAAAAAAA
>JANRMT010062807.1:30688619-30737249 GCA_026402145.1 Polypterus bichir lapradei
GCTTTCAAGTGTACCGAAATGGCCAAATATTTTACACCTTTCGACAACCGCCAATGCCTCTTAAACATCTTAGATTCACAGGTGACGATTTCAGTAGTGGACACTTTGATGTTTATGAGTGTTTAAACTCTCAAAAGCTGGATGTGATTTTATCGATGAAACCGGTTGTGTGCTTACAATGCTTGACAGATGCCGAATGTCACTTCAACACAACAAATCCTGCAAATACTATCGTAATTGAAACAAACCATGAAACTCAAACCGATTATGACAGCAGCAATCCAAGCTGTGAGATTTGAGACAAGATTACTGTTCACATGGCCAACTGTAAGTTACATGCTCAAGAGTAAGCTCAGCGCACAGCTTGGTCATGTTACAACCGGAGGGCCGAACTGACAACATTGTATACAAAGAGATCCTTAACAAATAATTATTGGCATATTTTCCCTCAGTTTAATAAGGTTAAATTTTCTTCTTAATAAAAATTTTAAGGCAGTACTTCGCCGCTGTGAAGCGCGGGTATTTTGCTAGTACTTCTATAAAAGTCTCTGGCTCTTTCTGTTTAGAATGTCATGTTCCAGATGTTTTTGAATTCCCAATTGACAAAAGAGAGCAGATATCAGTGGCCAAGTATTTTGGTCAAGTTATTGGCAATATAGTAATGGCTGGAAAACGTGTTTGATTCCAAGTAATGAATGAAGCTGCCTACTCAGTTTGTCTCATCTGCAATTTAGACACATCTTCAAAAAGATGACGGTTCTGCTTCACAGATCCTTTTCTTATATGTTCTGCACTCCACATCATGCCAGCCACTATAGCTCTTTGTTGTGTACAGTGCCACACAATTTTCTCCATTAGGACTATATGCATAATTAATGTTGTTGTTTGGCTCCATTCCACCATCACTTTCCCTTTGAGCCCAAAACCTACAAGAGAAAGACAATTAAACAAGTGCCATACTGGAGGCTGGAAGCCCCAAATGAAACATACTTTGAACAAAGGCAATCCACGTGTAAGATCAAATCTTTAGAGGTCTAAGGTTTTAAACTGAATTAGTGATATAAGCAAACCTCTGAAGTAATGTGTACTTTTAGTACTATGAAGGTGAGAGGGAGTCAGGGTTCTTCAGGACTTCAATCATTCTCAGCAAAACAGCCAATGTTTATTTTAGAAAGATTTCTTTATACTCAGCATTTCCATCCAGTAATGAACAGTGTAGACTTTAGCTTTATCCATCCTTCCCATCATAATGAACATTTTTATTTCACTAAGCATTTCTGTTATAATTGTCTATTGTCACACATTTATTGCTTATCTGTATTGGGTTCAGATGATTTCCATTTTCACCATCATCATCATCATCATCACCATTTTCATTCTCTAACACTCAGCTACCAAGCCATTCACTTCAGCAAGTCTTTCACAGGTATCACTGTGAGAGATCTGAAAGCCGTGTATTTATATACTATTATCAACATTTTCTAATAATAAAGCTTTTCCCGCTTTCATGTGAGATGGCTATATTTGACTAGCATTGTCCACTCTCATCTGTTGTACACTACCTTGACTGATAGAGATGTACTGATTAGACACCACGATGTACTGACATGCTGACATTACCCTTGCAAGTGGAAGAAGAAGTGCTGAGAGTTTTGTGTTCTGAGGTGTGAAAGTTAATTAAAAGACAGATTTTGCTCCTAAAAATTTTATTGTTTGGTTGCTGCTAAGGAACTGTGTGAGAATTTTGAAAGCTTTTTTTCCCCTTTAGGTTTTTTAAAAGGGTTTGGAAAAATGACTTGTATTTACTTGTACTTGTTCTTGTTATTTATATTCAAAACTAGTATCAGCAAGGTGCAGCAGTTAGCAGTAGCTGATACCAGTAGCAGGTGAAACCAGCAACACTTTAAGCAAATAACTGGTGTCGTGGCAATGAAAAGTTAAAAGTAACATGGATTCCTTGGTGGGAAAAAAGTCAAGACATATACAGAATATTGGGATAGAGCACCATATAGCACTCGTACAGTTAAGCATTAATGCTAGCAGAAAGTGAGGGCACACGCATTCATAAGTAAGAAAGCATTTATTTTAGGTACAGATTGTTGGCTGACTTCAAAGTGATTAAGAGAAAGACTCTGTAGTATGTAGACAGGCAATTAGTGAGAAAACACTGATCAGACACAAGCGGCTGTAGAAACAAGAAAGAGAATAAGGAAACAACTAGCGGCGAATATTCAGTAAACGGGTTTTCTTAGTAAGAGGGAAGAAATGTGTAAAAATGTTCACTAGACTGAACAGTTTTTTTGTGTAGAGGAAAGTAGAGCAATTAAGAGAGAGGCAGTGTAAGATGTTCATGAATATGAAGGAATACAAATGGTGTGAGTGGAGAGCATTCAAGTAAAGAATAAGAGGGGTGCAAAGTTAGTAAAACATATAAAGAAAAGTAAAGTTAACCTCAAACAGCAGGCATTCGAGGGGGAGAATATTACAGGAGCTTAGGCAGCCAAAAAGAGTGAAATAACTGTAGCACTTCTTTAATCAAATTTTTAGTTAACATTTAAAAAAAGGTTGAGCAGTTTTAGTAATCCAAAGTCAAGTTGTAATAATGAGGCCAGTGCAATGCAAGTCCTATTGGATGTAGAGCTTTTTGGAGGATGGCTTGTAGGAGTCAGTCCACCTTGAAGGCTATGTCTGCAGGTGATGCCAGCTAATCCAGCACCTCAAGCTCAGGATCACTCAACTGGATAAGGAATGGACTGACCTGACCCAGGTGTTCGTTAGCAAGATACCCCTAAGGTGGTATCCGGTCTGATTCCACATTGATGGTGTCACTTCCGGTTCCAACGCTAAGGACTATGTCACTTTCGGATACCGGCAGCAAGATGACATCACTTCATTTATGGGCCCTTTAAAGCCGCTATCTCTCCTGCTTAATGGCAGTTCGGTTCACGACTCAATTCAATGCACATGAGTGCCATTTCAAGACCCATTTGCAGCCAGGTACAATATATGGGTGCCTGCCCCAAACCTTTTTGTGTGTGTCAAGGCTGTTCATTTTACAGTGGCATAGTCGGCAGGATGATGGCTTCCTAATGGAACCAGAAGCCAGACCAGAAAAGAACCTCAACATACCCTCAAATTTCCCAAGCCAAGAGGAGTCAGGTAGGAGAATATCGTTCCTGCATCACTATGTGAGAGTTGGTCGGTGTGTGTCAGGGGAAAGTGGAGTGGGTTCCAACCCAGAAAACTAAAAGTGAAACCTGGGATCATGGACAAGGGACCTACAGAGGAGGTAGTGAATTTACTTAAAATTGTAACCCTAAAACCCACCTACAGTAATGAGTTCAGTCTGATAAATACACTTCAGCAGTTTCCATTTTCCTCTAACTAGCATTTGTTGATTAAAATTTTTAATTAACTTTCTTACTGCTTTTGGTTGTCCAAAGGTTTGTTGTCCACCCATAAAAAGTGACCTTCTGTCACCTGATCCGTCAGTCCAATCCAGTAGGATTTATCAGTACCTCCTTCAGAATTCACCAATGATGTTAAGAAATCCTAAAAAAAAGAAGGACACTTTAAATTGCACTGCAGAACAATTTTTTGAAAGGTCTTGCTTCACTGGGTATGCACAAATATAGTTTTGGTTTTACAGCATCACATAGGAACTTTGAGAAATAGACATTTATATGTTTACTGACAACGTATTGAGTCACGTTTATGCTTCACATATGCTATTAAATTCAACAAAATTAAAAGTGTTTTGCTCCTGATTTTCTTTTGTATTCAATGTCTGGTGTATCACGTTGCAGTGTCTAACAGTAGTCAGCAAGCATTGACAGATTCCAGTTGCCCTGGTATTGTTTCTCCATCGTAGCAATGTCCTGGTGAAACCTTTCACCGTGTTCATCACTGACAGCACCGAGATTTGCGGGGAAGAAGTCCAAGTGTGAGTGGAGGAAATTAATCCTGAGTGACATGTTGCACTTCATTGTATTGTATGCTTTGAGAAGTTTGTCTACCAGCTGAATGGAGTTTGGGGCTCTGTAATTGCCCAGAAAATTGTCAACAACGTTTTTGAAGGCTTTCCAAGCAATTTTTTTCTGGTGCAACTAACAGATCTTCAAACCGCTTGTCACTCATAACATGTCTGACCTGGGGGCCAACAAAAATGCCCTTTTTGATCTTGGTGTCAGTTATACTTGGGAACAGCTGTCTTAAATAACGGAAACCTTCGCCTTCCTTGTTTAGAGCTTTCATGAAATTCTTCATGAGTCCCAGTGTCATGTGAAGAGGAGGCAAAAATATATTTGCCGGGTCGATAAGTGATTCAGGTGCCACATTTTTCTGTCCTTGAACTAGCTTTTTACGGAGTGGCCAGTTCGAGAATAGTGCGACTCTTTGGCATGGCTGTCCCATTCACAGATGAAACAAGTGTACTTTGTCCTAGTAACAGAGCAACAACATAAAGATCTCCACAGATATTCCAGTTGTACCTGCTATACTGGACATGCTTCAGCAACAGTTTCATATTCTCATAGGTTTCTTTCATGTGTGCTGCATAGCCAACAGGTACTGAAGGATAAACGTTGCCATTGTGTAGCAGAACAGCTTTCAGCTTAACATTGACTAATTAATGAAGAGACGCCACTTTTCCGGGTTGTGATCATAACCCAAGGCCGAGAACAATCCTTCAATGTCACAACAGAAACAGAGACTGTCGACTTGTGCAAAAAATTTGGTTATATCATGATGTCGGCCTCGAAACACAGAAATTTTCGTACCTAGTGACAGCAAACACCATTCATGCCATCTCAAACCCAGCAGCTTGACTTTTCTCTCTCTCTCAAAATCTGGGTCATTGTCACTGTCAGTACCCTGCATTGCAGTTTCTTCATCTGGTTCGTCTAAGGTCCAATCCTCTGGTGGTTTCGGAATTGGAAGACTGTCGTCATGTGGCACGGGTCTCATTGCTGAAGGCAGATTAGGATATTCAATTGACTTCTAGTTTTTGGCAGAGAAACCAGACACATTAGTCAAACAGAAGTAACAGTCTGTCACATGGTCTTTCAGTTCTTGCCATATCATCAGCAAACGGCATCATCTTTCGAGTTCCTCTAACCCAGGTTCTCAGACTGACAGCACATGTCGTACAGCAAATGTGAGGCGCCCATTCCTTGTCTTGATCACCAGTTTTGCAGCTGAAATACAGATGATAAGCTTTCTTCACAAGAGCACTCATCCAAAGGTTCTGAGGCGCAACTGTATATTCACCACAGATATAGCAGAATGTATGACAAGACATATCAAGCTTACTTACTGTTATATTGCTACAGATACTATACTTTACTATACTGATACTATACATACACACTGACTATCTATAGTAACCAAATGAGCAGGATCGGTGTATACAAGCTACCTTTATAGCATGCTGAGACAGCGTCAAGCTCATTCAGACCTGCCCAGGATGTCAACTTCCACAGAACAGCTTCCAACCTGGCCTGATTCCATGCCTGGACATGCCCAGGCTGCACAACCCGTTGTTGATAAGTCACTTACGGGAACGAAAATGTTTGGATACAAATATAAGAAAAAATCATGACAAAACTGAAGATTTCCCTGAAACATGATGGGTACATTTTGATGTGATATTCATGATCAGCACCCAAAAATCTATAAGAAACACTGAACAGTGTTCAAGAAGCAAAAACTTTGTAGTGCAATGTCTACTATGTGACATCCTGCACATCTAATTTACCTTCTTCTCTGTTCCTCCTCCTTACCCTAGTCTTATATTGTCACCTTTTTAATTCTCCTTAGTTTTTCATTAGCCCAACTCCATGATGAAGACAGTACCTGCTCCTCCTTGCTCTGTATAATAACCAGGTGTCCCCCCTTTGAGATGCAGTTCTCTTGACTGTCATTCCAATTGAATTGATCAGTGGAGAAAAAATAACACTTGCAGGTGAAGAGTAACCAGCTTTTTGGACACAAAGAACAAGTCTGACCTGTGAAAGACAAAAGAAAAGAAATGTGAGGAAGAAAAGAGCATAGGGACAGATTTACTTTTTGCACACGTCTTGACATGGAAATTTAGAGAGCATCAAAAGAATGAGACAGATAAGCCAATCTGTGTTTTTAACCTAAAAAATTAAAAGGTACTGTAGAAATATGAATTATTGTAATGGAAAAACACAGTGACACCTGTAGCCCTGTCAGAATGAAGCTGGCCAGACATTTTTCACATTGTCCTTAGTGTGAAAGCCTCTCCAAAGAGAAGCAAGACACATTAGGTATTTGTAAAAGAATCAGGATTTCCATGGACATTACTTACCATGCTTTGAGGTGTCTCTTAAAGGACAGACTTTATCCAGTGCCATTACTCTGTCATTGAGCTGATCATACTGCATCTGAAGACTACTGTAATTCTTATTCAGTTCTTCATACTTTCTCCACAGGGCAGTGTAATTTGTACATTTCTGACACATCATAGTTTGACTTAGCACATTATTTCTCTTGACGTTGTCTGTATTACTCATATTATTACAGTGTGTGAAATCTGTGGAAAAGCACAAATGGAAATATTAAAATCTGTCTTAATTTAATTGTATTGCTTTGTGTTATGTTAAAAGAAGGGTTTAGGTGTATGATCCATGGAAATTGTCATTCTTTTCACATATTTGTACAGCCAAACAGTAGATCTTCATGCAAACAGTGCTAACAGGTAAAGGTGATGTGGATTTTTCACATGGCAAAAGTAAGTGCACCTCTCCATGTATCACCATATTTAAGCAGTACATATCTCCAGTTATGGAATCTTTCGTTAATATATAATCTTTTACAATCTGTTGTAAGTATATACTTAAATGATGTTGTAACAATGAATTTTTAAAACATAAGGAAACAGACTGAAGGTAACTATAAAGGGCTAACTAAATGTGGCTTAAAGCTGGAGTATGTTGAGGTCTGACCCATCTTAGAGGAGCCACTAAAGTAATTACTAAGGTTGAAATGAAGTAAATGAGTAATGAACATCCCCTTAAATAGTGAGGATAACTAGTGAGAAAGCCCAAACATCCCTATTGTGAAGCTGTACTAAGATCAATGGGAAAAGCCATAAGACACTCTTAATAATGAAACGATGTTCAGAATAATGGAAAAATCGACATGTATACAAAGTTACTTGTGGCTGTAATTGATTAGTTATGATGACAGGATTCTGCATATTAAGAGTCAGATGACATGATGTGTTAGATAAGGTAATGGTAATAGAAAAATGAAAAAGGGAATAAATTGCTTGATTAATTGCTCACTCCATTGACTGAGCCATTTGTGCGTATATATGTGCAAATAAAGAATGGCTCTGCAATCGTATCTAATCTCCATGAATGACTTCTTTAAAAATGAAGAAAGTTCTTTCTTCAACAGGATCTGGTGATTCATTACTATCAACATGCGTAGTTCCTTCATGACAAGATCAAAAGAGCTCTCTAAGGCCCTCAGATAGAAGATTATGGATGCCCACAAGTCTGGCAAGAGATTTAAAATGATTGTCAAATTATTTGAAATCAGTCATTCCACTATAAGGAAATCACCTACAAGTAGACTTCAGTGACTGTTAAATTGTCCTGGATGGGCTGTTCCAGAAAATTCAGCCAAAGATTTGACGATTTGATACTGAAAGAAAATTTTCAAGAACCCCATAAAATTCTTGCAGACATTTTGTGTCAAAGTGCATGGATCTACAATCAGTGAGAGATTACAGAAATTTGACCTCTGCGCCAAGAAAGCCTTTGCTGTCCAAAATGAACATTAGAGCACGATCAAAGATAAAGTTGTCTATCCACAGTAACAGTAAATATGTTTGGTGCAATCCAAAGAAAGCATTTCAGGAGAAGAAGCTTATGTCAACTATGAAGGATAGTAGTTGAAATGTTATGGTTTGGGGTTCCTTTGCTGCCTCAGGCCTGGACAACTTGCAGTCATTGACTACACTATGATTTCATCATTATATGAAAGTGTGCTTAGGGAGAATATGAAGCCATCTGTCCAAAGGTTCACAATAATAAATCTGAAGCATGCTAGCAAATGGCTCAAAAGGTAGAAATGTGAGGCTATGGACTGGCCTAGTCCAAGCCGCTGATTTGAATCCCATTTATTTGCTGTAGGGAGATCTGATACAACCAGTGCATGCAAGAAAACCCACAAACATCTTGCAGTTGGAGGAATTATGCATGGAGGAGTGGTCAAAAAAATTTCTGGGTCAATATCAGAGAATGGCACACAGTTATACAAAATTCCTACAAGAAGTCATTTGTGCTAGATGCGGCAGTGACAGCTTCTGAGGCCAAGGGTGGACTTGTGTTTACCCTGTAGACGTTTACAAATATTTTGATATTTTTGTTAAAAAAATAAGTACATTTCCTTGTGTTTTTCATTGTTATCTGCACACACTTTTTACACAAAGGTACATTATTTGCCAGTTCAAATATGTTGAAAAAGTCAACTATTTCCATGTGTTGTATTTGCTTTTTTACGTGACTGTAGACAATTTTCTAAATCATTTAACTCAGTATATTCCAGGCCTTTCATTTTTATTTTGACCTTTCAAATCAAGTTTCATCAAGTGTAGGCTCAGATTGTTTATCTAAATTTATAAATAAAATACTGTACACCAATAGCAAAGTACATAACAAACAGCATTCATATACTGTATGTAAACCACATTTGGAAAACCCAGTCAAAACCTGAGCTACAGGCAACTTCTAATTGTTGAGGACACTAGAGGAGTTCTAATGATAGTTCAGTGGCTACATTTATGCCAATGCCAGTGACAATGTGCTACCTACTGGAGTAGGTAGGTGGTATGGCGCTTACTTGACCCTTTAACAGATTAGCTAATTTGAAAACTATAATAACACATGATACTGTTTGAGGATGATCTCAAAGTACGGTCCCATGAGTACACACAAGTACTTCTGACCTCAGAAACTATTCCTGGAATATTCCCTGAAATTACTATTTGCTTATAATTCTCTTCTAGCTGGTGTAGAGCTGAGCTTTGACTTGTAATGTTATGCACTGGTAAAGACTTGATTAATAGAAGGAAGAGGCTAGAGGCCTTGTTGTAAAGGAGGTGAGAGAAGGAGAGAGCTGGGTGTTATTTTGGTGGGTAAATATTCAAACCAATCCACCATTAGATGGGGCAAATACTGACTTGGAAAGTCAATTTGGGCAGAATGTTACTTGTTTTCCTTTCTTTTTGACATATCAAGAACATCTTCTATCTTCCACAACACATACAAAGCAAACAAAGTAATATTAACAGAAATTCCACCAAGCACATACTATTATGCTTTCTGGATTTTATATGTTATGTAACAACACCCTTGTAATAATTCCCTTTTGTCTTGATTTTGTTTTTATTCTAATCCATGCTGAATTCATTTCTATTGTTATATTTTGATTTTGTTTTGTTTTCTTAAGATTTTTAATTTTTTTCACAATATGATTTGGTTTATTTGGGCAGCGTCATTTCCAGGGTTTCTGTTGTTAGTAATTTTGGCTCATGCTAACACATTACTCCTTTAAGTGAGGATTTGAATGTCATCTTCCTGCTTGTATAAAGGATGTTGACATGCAGTTGAAAGTATCCAGATTTGTGTATAAATTCAAAACACAAAATGCAATAGAGCTTTCTGTTCTTAAGGCAAAAGATGTCTCAGTATTTAGGAAATTCTGTTTTGGTTTTGGAATTGGGCTTTGTAATTCTGGCGTATTTTGGTTTCCTATCTTTACCTCGGCTTGAATTATGACAATGATATCTCTCTTTCCATTTTCTCATATTCCATCTTTGTGCAATTTTTAATCTACCAATTCTTATCTTATTCATAGAACCAAAGATATGACCATTTAACAATTGAGATCAGTTCCGAAGAAAACAAACCACCTAGATGTCCATGGTCATTTACAAAATCCAGAGTCACAGTTCTGCTAATTTCAACCAACTGACCTATTCCAGGCCTTCTGGAATTTGAATAGTTGTTCTCTATAAGTGTTCTGAACATCCACTTGTACTGTGAGCCAAAACACCTGATTAGTTTGTAAAATATCCAGTAATCGTCACTGCTGTGAAAGGAACTATAAACTAAGAATTTAATATTTTATACCACTAATTATTTTATTTAAATATACAGTCATATGAAAAAGTTTGGGAACCCCTTTCAGCCTGCATAATAATTTACTCTACCTTCAACAAAAAAGATATCAGAGGTATGTCTTTTATTTCCTATGAACATCTGAGTACTAGGGTGTTTTCTGAACAAATATTTTTAGTGAAGTAGTATTTAGTTGTATGAAATTAAAATAAATGTGAAAAACTGGCTGTGCAAAAATTTGGGTCCCCTTGTAATTTTGCTGATTTGAATGCATGTAACTGCACAATACTGATTACTTGCAACACCAAATTGGTTGGATTAGCTCATTAAGCCTTGAACTTCAAAGACAGGTGCATCCAATCATGAGAAAAGGTATTTAAGGTGGTCAATTGCAAGTTGTGCTTCCCTTTGACTCTCCTCTGAAGAGTGACAGACAGCATGGGATACTCAAAGCAACTCTCAAAAGATCTGAAACAAAGATTGTTCAGTCTCATGGTTTAGGGGAAGACTACAAAAAACTATCTCAGAGGTTTAAACTGTCAGTTTCAACTGTAAGGAATGGAATCAGGAAATGGAAGGCCACAGGCACAGTTGCTGTTAAATCCAGGTCTGGCAGGACAAGAAAAATACAGGAGTGGCATATGCCCAAGGAGGATTGTGAGAATGGTGAGAATACAGACAACCCACAGATCACCTCCAAAGATCTGCAAGAACATCTTGCTGCAGATGGTGTATCTGTACATCATTCTACAATTCAGTGCAATTTGCTCAAAGAACATCTGATGAAACATGTGGGATGGGTCTATTGGACTGTAGAGGTGAAAGCATATTTCTTATATCTACATATATATATATATGAAATCCAACGTACGTCTGTCTGTCTGTCTGTCTGTCTGTCTGTCTGCTTTCCACGAGAGAACTACTTAACAGATTTAGATTGGGTTTTTTTTTGTATAATTTGCTTGAACATTCTGGTTGATTTTGCTCTAAGTATCATTGTTCACTTGCGGTAACAATTTATTTGCGCAAATCCGATAGAGTGGCTGCAGGCCAAGTGTGGGGGGGGTGGGATCTATGTGGCCCTCCTCACTCACACGCCAGCCTCCATTCAAGTCAGTCTACCTCTTGCACGTTTTGGACTGTACCTTGCCTCTGCTTAGCTAGCAATACCTGTTTATTCAACTGACATTATCATCTAGAAATTGTTAAGGAGTCACATTTGATGTTTACAGTGCAAACGTTTCATGTTGGAGCACACCTACCTTCCGCTTGGCCAGAATTCCATTTCTTTTTTTTTTTATTGACTTTTAAAGTTTGTCCTGTTTGATTGCTACTTTGGTGAAGCCGCGGGGGATAGTTAGTATTCAATAAAGGTCGATATCAATTACAAAAATTCTTTCTTCTTCTCTGACAAAACTCCCCATATTCACGTTTCACCCATATAAATACTTCCTGTATACAGTTAAGCAAAAGATGGTGTGATGTTACATGAACTACTGTACATTTCCTAGAAGCTCCTAGAGAAGAAGAGTTGTAGAATGAAAAAGGAAGACAGTGCTGTTAGCATGAGGCTGAAAATAAGGCCATCTTCTAAGTTGATCCCAGACATGTTTGTGATTCTTGCAGCAAACAAGAAAACACCACAGATACACACACCTCACACCTCAAAGATGCAGCAATACTTACGATACACAGCAAGACCAACAAGGGCAGGTACCAGCAAAAAACATAAGAAGAGCAGTGCTTTGAACCAGCTGGCTGTCTTATTAACATTAGCAGAAAGCACTGGTGCTGTTGGGAGAAAAAAAAAAAAAGTATGTAGCAGTTAAACAGCACCCACCTGCTAAAATGTTATTAGTCAAGTCAGATTCAACCCCAACAGTGTTACCGGCTGATGTCTACAGAAAGTTAAAAATCATTTACAGAATTGCAAGTATTACTCTCCTGATTGTCCTTCTGCGAATAACCATATTGTAGAAAGCAGTCATTGATGACAGTTTATCCATCCATCTCTTCAACCTGTTTATTTCAATACAAGCATAAGGTGATTTGGAGTCTTGTAAATGCTGAATAGTAAGAAGGGACCAGACCTGAATGGAATGAACATTGATATTTTTGCAGAAACGTATTCATACCAGATAAGTTAGTAGATACAGTTAAATGAACATACTCATCTTTGGGTGATGGACGGTTGATACCCAGAGACAAGTCAAAGAAAAAAAAATCTTTCAAGGTCACTAAAACTAAGAAGGTGCAGAGTTAGCCAGTGCACCACAATGCAACCTGTATTCACAATATTAAAAAAAAAAAAGCAAGATCTCAATATATGTCAGCAAAGGCTGCAGTTCTTATAATTGGCCTTAGCGCCCATTGATGACACAATAAAGAAAGCAAAGTATGTAAAAGTCAATGCCTGGATAAGCTGAAAAGCATGAATAGCTGCATCCATTATGCATTTAGGATGTGATGAATGCATTCAGACTAGAAAATGTTACGGAAAATTAGTATCTTAAATAAAGAATAGAAATTTTTTAAGTACAAATGTGTCTTAGTGAAGCAAACAATGAAAGTCAGAAGCGCTTTACAAATTCATACAAAAGACTTATGAAATTGCATTCACATTTCTTCTTCCAGTAATGATAATTGCAACAAAATTTTTCTCATGTTAGTTTCAACAATATCACACAAATTGTCACCTTCTGTAAATGACTTAAGTATGAAGTTTAAAAGATTCAACATCCATATAAAAAACTGGTCTGGGTATAATGTCAGGACACACACCACCACCTCTAATGACCTATTAGGTAACACTGTTACAAACATTTTAATGCTAAATGGAAAGAATCTATGACTGACACATTTTGTTCAGTTTTTTTTAAAGTTATTTTAGCCAAGTTCAACTATGTATCAATAAACTTACTATTATTATTATTATTATTATTATTATTATTATTATTATTATTATTATTATTATTATTACTTTGTTTTTGCTTCTATGTTGATGAGATTTGATTTAAGAATTTACTTAATCACAAACAGAACACGGTACGTGAATTAAGCTGGGTGAATACAAAACTGAATGATTTTTGTAAAGTAACATTTTTGGACTGTCCTTCTGTGAAGTTCTTAAAGAGAGATTCTCACGTTAAAATGAACATAATGCATAAACCAAGACATCATTTGTAAACCAAGTAGGCAAACATAATGATGGTGCTATGCCCAAGTTAAAAGAAGAGCAAGCAAAACGGTCCTCATGAAGGAACGTGGGATGCGATGTGGTCAGATGTAGGTGGGGTGGCATGTCCATGTGTTATCATAAGGTGTTAGCCCTTAGTGTTGAGCTTTACTGATATATATGATTTTCACTGTGATTATACAGTATATTAATTATGCTGAATTACTTCTTTTTCTGTTAATTGTTAGCTATTGCCATTAGCACTCTTAGGGAGCATTTTAATTAAAGCCTTTTGATCTGTGACCCAGTCCCGCTGCTACTTTGCCACAAAGACAAGTATTAATGAAAGAACAAGTATAATCCTCACTCCGAGGGTTTGTTTAACAATAAGTTTCAAGGAAATAAGAAATTAAACTAATTACATAATCAATAGCTGTAATTCAGTCATATTTTTAATGGTACAGGGTGGCTTAGTGTCAATTGAAGTATTTTTCACATCCTAAACTGGTTTTGTGAATTTTACTTGATAGTTAGTGCTGCAAGCCGCACCCACTCACCCATGACCCATGATAAGGTCAGGCAGTGTTTTCTGTCAATTTAATGTGGTGACTGGGAAGGCTGAGATCAAATGTTGAATGACCTGTAAGAGCCCTTCCAGGATGGGCAAGTGCCCATCTCCTTCAGCTGTAGTACTGAACTCCATCCATCCATCCATTATCCAACCCGCTATATCCTAACTACAAGGTCATGGGGATCTGCTGGAGCCAATCCCAGCGTGCAAGGCAGGAAACAAACTTCGGGCAGGGCACCAGCCCACCACAGGGTGCACTCACACACGCACGCACCAAGCCCACACTAGGGACAATTTAGGATCACCAATGCACCTAACCTGTATGTCTTTGGACTGTGGGAGGAAACCCACACAGACACGGGGAGAACATGCAAACTCCACGCAGGGAGGACCCGGGAAGCAAACCCAGGTCTCCTAACTGCAAGGCAGCAGTGCTACCACAGTGCCACCGTGCCGCCCTAGTACTGAATTCCTGCTGCCTATAATAGAACAGAAGGAAAATGAGAAAGATAAAGTATTGCAGGGCAGAGGGTAGAAAAACAGAGAAAGTGTAAAGCATGACATACAGATGAGTTAAAAAAGCTGATGGTGTCATCTCAGGTAGAAAAGAAAGGTATTAGGGAGAACTGTCTTGTGTTTATACAAATCCCACAGATACAGAAGACAAGAGGCTAACAAGGCCCTCTCCCTATAGTAAGTTAATATGAAGTTAAAGTGAAAAACATGAGCTGGCTCATAAGGGGGGCGAAGGTGCCTGCCCAAGTTCCAGGAAGAGGAACAGTAGTTAAAGTCTCTGACATGGTTAAAGTCTGTGGCTGCTTTGACACCTGAGGTATCATAGTCTGACACAAGGCTTCAAAGTACTGAAAAATTGATAAGGAGGATACGAAGAAGGTAAAACAGAATGATAAAATTTGGAGGACTTCACCCTTGCGGGAAATTCCAGGTTGACATAAGCTTAAGAATGGCTCTTGGTGGCCATCATGCACTTTAGTATTTAAGATTATAATGGAAAGCCAGCAGTAATGGGAAACACAAATGGAGAAAGGTAGGCCTCAAGTCGCTCCTGAACTGAAATTCAGGTCCCCAGTTTTGATTGCGGCCTTTTTCTCTTGGCGTTAACGTCCCATCTTGTCTGTACACAACACCTTTTTCCAGAGCTTTGCAGGCGCTTTTAAATTTTTTTTTTGGTTTTGTGGCTCTGTATTTCTGTTCATGAAGTCTTCTGCAGATAGTCATCTCAAACACATCTACACATCTCTACCTCCTGAAGACTGTTTCTGATCTGTCAGACAGGCGTTTGGGGCGTTTTCTTTACCATAGTGAGGATTCTTCTGTCATTAGCAGTGGAGGTCCTCCTTGACATACCAGTCCCTTTACGATTACTGAGCTCACTAGTGTGTTCTTTCTTCTTAATGATATTCCAGACAGACATCCTAAGCTTTTACTAATGTCCACAATAGTTTTATTCATGTTTTTCAGCCTCATAATGGCTTCTTTGACTTTCATTGGCACAACTCTTGTCCTCATGTTGAGCAAAGGTAACAACAGACTCCAAAGTGTAGAAGCAGGCTGAAGTATCTTATGACTGCACTAATGAAGCACTGAAACACAAACAACTGTGACACCAATCGTACCAGACATTATTGTTTCCTGAAATGGGGGGACTATGTATAAAAAGTGTTTGTTATTTCTACATAGTGTGATCGAAAATGTATGCAATATGCACTTCATGTCTGAATTGTTTGATTTGTAAGTTTAAAGTGTGGAGCAGAGGGGTAAATCAAGAAAAAATGTCTTTGTCCTAAACATTTTGTAGGGCACTTTATATAATTAATCAATAATTACAAATAATAAAGTAGCATAATGCAAAAAGAACTACCTTTCGTTCAAAGCGTTATACTTAGATGTGTAAATGGTCACCCAACAAAGGCAGGAGGCACAACAAAAATCATCTTTTGCAATAAGCTTTTTCAGTTGCATAGGGATCACTTTATTTTCCTGGTGTATATGGAACATTTTCAGTATTCTTAATGCCACATCTGAACCAAATCTCCACCACTTGCATGAGCATGGAATACATGGCATTAACACTGTCCATGTCTTCTCCCATGTGTGGGTGTAAAAGCTGAATGCTCCACTCTGCTATAGCTGCTCAGCATTTCCAGAGTCCTCAAAACACAGGTCTGCGGACTCTGTTCAATTTTACTGGAACCATCCATTATAATGTCACCAGAGCTTTCTCTCACTTATGGTGAGCCAGTGTATAATCAATCCTGCTGGTTTATTTATCAATAAGACTATTTAACAGTGGATGGTAACATTTCCACCTGGCATCTTCTTTTCTCATATCATACCAGAGAGACAATTTTAATCTGCATAAACTACACTGGACTATTTTCTTTTTCTTAATTTGATTATGGATCTCTCCAAAACTTGTGTTTTCCCTCAGTTAAAAATGTCACCTTTACCATTTGCAGTAAGCCACACTATTTCTTCACTTTTAAAGGTGTATAGCCGGAATACTGTTTTATGAGGACTTGTTCTTCCACCTACACTGCTGCAGGGAAAACTCAGAACTGCCTACATAGATCCTTACACTTGTGGGGGGGTTCAGGTCCTAGCTATGCTCACCAACAGACCTGAGGCACCTAACAACCCCTGCTTTGTCTGTGGCCAACGAGCTTACATGCACCTGCCTTTACACTGGTGTGAGGTGTGTTACTTGGCCTATGTGCTACTTGATTTAACTGTTTGTTCATGTTCTGTTCCACTTTGGGTTAACACGGGTTAAACGTACCTTCATTTCAGTTCCTCAGATGACTCTGTTCAGTGATGGCATGTAGTATTGAGCATTTTTTCTGCCTCACAGTTTTGCGCCTACAGCCTTGTCACACATAAATGAGCTGGCTGAGAGCTGTTGGTTAATCTCACCTCTGAGGCCCTTCAAGAACTTTCTCTTGCTATAACTTTGCGAATTCAAATGGCTCTGGATATGCTTTTGGCAGCTGAGGGAGGCATCAGCAAAGTGTTAGGACTGAAATGTTGCACCTGCGTTCTGGACACTTCTCACAATATATCTGACCTGTCCTATAAGATTTTCCATGCAGGTGATCCAGTTCTTTGCTCCCGACTACTGACTGGTTTCCTGATTGTCTTTCTTTTTGCCTGGCTTGGTGAAAAGCCTCATTTGTTGCTTTAATAACTTTTGTCATTGCCATTCTTTTGTGCCTCTGTATTTTTACATGTACCATGCAACAACATTATGATAAACTCTTCTGCTCCCCCTCCAGATTATCACTTATCACTTATCACTTGAACTGCTTATTGCTAATATAAACGTACCTGAATCAACTGCTTGAAGTAAAGGCTTATTGATTGTTGTTGTTCTAGAAGAACAAAATGGGGGGATTGTTAGAGTTGATTTTTACCTTTAAATATGATTTTCACTATGGGATTATATGCTGTATTGATTATACTGAACAGTTCTGTTTCTGGTATCTGAGGGCTTTTGCCTTTAGCATTCTTATTTTAATTAAAGCCTTTTGATCTGTGATTCAGTCGTGCTGCTACTTTAGCACAAGGACAAGTATTGATAAGAGAATAAGTATAATCTACAGTAGCAGAATCCTGTTGATTATCAGTATCTTCCAAGGACATGGGGAATAAAACTAATCCTGTACTTCTGTAATTAACCATTGAATTTAAGAAATGTAATCAACAGCTGTAATTCAGTCATTTGTCACTTTTGTGGCCCTGGGTCGCTCCATGTGCATGTCAATAAGAGTTTTTCTAATAGCCTGAACTTGCTTTGTGAATTTGACTTTGAGATTACTGATGAACATAATTTGGAGCAAAGTAGACATGAGGCTTTTAGCACAAAATGAGGCCTACCTGGTACAGTCAGTGACAGTATTTAAATTGTATGGTGTTGAAGAAGTAAAGAATAAAATCACTAGTGAATGGAATAAATAAACCAATTCATTAGCAATGAATAAGTTAAAAAGGAAGGAGACCATACACATTTAACATCATAACTTCGTCATATGGCAAGACACACAGACATAGGGAGAATATGCAAACTCCATGCAGGGAAGACCCAGGAAGCACACCCAGGTCTCCTTACTGTGAGGCAGCAGCACTACCACTGCACCACCATCCTAGATATTCATTTCTTTACATTGGCAATTCCATATTATATTTTCTTTTAAGAAGTTTCTAAAAAGTAAGCATTTTTCCATCATAATAACACAAGTGTTCAGAGAATAAATTTTTCATTGCTAAATCTGCAGTACATTGGCTCCCAATAGCAGCACAAATTGGATTCATTCAAATCCTTGATACCTGTCCACTAAATAGTCATTTTGGTATATGAAGACACTTAATGAGTGTCTGATTTCCTTGGTGTGTTTGAGAAGTGTTTGAAGGCTCTCTAGTTCTGTGAATGTCTGTCTAATTGATAAAGGTTTTTATCTGAGATATTTAGTCACTAAGAGAAGAGTAATCGACTAGTCTTGTGTTGTCCTGTTTACATTCATCCATTCCTGTCAACTGTGGATGGTAGGAACAATGCAAATGATGTTGGAGTTGTAATCCCTTGCAAATGTCTTTTTATCACATTGTTCACAAAATGAGTCCCATCAATGAAATCATTCTTAGGACCCCAAACATTGGAATTTGCTCTTTCAATAAAAACTTTGCTACAGAAACAGAATCCACCTTTTTACAAGGTATAGCCTCTACACACCTAGTAAACATATCTACAATCACAAGAAAATACCCCCCCCCCCACCAGACCCATATGTTTAGGCAATTCAGCAAAATCCATTTCAATGTGCACAAAGGGGGGGGTGGAGGTGGTATAAGTTGCGTCAATCCACGTGGATCCACGTCCTCAGCAGATGGTAACAGGGTTGCCGGATTTAATAGAATACACCTTTGAATATGGATGTATGGTGTGCTCAGCAAAAGTAATTCGTATTAGTTAGCTGGGCCATAATGAAATGCTGCATTGCTGATTTGGTGAGCAGTGTAGCTACTGAATGCAGTACATAAACAACACAATCATTGCCAACGGCAAGACTGCATACACTGCCTCATATGCCAATGCCACTGCTCTTAGACCGGGAGGGAAAGCAGCTGCAATAGGATCCAACCTGTTCAAAAAATATGCTAATGGCCGATGGTGAGTGCCGTG
This sequence comes from Polypterus bichir lapradei, assembly GCA_026402145.1. Lineage (NCBI taxonomy): Eukaryota > Metazoa > Chordata > Cladistia > Polypteriformes > Polypteridae > Polypterus > Polypterus bichir. The sequence continues at coordinate 30,707,717 of JANRMT010062807.1, forward strand.
TTTCTGAGTTAATACTGATTATGAAAAACTTTGAGTCTCGTGAACAAACAAGAAAAACTGCTTAGTGTAACGATGGCGTGTCAGTTAAATACTGTTTTAGCAGTGAAAAGGAATCCTCATCCACTTGACTCCAGTCAAGAGGTTCAGGTGCAGATGGTTTACACAGACAGTAAAGTGGCTGAGTCAATAGAGCAAATTCTGGAGCAAGCTGCTGACAGTAGCCAACCCTCCCCAGAAACTGTAGCCGCCACTGCGCCACCTTGTTACAATATATTAAGGAAAATTTGTTGTCCTTATATTTCAGGTATAATATATTTTTGAACTACTGATATGTTACATTATATCGAAAAATATGTCCTCATATTTTTGTGTATATTGCAACTTATTTCATTTTAGTAAGGGTGATCTTGATGACATGCACAGTTTTCCACCTGATTTTAAATAGTTGTCTGTTGTTCTTTATTAAGCTTTTCTCTTTTTTATATTTCCATAATGCTGTATATGCTGTGATCTGTGTGGGCACATTTGAGCCTGTCTCTACCAAGGTGCACTATATAAACTGAGCTGAGCTGAGCTTTCACATATGCTAGGGAGAAAATGGAAGCACTTTGAAATAATTAAGAATGCCTTTACATTCAGTGCAACAAATGAATGTTAATCTTTACAAGAGAAAAAAATATTCTTTACATTATGATTATTTGCGTGAAAGGCAGACACCTCTTGCAGCAGATTTAGGAAGTGGACACTTGAGTCATCTTAGTTCACATCCTCTTAAAGTTTTAGCTGGGCTTGTAAAAATGAACTAGACATGCAATGTGGATTTGTAAATGGATGAGTTTAAAATGGAAAGTTTATCAAAACAAAGACATTTGTCTTATTTCAGAGGCCATCTATGCAATAACGTAACAATACAAACATCAGAAAAAAAGCATCCTCACAGTCAGGGATCAAGACTGGAATATCATAAAGTCTTGTTAATCATACAAGAGAATGTAGTCAGCAACTGGTCAGCTTAGCTTCACCTGCCCTGATAGAGAGGCAGACATGATGTGCAATTAGAGAGCTGAATATGACATTATAAGGAGATTTAAATCTGACCTTCACCTGAAACTGCTGCGTTGAGTGACCGTGATTAATGAAACCTAAACATTTCTTTCATGTTCTTAAAAAATATTTCAGTAATACTATAACAAAGATCCTCAGCACTTACCCTCTTGGTATCCTTCTTTCCTGACCCTTATTGGCTCTGCTCTCTTATAATAGTCTTCAGTGGGTTTGTCCAGTGAGGCATACATGGTGTCCATCTCCATGTCTGCTTCTGTCTGCTAAGCAAGTGAACCAAAGAGGAAGTAATAGTTTTCTCTTTCTCTTTCTCTCTCTCTCTACTGGCCTCTACCGGTGTGACCAGAAAAACTGACATCGGGTGGTATAGGATGGCTGAAGGCAAACCGAGGTGATACCCTGCAGTGTCTTATCTGGAAGCTGTACAGATTGTTTATATGACTGTGTCATAATAGTAGTCTATTTATTGTGAAGAGGCATCAACAATAGATTGCTTGATTTTTATTTAATGGTTTCCATTGTTTTTCCAAAAAGTGGAAATTAGAACATTAACAAAACTGTGCTTTAGATTTGACAACTGCTGCTCTTCTGTCATAAGTCTTCTTCCTTTTTTTCATTGTCCAGTTTGTCTAATTTAAGGGCTGAGTTTGAAACAATAAGAAGGGATAAATAAAACCATTCAGGTGCTTTACGACTATAGGGAAAAATAACATAATAGTATGAAAAGAATCAAGCGAGCAACTGTGATATCACAGATGAAACTTAAACAAGATGTTTTCACTTTGCACGCTCTATAAAGCAACACGATTTTAAGACACTCAGAGGAGGAATAACATGAGAGTATGTTGTAGAGGGAGGATACATAAATATCACATATTTATATTTTAGGAACTCATCTCAAATTTGGACAGTTAGACACAACTGGTGCATCAAATTGAATGTGCGATCTTGTAACAAGTGCATGACTAGAAATTTATCAAAGCACTACTTCGCAAATACAAGGAGCTCAACTGATCCACCTCTATCAGTTGATTCATCTAACTGGAGTGCGAATGTTTCACTCTGCAAAACTCATTTAATCAAGTAATTTTGATCTTGAGCCAGGCCCCCAATGCATTATGCAGCAGTATCACAGAACAGGCCATTTGTTTTTTAGGTGACAATTAAATGTATCACCATGCACACGTTACTCATTGCAACAGAAACTGGATGACTGAAACTTTCAAAAGTTCTGTAAACTTTTCACACTTGGCAACTAAACTATATGTGCTTAAACAAAAATTGTTTCTTTAGATCGGATTTTCCCATTGTAAGGTCCATGTAACGGTTCTTACATTGAAAGAATTATTCTAATTTTTTTTTTCAGGGTGTGTTTGATGCCTTGTTTCTAAATGTCTCTTACATTTATCAGGGTTTAAGCTGGTATGGGCAAAGAATTCTCGGCACAAAATACTGTGTAGATAGGGCTCACTACCGAAAAGGAAACAAGCAAATCCATAATTTGTGCTTCTTCGCTTTCTTCTTTGACAGGTGCTTTGTCTTTGCTTTAGATTTCATACTGCCTTCTTGACCAAACCATTCCAATCAGTCTATTTGGTTTTGCCATTTAATAATTAGATGTAATCTTTCTTTTATTTGTTTTATTTAGTTTTGTAGTTTACCATGAGGCAGTTTTCCATCCTGATTAAGGAGTACAGTATCTCACAAAAGTGAGTACACCCCTCACATTTTTGTAAATATTTTATTATATCTTTTCATGGAACAACACTGAAGATGTGACACTTTGAAACAGTGTAAAGTAGTCAGTGTACAGCTTGTATAACAGTGTAAATTTGCCGTCCTTTCAAAATAACTCAACACACAGCCATTAATGTCTAAACCGCTGGCAACAAAAGTGAGCACACCCCTAAGTGAAAAATGTTCAAACTGTGTCAGTATTTTGTGTGGCCACCATTATTTTCTAGCACTGCCTTAACTCTCTTGGACATGGAGATTACTAGAGTTTCACAGGTTGCCACTGGAATCCTCTTCCACTCCTCCATGACGACATCATGGAGCTGGTGGATATTTACAAATATGTGAGGGGTGTATTCACTTTTCTGAGATACTGTATATCTATATCTATATACTGTCTATTGACAAACACCTGTGCATGGGAGACACCTTAAGAGCTCTGGTAATAGCAGTCCCCTGCCAGGGGTTGGCAATTCTCGCTACAGTGGAACCTCAGTTCACGAACGTCTCGGAACACGTACAAATCGGTTTATGACCAAAAAGTTCGTTTTAACCTCATTTTATTTAATGAAGACTTTTTTCTATTGGATTTTAACCTCCACTTCACTTCTGTTTACAGCGATTGGTTCGTAGCGTGCATTGTTGCAATGCTACTTTTCTTTGTGGTTTATTAAAGTACGGATTTTTCAAATGTTAATTTTTTCCCCTGTGCTTAAAACTCATTAAAAAAAAGTGTTTTTAGCGAGCAGTTCGTATCGCTATAGCTTGAACTCTTGCAGTGTTAGTTTTCTCTGTTGTTCAAGGTTTTCTCAGTGTTATTCATTTTTTTTTACATTTAGTTTACTATTATGCTGTGCATTCTATGGTATGATTAACTATATTTGTGCTTAAAAATCTTTAAAAAAATATAGATTTACATACAGTCTGTACAGTCTGGAATGGATTAATTGTATTTACATACAATCCTATGGGGGAAATTACTTCGGTTCCACTGTACTTCCCACTACAGAACATTAGATTAACCGACATTCCACCACTGACGTCACTTTCATTGTCTTGCCTCCTGGACCCGCCTCTTCCTGCAAGGAACCCATTTGACATGGAAGTTTGGACATCTTGAGGCAGTTTAATTCTGAGCACCCATCATTTTTCTCCCTAATTGGGGCTCATCAGTTGTACGCTCCTTTGTTTCCCCTTGCTAACATTGCACTACAGCGGCTGGTTTGCTTACTTGACAGGGTGCAGATCGGAGTATTATATGCACAGGTCTGTTCACAACCTGATTATATGGGTGGTTACCTACCAGGTAACGCTTGTAGTTGGCCGGCCAGTCAGCAAACATCCAACAGGCCCTCTCAGTCTGGAGTATTACATCCTTTACTCTTTGTATTATTTGTCAGGTATTATATAAAAACTGTCTATGATCTGCTTCTTGCAAATGAAAACAAGCATGAAAAACTCCCTTCATCCTGTCCAGGAGGCACTCTCTTGGAGCACTTTTGGCTACAGGCTCATTCCACCACTGTGTGATAAGAAGTACTTCAGAAGGTCTTTTCTGCACACTACTATCAGGCAATTCAATGCTACCTCCCAATTTATTTGTTATGTTTCTTTTGAAATATCTGAAATAATACACATGTATTTATTTGTTGATTGATTGATTGCCTGTATTATTTGTCCTGTGAGTCTGTATTTTTATTTTTTATGGTTCTGCTTCTGTATGCATCTGAATTTCCCTATGGGATTAATAACATTTATCTAATCTAATTTAATCTAATCTAAAAGGATGACTGTTGTGAGAATTAGTTAAACAAAGATCTATAAGGAATGTAACTCCTGAATCTACCAGCTAGCAAAATAAAACTGAAGGACTGCTTGCCGTTACATTCAGCTCCTACATGATTTCCACTTTCAGGCCTCCCCTAGAATTTCCTTTTCTTTACATCCTCCACTTTGAAAGTCCACCAAGTTAGACTACAAGTGCCAGACATTGTTAGTGGTTCTTTTAAATCAAAGTGGTAAGATTATTTTTTTTGTACTAGGAAACACTCTACAAAATTAAAAGCTGTCACGATTTTTTTATGTCATATGCAGACTTAGTTGATCGAGCTGCCCTGTGGAGCATCCTGAAGGTCCGTGGGATCCCCTCGAGGTTGCTGGATATTATGGCTGGCCTGTACACTGGTACTGTGAGTGCTGTGCAGAGTGGAGGCAGGACCTCTGTGTTTTTCCCAGTTGATTCTGGGGTTCTTCAGCGGTGTGTTCTTGCTCCTACTCTGTTCAATGCTTGTATGGACTGGGTGTTGGGCAAGGTCATGGGGTCCAGCGACTGTGGGGAATCTGTTGGTGAAGAAAGATTCACAGATCTTGACTTTGCATGGCGATGCTTTGATCTTCGCTGAGTCAATGGAGGCTCTGATCAGGATGCTCGAGAGACTGAGTGAGGAGTCTGAGTGTCTGGGCTTGCAAGTGTCCTGGATAAAAACCAAGATCCAGGCCTTTAATGACCTCTTGGGCACAGTCATCAGCAGTGTGTCTGTTTGCGGAGAGAGTGTCGATCTTGTTGAGAGGTTTACTTACCTTGGCAGTGACATCCATGTCTATGGTGACTCTTCCTGTGAAGTCAGTAGACGGATTGGGTGAGCATGGGGGGTCATGAGGTCGCTGGAAATGGGTGTGTGGCTCTCCCAATATCTATGCAAAGGACGAAGGTCCAAGTCTTTAGAGTCCTGGTGATTCCTGTCTTGCTATATGGTTGTGAGACATGGACGCTATCCAGTGATCTGAGATGAAGACTGGACTCCTTTAGTACTGTGTCTCTCTGGAAAATCCTTGGGTACTTGGGTACTTGGGTATTGGTTTGACTTTGTGTTGAATGAGCGGTTGCTCATGGAGTCCCGAATGTGGCACATTACCTGCATTGTGAGGGAGCATCAGTTATGGCACTAAGGCCACGTGGCTCCTTTCCCCGATGGCGATCCAGCTCGTGAGATCCTCATTGTTGGGGACCCGAGTGGCTGTACCAGGCCAAGGGGTTGCCCACATAACTCCTGATTGCGGCAGATAAAGGGTCATTTCCGTAGGGCGGGACTGGACCGCATGTCTGCCTGGGGAGTTGCAATCTGGGATCCCGAGTTGTTTCGCCGTGTAGTGTGTGCAGCAATGCATTGCACCAGTGCATGCTCCCCAATTTGACTTGACTTGATATGCATGTGCCCCCCACCCCCACTGTTTTAGGTCCCATCCATTATTCTGACACTGAAGACAGGGACTTTGATAAGTTAGCTCAGGCAGCTGAGAATGGTTTGGGGAGACTTGGGAAATTAAATCTTGTATTGGCCTGCACATTTTGAGAAAATAATGATTTTGAGGATATTGAGTGCTGCATACTGCATACCCTTAAACTTATTAGGTCCAAGATGGTAATGTGATTCGGACTGTTCACGCAGTTACAAAACTCAGTTTTGACTCCAATCTACAACCTCATAGAACTTCTTTTGAGCAACAGTTTTAAATTTTCCTTTGTTCTAATAAATAAATGTATACAAGATCACAGCTTTTATCACAAGTTATTAAATTGCCTGTTATATATCGTTTCAAGATGCAGGTTGAGAGCCTCTCTCACTGGACAACAGGTATGAATTCTGGTTTCCATGGTTAATCTGTGCTAAACCAGAGTATACCTGTACATGATAACATTTTCCAATATCAGCTGACAGGAGTTCTTTTCACTGTCCATGCCCCTGAATTCTGATTGATTTGGATCAATTGGTTAAGCTAGTGGTTTGCATACCAGTGTATCAGATCTGTGGATGTTGCAGTCTCCTTCACCATGCACACTGCTCTGGGACATCTGGAAAGGAAGAACTTCTATGTCAGGATGCTGTTCATTAATTATAGCTCTTCATTCAACATAATTGTGCCCTTTAACCTTTTTCTAAAGTTTAAAGACCTTGATGTGAGCAGCTCTATCTGTGGCTGGGTGTTTGACTTCCTGAAAAATAGACCCCAGTTAGACAGGATTGGCAAAAATAACTCCTCCATGCTGTTCACCAACATTGGCTTTTTGCAAGGATGCTGCTTCAGCCCACTGCTGTACAATCTATTCACCTATTAATGTGTAGCAAAGCATAAGGGCAACAGCATTATCAAGTTCACGGATGACATCACTGTGATTGACAAAGAAAATCATTGTTGACAAAAAACAAAGACATTCATGCTCCACTCCACATCATCTCCCAGGTGAAGACAGTTTGCAGCTTTAGGTTTCTGAGTGTCCACATTACTGGCTGACTTTCAAGATATCATACTGAAAAAGGCTTTTTTCTCAAGGAGGCTAAAGAGCTTTAGGTTGTGAACCAAAATACTAGTGAACTGTTACTGCTTTACTATGGAAAGTATCCGGACCATTATGGTGTGGCTTGGTAATATTACTTGCCAGGATCATAAACTCCTCCAAAGGACAAAGATCCATATAGCTTCTAAAATAATTGTGGCTGACCATCTACAGCTTCATATCATCTACTCAACAAGATGTCTAAGGAGAGCTGCATCCATCATCTCTAAAGACAGTAACCTAGCTCATCCCTTGTTTTCACTTGTGCTTTCTGGAAAGTGATACAGTACCAGAGCCTCACCAAACACTCCAAAGGATTCAGAGACGGCTTCTTCCCCTACGCCATAGTGTCACTGGACTCCCAGTAACCCTGCACTACATACTTTATCCACCTGGGGTTTTGTATGTTATATTTTTTACACTCTTATTTACTGTATTTTTTTATTTGTTCGTGCCATTTATCTTCTTCTACTCTTATTTATTTACTGTATTTATTTCTACATCACCACATCTGTTGCATGAGGAATTCATTATGCTCTCCCAGTGTATGTGACAGTAAAGATCTCCAATCAAATTTATAATGAAGCATTGGTGTAGTGAGGCAGAAATACATTCATTAAGATTTATAGAAGATAGGGAGCAATTGATGGATACTCTGCCAGGAGAGTTGCAATAGTAGCCCAGTTGAGGCATACATGCTGTATCATAGATTTTAGATTTTAAATATGCAGATTCTGAATTTTCAAAATAATCTTAATAAAAGCTTGTATGAATAAACTTTTTATTCACACATTTCAGCAGGTATCATGAAGCCTATAAAAACATGAATAATGTCAATTGTCATCTTTATTTGTTGTGATTATTTTGCTGAGAGACCCATCCTTTGTTCTAGTTGGCCATTGTTTGTACCTTTTAAAATCAGAATGCTTAATGTTAAAGTATAAGCAAATGCTTTGTACTGGCCTGGGAATATTTAATTTGAATGGATATAAAGTACATTGCTTACATTTTTAGGTAAAAATACTGAATTATGGGCAGTTCTACAGTTATGTTGTAAAATAATCTGAATACTTTATAAATATGGTATGCCTAATGAAATATAGAAAGTAATAATCTATTTCTTTGACAGGAAATTAATTAAATTTACTAGCATAAGTAAGTTTAAAAAGAGAGGAACAATGTTCATTTGTCTGTGGAGAAGCTGCAGCCAAAAGCCAAGAAACCAAGTGCAAACTCCGAGGAACATTCATAGCCAAAGCAGAAAAGAAAGATTACTTTATATATATTGTCACGCTTGGGTCACAGATTTGCACAGAGACACAGGTGGTTGTAGAAAACATGAATTTTATTCGAACACAGCAAACAAACATTTGTTTCTTTTTTTCAAAAGCTTAAACGTGGTCCATGACAAGTCAGAAATGACAGTTCTGCTAGGAGCAGAGAATGTCAGAGAGAGAGAGAGATAAAAGCAAACAATCAATTCCAAAACTGACAGGTGCTACACAAGGCTTTTAAGTTAGCAGAGTATCGCGTGAGGCTTGTATTACGCGCCTTATAGCACAAGTGAGAAGGTAAGGAGCAATGTGAGGGTAGTCTGTGTTTCAGGGGTATTCCCAGTGGTGTCTGTGTCCTCTTGGGGTGCAATCACCCCTCCAGCTTACACCCTCCCCCTCAGCTTTATTCACATTCTCGTGAATCAAGCGACTCTCTGTACCTGGTTCAGGTTCATGTAGTCGTGATAATACATCTGCATTGACGTGTTCAGAACCTGGACGATGTTTCACTGTGAAGCTGTAAGGTTGTAAGCACAGAAACCATCTCATGAGACTAGAGTTTGTGTCTCTCTGTCTGTACAACCATCAGTTACCAAAGTGAAGTTTCGCCCCCACAAGTAATAGCGAAGTGCTTCCACAGCCCACCTAATTGCCAAGCATTCTTTCTCAATTGTAGAATAATTACACTTCTAGGAAGTAATTTCCTACTCAAATATGTGATTGGATGTTCTTCTCCATCAAAAATCTGTGACAGGACTGCGCCTACACCAAATGCACTTGCGTCTGTTTGCAAGACAAAATCCTTTGTGAAATCCGGGTTCCTTAGAACCGGATAAGAAGACAGTGCTTTTTTTAAATCGCTGAAAGAGCGTTCACAGTTTTCTGTCCACAAGATAGGTCGGTTTTTCCTGCCTCTAGTAAGTTCTGTAAGAGGAGCAGCTCTATGTGCAAAGTTTGGAGTGAACCTACTTTAGTAACCAGTAAGCCCCAGAAAAGTGCATACCTGTTTCTGTGTTTTTGCTCTCGGGTAAGCAAGCATTTCTTCTATTTTCCTTAACTGTGGCCTAAGTAAACCCTTGCCCCTAGAATAACCTAAGTAATGAGTCTCGGACATGCCCAGTTTACATTTTTTAGGGTTAGCAGTAAGGCCAGCCTGTCTCAAGCTTTCAAGAACAGCTTGAAGCCGCTCTAAGTGTGTTTGCCAATCATTGCTGAAAATCACGACATCATCAAGGTATGCCCCGGAATATTCAGAATGAGGACGCAGGATCTGATCCATCATATGCTGAAAAGTTAGAGGTGCCCCGTGAAGACCAAACGGGAGTCTTGTAAATTTATAGAGTCCGTCAGGAGTCGCAAATGCTGTTTTCTCACAACTGCTAGCCTCTAAACGTACCTGCCAATAGCCTTTTGTGAGATCTAGCGTGGAGATGTAGTTCGCCTGACCCAATTTTTCCAACAGTTCATCGACACGGGGCATTGGATAAGCATCGAATAAGAGACCTTATTCAAGCGTCTGAAATCGATACAGAATCGAACCGAATCATCTTGCTTTGGGACTAATACGACTGGGCTGCACCAGTCACTTTTACTTTCACGAATTACACCCAATGTCAGTATCTTTTTTACCTCCTCGCGTACAATATTTCGTCGCGCTTCCAGAATCCGGAACGGCCACATCTGTACGCGAACACCAGGTTCAGTGGTAATTTTATGTTTTGTGATGTTAGTTTTGCCTGGTAAGTCTGAAAAGACATCAGTGTTCCGTTCTATCAAAGATAACAGTTCTGTCTTTTGCGTGTCAATAAGATCATTACCAATGGCAACATCGGTCTGAGAAACAGCAGACAAGGAAGTGTTAACCTCTTGTCGGTTGTGCCATTCCTTCAAGAGGTTAATGTGTAAAATCTGGAATGGTTTGCGCCGGCCTGCTATTCTAACCTTGTAATTTACCAGACTCATACGCTGCTCAATAATGGCGGGGCCCTGCCATTTAGCTAAGAATTTGTGTGGATAGGACGGAACCAATACCAAAACACGATCACCAGGTTTGAATTCACGGAGCTTACTACGCCTATCGTAAAGACGCTTCTGAGTTTCCTGTTCTCGTTGTTGATGCTCCACAGCAATAGAGGAAAGCATAGAAATTCTGTCTTGCAACGAAATTAGCCGATCTGCAAAGCTTGGTCCTTGAGCTGCTCTCTTGTTTCCTATCCATTCCTCTCGTACAACATCCAGGATGCCTCGCGGCCGTCTGCCGAAAAACAACTCGAAGGGACTCAAGCAAGTGGACGCCTGTGGTGATTCTCGCACCACGTACAAAACAAAAGGTAGGACAGTGTCCCAGGTTGTGGGATCATTATGAGCAACTCGCCTGAAAATCTGTTTCAAAGTTTTGTTAAATCGCTCGGTCAAACCATTCGTTTGAGGATGGTAAACAGTAGTACTCAATTTCTTAATAGCAAAGCTGTCACACAATTCTTTTATCATGCGAGAAGTGAAAGGTGTGCCTTGATCAGTTAAGATTTCTCTAGGGATACCAATACGAATAAAAATATCACACAGAGCTTTGGCTACAGCCGAGAAATTAGCCTTTTTCAGGGCGATCACTTCTGGATATCGTGTTGCATAGTCAACCAACACCAGCAAATATTGGTACCCATTCTTAGTCTTAGGTAAAGGACCCACAATATCGAATCCCACACACTGAAAGGGAACTTCTAAAATGGGCATAGGACAAAGGGGAGCTCGAGGAGGCTTATAAGCAGAGACGATCTGGCAGTCTGGACATGAAGTACAAAACCGTTCAACATCTTTTCCCATATTCAGCCAATAAAATCGTTTTGATAACCGTTCTCTGGTTTTGTCAGCACCGAGGTGCCCTCCCAAGATGTGTGAATGTGCCAGATGAAAAACAGTTTCCCTATGTGCTTCAGGTACCACCAGTTGTTCAATAAATTCCCCCTCCAAATGATCTGAGATCACTCTGAAAAGGCAACCATCCTTTTCTATAAAGTGCAGGGTCATTAAGGGTAATAAGAGTCATTAGCAGAGCGAACCTATTTAAATGCATATTCTAATGAGCTATCAGAATGCTGTAAACGCACAAAATCTGATTGTTCTTTAATGCTTGGTTTGTGTTCAGAGGGGTTTTCAATCTGGGAAGATGTGGAAGGACCAGTCCTTTTTGGAAAATTTTCGGGGGTGACCTCCGTCTCACTAGAGAGATTGGGTTCAATATCTAAGTTGGGTTTTAGATTTTCCCCGGCCGCTACCAGTTCGTCTTGGTTTTCTTCTTCTCCCCCCCAACCAAGTTCAATATTGGACTCGATTACTGGTCCCTGACATTTATTAATTAGTCTAGGAAAAAGGGCATTTCTCCGTCCTATGAGTAATGGCCATGGGCAGGAATCTGAGACTGCAGTCCAAACTTTAAAATGACGACCCCTGTAAGTTAAAGGAAGAAGTAATGTTTGATAATCTTTAACATCACCATGTACACATCGTATTTTTACAGTCTCACAGTCTCTAAGGGATCTTTCATCAAGACAGTCTCGTCTCACAAAACAAAGGTCACTCCCCGAGTCTAACAATGCTGAGATTTCTCTGCCCCCAATTTAACCAGGATAAACAATCCATCTTTTCCTTCCGAAGAATATGTAATATTTGAGCAACAGACCTCAGCCAGTCCAACTTCCATCGACTGAGCTGGAGACAAGCGACATTCTCTTGCCAAATGGCCGAGCTGATCACACCGGAAACAATGGCGCCGCTTCCGAAATATCCTCTGCGACGTCCACGGTTTTCTCCACCTGCTGTTGCCGTTTCCTCAGAAATAGGCATCTCTTCTACGACTGGATTCCCCAGGGTCTTACCTGACCCCATTCGATTTTCAGGTCCTGCAGCTTGTCGATGTTGTTGCCGTCGATCGAAGTGAGGAGAATGTCCTGGATGTTAGTTCACAGGTTGCGAAGCAGCACCAAATCCATCGCTCTTTCTCCAAGCGGACTGTGAACCCTCCAATCGTTTGGACATAATCATTAATGATTTAATATCTTGACGCAGAAATTCATCTCGAAGAACTGCAGGTATCCCGGTCAGTAATATATTCATGACAACTTTTTCCATCACGTCTCCTTCGAACCAGCAGTGCACTTTATGTATCAAATCTTGAATTTGCGCACGGATTGGGTCATCCATGTTTAGTTTCCAGTCTTTAAGTTCATAACTTTTAGCCATTTGAAATAAGTCTTCGGCGGTATCCATCTGTGCAACCACTCCTGGTACCACTTGTCACGCTTGGGTCACAGATTTGCACAGAGACACAGGTGGTTGTAGAAAACAGGAATTTTATTCAAACACTGCAAACAAACATTTGTTTCTTTTTTTCAAAAGCTTAAACGTGCTCCATGACAAGTCAGAAATGACAGTTCTGCTAGGAGCAGAGAATGTCAGAGAGAGAGAGAGAGATAAAAGCAAAACAATCAATTCCAAAACTGACAGGTGCTGCACAAGGCTTTTAAGTTAGCAGAGTATCGCATGAGGCTTGTATTACATGCGTTATAGTGCAAGTGAGAAGGTAAGGAGCAATGTGAGGGTAGTCTGTGTTTCAGGGGTATTCCCAGTGGCATCTGTGTCCTCTTGGGGTGCGATCACCCCTCCAGCTTACAATATATATAGAGAGAGAAGAAGAAGAAGAAGATGAGTCTGGATTTGTAAAAAAAGATCAGTTTTATTGTTATCTCAAACTTATACAAACGCAAGCTGTCCCTTCAACACTCAGAAAAAACACAACATGCATGCAGTGACGCTGTCATCATCTTGCAGTCACTACCTTCTCAGATTAAAGCAGTCGAAAGACTTCATGCACAAATGGAAAAAGTAGAAAGTGAATGCACAGCAAGGCCAGCGGCCTGTTTTAAATGTTCCCCACATCAACCAGGGGGCAACAGATATGTTGCACGGGGAGCCTGTGAGCTTGCAGTTTCACTGGAAGCGGACAATTGGCCCCTGCCTTTGTTAACAGAGTGTCACACCTTGGTTACACCTTGCCTGATGAAGGGGCCTTAGCTGCATCGAAAGCTTGCATTTGTAATCTATTTAGTTAGCCAATAAAAGGTGTCATTTCACCCTACTTACTCCTTTAACAGAGTGTTGGCACATAGCACAGTTGGGGACTTGTCTGGGTCTCAATAATTTCACATCCCCCACCCCTCTCAGCTTTGTTCACACTTGTAGCCAAAGCCAGGCTCGGCCAAATGCGAGAGGAGCGCCACCACCGCCCACTTAATAGCTCAACATTCTTTCTCGATGGTCGAGTAGTTACGATCCCTGGGAAGTAATTTCTTGCACAGAAATGTGATGGGATGTTCCTCTGTATCAAAACACTGAGAGAGCACTGCCCCCAAACCGAAAGCACTCGCATCCATCTATAGGCAGATGTCTTTACTGGTCATAGCAGAAGCATCTGTGGTCAGTCTTATCTGCAGCATTTCCCAAAAACCCCTTCTGCGTGGGTTGTTGGTTGGAGGGTCCTCCCCAGCGGCATGGGGATACGCCGGTTGTACAGGAGTGCAAACCAAACTAGGGTAGCTCCAATGCCTCCACATGGCTTGTTCCCCTTCCAATCTACAGGCCAAATTCAGGAGCAAGCAGATGTCACTCTGGAGCATCTCCTCATAAAGCTCATCGCTTAGTCGACCAGGATGATTCCTTGAGAATCCTAAAAAGCAGTGGCCATCACCTTCCCAGCCAACACTTTCACTTGGTGGTATTCAGTAACGTTACCATGGAGTTTTTCAACAATATCTGTTGTGGTTACCTCAACTGGGCATCCAAAGCATGCTTCGTCTTCAGTGCATGTTTGGCCATATTTAAACTCATTTATCCAGAAATAAACAGTCTTCAACACTGGTTCAGAGCTACCATGAACTTCATCCATTTCCGCTTTGATCTGGGCAGCCATCCACTTCTTTAAGTAAAAATGTCACTTCACAGAACTAATTTCTTTCCATTTTTGTGGCAACTGCTACAATGCTTATTTCAAACATCTGTAAAATGTAAACAATGCATCACTTCTGGCTGAAATTTGGCCTGTCCTAGTTTGAGGAGTGACACTTGCTAGCTGTGATATGTGGACCACCCAGGCTGGCACCGTCTCCTGAACCCGACACAGACAAGCATGGGACACAAGTTCAAGGCACACACTTATTTTTTATTTTCTTTTTTACCATGTGGGAAATGCCTTCTCCCGTTTCCCACAAGTACAGCACAGTCTCACAAGCAGGTGTGGCAGAAGCACTGCCCAAAAGGACTGAGCAGATCCTGCTGCAGCACGCCCTAGCAGCGCCTGCAGATCCCAACAGGACTGCACCAAAGTCCAATTCCCATGAAGCCCTACGCAAATCCAAGGCACTGCTGCAACCCAGGGGGGCTGCCATTTAGCGTCCCAGGGAGGTAACACTCTGGCCACACTTGCTCCCCAGTCTTTCCAGTGTGGAGGCATCCTGGCCAGGCAAGGGCCCGGTGACATGCTACAGACATACCAAATTCATTGTGGCACCAACTTATGGAAATTTGCCAAACTTATTAAATGACCCTCGTGTATGTATATATATCATTTGATCTGCCAGTGTTATGAATCAAGTGCACTCTAACAGCAAACAAGATATGAGGTCTCTAAAAGACCCATAAAACTGGCCAAGGCTCTCTCTAAGCTAAACTAGAAAAGGCCACACCGAAGACATCCTGACCCCATTACTTCATTGGCCTGCTTAGGCCTATGCGGGCATAAAGAGAATTCTTTGCTTAAAATGTTCAAAATATCTTTTGTGTCCCGAAAAAAAAAATGCCAAAAATGAACTTCTAGGATGAGGAACCATAAAAATCGTTAGGAATGACAGGACCAAAGTAAAATGTTTAAAAATATTCATTTATTATTAAAAAATATGATTATATTTATTATTATATAATAATATATAGAGAGATATAAAATGTCAATGAACAGTGCAAAAGTTCACCAAGACACAGTTTAAGACATAAAGGGGGTAAATGATCCTTTGAAGTAAATAGTGATATAATGAAGAGCAGATGACAACAGGGAGTGAATGTAAGACATTATCATAACCAAATAAATTCTGCTTGATGCATCATAACAACAAATAAAAACACAAAAATATAAAATCAAGTCCATATTTGACTAACAATAATGGAGAACAGAAGAAATATCAAGTCTGAGTCTGATGTGACCTTCTTTCAGGTAGCTTATAGAGATATGCTGCAAACATCAGACATTATCTTAAAGCAGCCATTTTAAGCAATAATAAAACTAGACAAGTAGGTGAGCTGGTAGAATCAAGAAATAAATACAGCATTACAAGAAGGTGTCTAACTTAGACATCCATCCATCCATTATCCAACCCTCTATATCCTAACTACAGGGTCATAGGGGTCTGCTGGAGCCAATCCCAGCCAACACAGGGCGCAAGGCAGGAAACAAACCATGGGCAGGGTGCCAGCCCACCGCAGGGTGCACACACCCACACTAGGGAAAATTTAGAATCGCCAATGCACTTATCCTGCATGTCTTTGGACTGTGGGAGGAAACCAAAGTACCCAGAGGAAACCCACACAGACATGGGAACATGCAAACTCCACACAGGGAGGACCCTTGAAGCAAACCCGGGTCTCCTAACTGTGAGGCAGCAGTGCTACGCACTACGCCACTGTGCCTAACCTAACCTTACACATAATGGTTAAATTTTAATGTATGTGGTGAGTGGGCATAACTTCTGTTTTCTTTAAAGCAAGAGTAGGAAACCACATTTGATGTTGTCATTCAAGAAATCACATGAGATTTTCATATGCAGCCTTGTTGGAAAGGCTAATAATGCTTGCAGTGTGTTGTTGCAAAAAGACTAGATCAGTCCAAAAATTATCTTCCAAAATTTTCCTCTGTATTAATAGATTTATAGAAGCTTAGGATCAGAAACTAATTATAATATCAGTTATGGATGCCATGGAACCATTGCACTTCATTTCGCATGCAGCTTCAGGAATGGATTGGTTCAAACGAGATGTCAGAGTTGGAGCTCCTTCAGGTCAGTTTCTGATTTCTGGGCCATCATTAATACCTTGTATGTTTTATAGTGATGCTGATAATTTCGTGAAATAGCCTCTGAATGTTGAGTTTGCCACACAAGAGGTTCTGTTATACAGTCAGCTTTGAAAGCTAATGCTTATGATTGGGCTGGTATTAAAAAGCCAAACAAAAGCAAAGTTTATCTCTGGAATTGACAGGCATGTAAAACAATAAACCATTAACCTGCTCACTGAACAGTGCATGGTGTTTAAGTAGACACTCTAAAGAATTCCTGTCCGTCTTGTGCCAGACATGATGTTAAGTCCTATGGTTTGCTTGGGGCCAAAAACAAAAACAGACAGCAACTTTAGTGATGCTGTATCTGCCTAACGTCAAAGCAAGACTGTAAATATACATTACTATTTGTAGTGTTAAATAAAGTGTATCGGTGTAAAATGATTCATTAAGATTACTGGACCTCCAGCAGATAAAAAAGTAAGCTATCGTTGTGCAGAAGTGCTTTAAAAAAAAAAAAATTAAAAACAAAAAGTATATTCAGTGGCAATGCTGATCTTTTTATAATCATCTTCAAATATCAATTTCAAAAATTGTAACAATAAATGGTGTTGTTGCTGTAAATGCCCATTTCTCTCTGTAACTGCAAAATTCCACTGGAAATGATCATTTTACTTCCTGAACACTTTTGGGTGTATCGTATGTGATTTCCTCTCATCTCATTAATATAAATACATAGTGTAACAACTACAAGTGGAACATCTGTTGATGGTGATCTAAAAGTAGTGGCATTGCTACCAGGACTGCAGCTCAGAATACTGTTGTATCATTTGTGAGGGGGACAGCCATGCTAAAGAGTCTCATTAGACTAAGTAGAACTGGCTGCTTCATAAGCATGTGCTTCCAGGGCAGCAAAGTGTGGCATATAAAATACACTTGTCGATCCAACAAAGATATGGTTTGCTTCCAATTTATACAATATAATACAATACAGTTTATTTTTGTATAGCCCAAAATCACACAAGAAGTTTCGCAATGTGCTTTAACAGGCCCTGCCTCTTGACAGCCTCCCACCCTTGACTCTCTAAGAAGACAAGGAAAAAATCCCCAAAAAAAACCCTTGTCGGGAAACAATGGAAGAAACATTGGGAAAGGCAGTTCAAAAAGTGACCCCTTTCCAGGTAGGGTGGGCGTGCAGTGGGTATCAAAAAGAAGGGGGTCAATACAATGTACAGAACAGAACAAATCCTCAATACAGTATAAAAATAGAAATTTTACAAGTACGGAGCAGAATTTAACAGTAGATGATATCAGATAATATGATTTGGATTTGTTTAGAGTCCTGAAGACCTCAGCCATCAAGCTGCCTCCCCCATTTGGCCATTCCACAGCTGAAACAGTGCTGGGCCAGCCAATCCGATGAAAGGACCCCTCTACCCCACAATTCCTGTGATCCTCCATCAGGGATGACTTTACCTTAGGCAGGCAAAACAACTTGGCAGGTGGGCCGTAGCACCAAGTGCCACATTTGAGTACCGAGAATAGAAACAGAATAGGTGAGGATTAGTGACAAATTATAACGATCATGTTACTTATGTTTTAGTGCTAATGACTAACAACAGAGATGCAGTCTGTACAGTTAATCAGCAGCTCTAGTCAGGATATGCTAAACTGAAGTAGTGAGCCTTCAGCCGGGATTTAAAAGCTGAGGCCAAAGGGGCATCTTTTATAGTAGCAGGCAGACCATTCCACAGTTTAGGAGCCCTTTAACTAAAAGCTTGACATCCCACTGTTATTGTATTGATCCTAGGAATCATAAGCAAACCGGCATCTTGAGATCTTAATGTGTGCTCTGGTTTGTAAGTCATGATAACTTCAGACAAGTAAGCCGGACCTTGGCCATTTAATGCTTTATATGTTAATAGGAGGATTTTGAAGTATGCCCTAAACTTAACCAGGAGCCCGTGTAAGGATTTAAGAACTGGAGTTATGTGTTCGTATTTTCTTGTTCTTGTAATAATTTTTGCAGCAGCATTTTGGATTAACTGGAGGCTGTATAAAGAACAGTTTGAACAGCCAGTGAACACCGCATTGCAGTAGTCAATCCTACTAGAAATAAATGCATGAATTAATTTCTCAGAATCCTGTTTATTTGGAAAGTGCCTTAATTTCCCAACATTTTTAAGATGGAAGAAACATGATTTGGACAACTTTGTAATAAGCGCTTTAAATGACATGCTAGAGTCAAAGATCACTCCTAGATTGCGGGCTAATTCAGTAAAATTAATTGGGATTCCAACTGAGTTAAATGATGACAAAATATTATTGTGATCAGCGTCATTCCCTTCAATAATTAACATCTCTGTTTTATCGCTGTTTAAAGACAAGTAGTTCTCATCCATCCACTCCTTTAATTCACTAACACAACTAATTAAAGACAACATTGTAGAAATTTCATTTGATCTAAATGAAAGGTATAATTGGGTGTCATCTGCATTTAGTGAAAATTAACATTATGTTTTCTAATGAGAGATCCCAGTGGAAACATGTAAAGTGAAAACAGTAAAGGTCCCAGTACTGAGCCCTGTGGGACACCATATTTTAGTTTTGTGTATAATGATGGAGTACTGTCAGCATATCTCTGCACATATTGGAATCGATTTGATAAATAAGAACTAAACCAAGTGAGCACTGTGTCTGTAAGCCCAACATCATTTTCTAGCCTGTGCAGTAAAATAGAATGGTCAATGGTATCAAATGCTGCACTTAAGTCTAACAACATAATTACAGTGGAGTTTCCTTCATCAGAGGATATCAGAATGTCGTTTACAACCCACGTTAGTGCCGTTTCCGTACTATGACCAGTGCGGAAACCAGACTGGAATTTCTCAAATAAATTGTAATACATAAGGTGTGACTGAAGCTGATTGGCGACTCATTTTTCTAGTATTTTAGAGAGAAAGGGTAAATTTGAAATAGGTCTATAATTATTTAATATGTGTGGGTCTAGGTCTGACTTTGTAAGTAATGGTTTTATGACTGACACTTTTAGTGCATCAAGTAGTGTGCCATGCAATAATGAACTATTGATAATGTTTAGAATAGGTGCTGCAAGAACATCGATTGGCACTGGATCTAGGGAACAACTAGTGGGTTTCATTTTAGAAATAAAAGTTAAGACTTCCTGCTCAGTTACAGGATTAAAATTACTAAAGTGCTGAGTGAAATATGAGGCAGGGTCTGCTAAGCTAGTATGCGGTTTATACTGTGATGCTGAGATCTGGGATCTTATATTTTTAATGTTCTCATTGAAGAAGTTCATAAAGTCTGTACTGCTAATATCTGTTGGTATTTTGCACTGTAAATCTGAATTCCCATTTATTAATTTAGCAACTGTTCTAAACAGTACCCAAAGATTAAAGCGAGCTTTAAAGAGAGCTTTTTTATATTTTTTAACACTCTCTGTCCATGCAATTTAAAAGACATGTAGCTTTGTTGTTCTCCATCTACACTCCAGCTTTCAACACTCTAATTTAAGATCTTGAGTGTTTTCATTAAACCAGGGAGAGTTTCTATATGCTTTGATCACTTTTGTTTTAAGGGAAGCCACTGCATCCAGAGCAGTCACATTAAGGTCACATTACAATGTGATGTTAGCTGATCTAAATTGTTTTCCATGTTTACATTTGATGTTAACTGATCTAAATGGTTTTCCACATTTACACTCGACTTACTCAAAATATCTATAAATTTTGAAGCAGAATTACAATCTAGATGTTGCACTGTCTTTGTTTTAATCTGTGAGTGCATTGGCAAGGGCAGGACTAAATCAAATGTAATTAAGTAGTGATCGGAAATAACTTCATTTAATGAGGTAATATTTAAATTTTGAATTTCAACTTTGTAAGTTATAATTAAATCTAATGTGTAGTTATGATTATGAGTTGGACCTTTGGCAATCTGACAAAATCCTACTGAATTTAACAAATAAGTAAAATATTTGCTAAAAGTGTCAGCTTCCACATCAATGTGTACATTAAAATCAACCATCAGTACTATGTGATCATAATTTATAGCCAAAACAGATAAAAGGTTGCTAAATTGAATATGGCCCTGGTGGTCTATTGACTAGCACTATAATTGTGTTGGAATCTGTTTAAATATTTAAAATGAATGCCTCAAAGGATGTAAAGTTGCCTAAAATTTTAGATGTGATTTGCATTTTGTTACAATGAATTATTCCAAGGCCTCCTCCTCAACTAGAATCTCTAGACTTGTGAAGAAATGAGTATCCATCTGCTGACGCCTCAGCTAGAGGAATAGTGTCACATTTACTAAGCCAGGTTTCAGTGACAAGACACAGATCAGATTTTGTACTTAATGTAATATCACTTACCAAAACAGCTTTACTGCCAAGAGAGTGAATGTTCAATAAGCAGCATTTAAAACTGCATGCTTCTTTCTGAATTGGTGATATATTTTTTGTTTTAATTTGAAATAAATTTCTATTACAGATGGCCCTGGTGGAGGGTCTGGTTTTATCCCTTGGTCTAATTATATACCTTATTTTTTAGTTATCAAGTAATTTAAGGTTTGCATCAAGACTAAATTTACTGGATGCCCTACAACAGGGATTAATGGGTAACAGCTTCAGGATGGTAACAGGTGGGATAAACAACAGCCTGTGATTTAAGATCACATGACTGCAGCCTGGGTGGTGCTCTAATCAGTCAGCCAGGCACTTTTGCTGCCATATTTTGGAATAATACATAAGATCCTCTCCAGTTAGGATGAAGACCATCTCTTTTGAAAAATCCAGGCCTTTCCCAAAAATCATCCCAATTGTTCACATATGCTATGGTTTTATTTCCATACCAGGTTTCTAGCCAGCATTGAAGGGAATGCAATCTGCTATAAATCACATCCCCTCTATATAATCTTGGTAAGGGGCCAGATACAACTAAATTCTGACATTTTCTTTTAGCTTTAGTGCATAGAGAGATGAAGTTCCTCTTTAATACCTCAAATTGCTGTAAATAAATATCATTAGTGCTGGCATGTAGCATTAAGGTAGATACTTCATTGTTGGCAACATGGTCCAATGCGGCCTCTATGTCAGAAATTTTGGCCCCTGCGAGGGATTTAACATTAACTGCTGGTTTAACATAGTTTGGAAATCTAACATTCTGCACTATGGAATCGCCAATTATGACCACTTTCTTATTCTCAGTTTTCACAGGCGTGCTGCGGAGTGCTGAGAATCTGTTCTGGGTCCGAATCGGTGACCTGGGTGCCGAGGGACTAAATTTTGTCTTCTTAGACCCCCATCTTACTGTTACCCACTCACCCTGTGGCTGAATTGGTGCTGCTGACTTCGGCCGCGCACTGACAACAGTGAGACCTGGAGAGACTGAAGCCGAATCAGAAGTAGCCGAATTGTCTAAACAAACCAAGTCGATCCAATTTTCAGTTTGCCTAATTGCTATCAGGTTCCTAACGCGGTCCTCCAATTCGCGTATTTTCCCGATCAACTCTATATTAACTAAACACTTTTGCCAGGTTAAGCTGTCTACACTGTCAGCCAGAAAACCTGAATTGTACATGTTGCAGGACACACAACATATAAACGTGCCCTCAATGGGCAGAGGGCAGATAGAACTTGCGATTAGCGCTGATATCATCTTCTCCGTTTTTGTAGTAACTTCGGTGCTTTCCGCATTCAGCTGAATCACTAAGAGACCATTGGCTTTAAGCTTCCACCATCCACTGAGTGATCGACTTTGATTTCTCACTGCTGGTTATTTATATAAACTTTGGGCTGAGAAAAATTTCTGTGAGAGTGTTGAAAAAGGAAGGTGAAGGATTTCAATATTTGAGACAGATGTTTCCACAAATAACATTATTAACGGATTAAGGAAGGTATTTTTGTTGGTCCACCAATCAGTCCTGTCATTAAGCAGTTTGACGATCTGGTAGTGGAGATGATGGATATTGCATGGATGGAATTCAAGGATGTTGTTGAAAATTTTATGTGCAACTACAGAGCATCAAACTACATTCACCTGGTGGACAACCTGTTTTAAGCATACAAAAGCATGAAGTGCAAAATATAGCTGAAGATCCGTAATCTATGTTCTGAGAGTGAACATCATTTTGGACAAAAGTCTTTACATACATCTCAGATAGCCTTGATGTTACAATCCCTCCTAATCCATTAATGGCGATATTTGGTGTAATCCAATACTGGGACTGAAGTGCATAAGGATACTCAAACTGAGGAGAGCACAAGTTCCACCCCCCATCATGTGCTCTTTCTACCGGGGCACAATCGAGAGCATCTTCATTAACTGCATCTTTGTGTGGTATGAAAGCTGCACTGCCTCCTGTAGGAAGTCCCTGCAACACATAGAGGATGCGGCCAGTAAGATCATTGGTGCCCCACTGCCCTCCCTCAAGGACATTTTCCACACCTGTCTCACCTGTAGAGCCATCAGCATTGCTGGTGACTCCTCCCACCCCTTTCACTCCCTTTTTAGCCTCCTCTCCTCACGGAAAAGGTACCGGAGCCTCTGGGCCTGCTCCACAAGACTGTCTAACAGCATCATCCACCAAGCTGTCAGGATGCTGAACTCTGTCCACTATCTTCCCCCCTTTCCCCCTGCCCCCGGACTGTAACAAAAGTCACTATCTACCAAGTACCCTACCTCAGCTGGTATTATATAAGGACTCAATATTACATCTGCTGCTAACTGTCTGTCTTTTTGTACATCTCATTAGCTACTCTATAATGCACCTTCTCGTTTTTTTTTTTTACTGTAATTGGCTTTTGCACTAATGACTATTGCATATTGTACACAGGTCTACTTTACAAGTTTAATGTTATTTATCTTATATGTTATACTTTATACTTTTTATATTTTATTGTACATCAAAGTTGAGAGAGAAACAGTATTTCGATTCTCCTGTATGTTCTGCACATATAGTGAATTGACAATGAAAGGCTATTTGATTTGATTGATAACTTGATTGTAATAACCTGTACCGCACTACTAGCACTCAGGCTTATCTTCGCTTAAATGGAAGAATCCCAACCAGCCATCTATAACTCAGTGGTTAAATAACATTCTGTATTATCTGAAATGAGAGAAAATCAAATTATCTCTCAGATGACATGTACAAAACATTTTAAAAACATGGTAAGAATTCAGTTATGTTATTTTAGAATAGGCATGATGAACCAATTATCAACTCTCTCATTTACGAATGGTTAAATAATATAAAAAAAGTCAGATGGGCTTTTTTATTATTCTTGTCTCTCTTCTTTTTCTCTTTCTTTAAACTGGGGGTTGATTTTGTTTTGTTTTGCTTTTTTTATATTAATTATTCATTTCAAAGTAAATTACTTTACCTGTTAAATTATTGTCACTTGTTTGACTAAGCAGCATGCCATTGAAATGTTATAGTTACTGAAAAAAATGTGTAAACAGAAAAACATAAGATATCAATTTACTGCACTCACATTTGCAAATCTTAGTGCAGTCAGTGATGAATTAAGTGAAAGTTCTCTACAGGACATTGTAATGATGGAAAAGTGGTATCGGGGCAAGTGGACTCCATCAATGCTGGCTGAGTATCGTTGGACACTGAAACGAGAAACATCAGATGCTACAGTAAATACAGATGGAAATCAGCAGTAAAACATTCCGAGCTCAGCTGAGCTAATATAAAGTGTCAGCATCTTATAACGACTTAACAAGCTAATTAACAAAATGAATTTCATGTTTCTCCAAATTCCTAAATGATACAGTGAATCTGAAATTATTTTTGTGTTCAGCTTGAAGCTGTCTATCATTATCAATAAAAACTTGCAGGAAGTAAAACTTGTGAAAATAATTTGTTGTCCAGTGTTCTCATAAGTTCTACATTATGTATAAATTGTCTTGCACTGAATAATCCATTTTATTTGATTGAATTTTAAAACTTAATGTATGCAGGTTAAAAGTCAAACTGAAAATCATTCTTGTATAACATAGGCCAATAAGTTAAAATCCATAACAACATTTATTTCTGCCCTGACGTATTTTCATACAAAGGATGCAGCTCAGATGGTTTTATAAGATGTCAAAGAAAATGTTGCAAAGAAAAACAAATTAAAATTAGATAAGAATAATAATGCATGTATAGTGTACAAAAAATAATGCACACTTACATGAGACAGATATATAATAAAGAGAAACAGAGTCCTGAAGTCTCTAAATGATAGACTGATGATAAGGTCAGATGGCCAACTGAGTACTCATTTATGTGTGGATTAAACTCAAGCTAAAGCTTTGTGCAAATAGAAGAAATAGAACATATGTTCTAATGTTCTAATGTTCTCATATCACTGCACAGACATTTAAAGCACATATTTTAGTAACATATTGATTTTTTATTGTTCACTTTGTCTTCCACGTACAGTATATCTAAGTCTTGGTACCTTGCAGCAGCGGCAGATTGTGACCATTAAAGCTCACCCAGTTATCCCTGATATTAGGAGAGGCCCTTGATAATGAGGATCTGCCAAGCTCAGCTCCCTTTTATGTCTCCATGTTTTACCATATCCCTAAACTCATTTTTAGTAAGATAAGATAAAATATCCTTTAAAAATACCATCTGATTATCCTATACCCACCTCACCACTCACTTACCTATCCTTAGTAATAGCATTGTCCACTTTTTGCACATTTTATTAAAGCCTTATGCTAAAATCACATAAATCCAATGCTCAATACCCCAGAATGGCAAAATGAAAATGTGATTTTATGAATTTTTAAAATGTATTAAAAATAAAAAAATAAGTATAATATTGACACCAGTATTGCTATGAAATTTAGCTCAGGTGCATCCCATTCTATTGATTTAATAGCACTAATTAAAGCCACGAAGGAGAGGACTCCATCTGCAAGGATTTTCATCTCGGGTCCTCTACCTCTAGTTAGAAGATCAAACGAGTACTACAGTCATCTGCTGGGATTAAACAACTGGCTGAAAGGCTTCTGCAAGATTCAAAACATTGGGTTCATAGACAACTGGGACCTCTTCTGTGAGAGGCCACGTTTCTTCAAGCGGGATGGCTTGCATCCAAATAGATTCGGCACCTAGGTCCTCTCCAAAAACATCGCTAAGGTAATTTGTATCTCTTGACTCTCTATTTCTACTCCTAACCCTTTCCGTAATGCTTTGCTAGGACATGATAATTCTTTAACAAAGTCTTCCGCAAAAGTGCACTGCATTACTACTCTGATAACTAATCTCAATGCATGTAAAAAATCTAGGCAGTGCGGCATAAATACGAATAATTTAATTATAATTACACCTTTAGATGAACAATGTATTAAATCTATAAAAACAGATTATGGATTAAATAAAAAATATGCACAGAGCGGCGCTAATTAAAATGACTTAATTTCTATTTCAAATAACCATAACACACATAAAATTCAGCTCTGCTCCTCTGAAACATTAAATATAGCGTAATTAAATGTTAGAGCATTAACCAACAAGATGATTTTCATAAACGATCTTATCAGTGATAGGAAATTTGATTTTATTACACTAAGTGAAACATGGCTTAGCTCAGATGGTGCGGCTGTTTTAATCGAATCTGCTACTCCGAATTACAGCTTTGCTCATGCGGATCACCAATGAAAGAAAAGCGGCGGATTAGCAAACATTTACTCGAACCGGTTAAAGAGTAAAGATGTCAGTTTAAATAAATTCAAGTCCTTTGAGTATCTTGCCATTGTTATTCATGGAGTTTCTCAGTTTCTAGTATTATCCGTGTACAGACCTCCTAAATACAATGTGTCTTTCTTTAAGGAATTCTCAGACTTTGTGTCAATTATAATTACGAACTATGACACACTCCTAATAGTCGGCGACTTTAACTTTCATATCGATAATCAGTGTGACCAAAAAGTAAAAGAATTCATGAACCTCCTGGACCTTGAACCTTGATTTGAGACAGCTTGTTAGTCAGCCAACACATAAAGCAGGTCATATATTAGACTTAGTAATTACCAAAGGACTCAAAGTTGATGTGAAGGAGATCATTGATATTGGTCTATCAGACCATTTTCTTTTACTATTAAAAATAGAAATAATGATAATGAATGAAAATTCACGAGAAGCATATTGTTAAAAAACACTTCTTTGATTGATCAGCAGCTTCAAAATTTAAAAATATTCTGTGGCGAATGGCTGGGGCTGCTGCCCAGCCGGGACACCCAAGAGGACCGGAGGAGGGCTTGCACCTCCACCAGACCACGAGGGGCCAACCGCCCTGGTTACTTTGGGGACCACAGGGAGAGAGCTTGGAAGCTCAACCCTGTAGGGGCCCGTGGTCACCGCCAGGGGGTGCCCCGCTGCCTTTGGAGCCCTGGATCTCAGCACTTCCGCCACACCCGGAAGTGCTGGTGGGAAGAGGACCAGGGACACCTGGAGTGCTTCCGGGTGCGCAGCCGGCACTTCCGCCACACTGAAGCACCTGGAGCACAT
Organism: Polypterus bichir lapradei; assembly: GCA_026402145.1. Lineage (NCBI taxonomy): Eukaryota > Metazoa > Chordata > Cladistia > Polypteriformes > Polypteridae > Polypterus > Polypterus bichir. The sequence goes on from JANRMT010062807.1 coordinate 30,734,757, forward strand.
GCGGGTGACTATAAAAGGGGCCGTCTCCCTTCTTTCAGGGCTGGAGTCGGGTGAGGAGAGGACTAAGCTTGGAGAAGAGACTGGAGGCGGTCTGAAGAGTGAGGCAAGTGTGTGAAAGGCCTGGACTTTGGGGTAAAGTGGCTTGTGTGGCACTTTATGGAATTTGTAAATAGAACTGTGAATAAATGTGCGGTGGTGAATTCAACATGTCTGCCTGTCTGTGTCCGGGGCTTAGTCCACAATTCTAGGCAACCAGTCCATTTGTAGTGCTAACTACAATAGCAAGAATAATGTAAATAGTAAGGTGGAAAAATTTAATACTAAGGTGAGAGCTGCTGCTGACATGATTGCCCCTGAAAAGACAGTTAAAAAATCTTCTAGCACTGTTATACCAAGGAAAACCCAAAAAGTGTCTGATTTAAAGAGAACATGCCAGAGAGCTGAGCGTAAATGGAGAAAAACTAAACTAACTATCCAGGTTAAAGGTTAAAATAACAGAATACAATAACACAGTAAATCTTGAGATGCGCTGCCATTTCTCTAAGATTATAAATAACAATGCTAGTAATCTCAGAGTCTCAATGGAATGCCTCCAGAATACTTCCAGTGGAACTTGTGAGGCTATTGCTGCATTTTTTCAATCAAAAAATTAATGATATTAGAAATAATATAGTATATCTCCCAAACACTGCGTATCCTCTTAAACCCCAGTACTCCGCTATAAACAAATTAAATTCTTTCAGCAGGATAGATTTACCTGATTTATATAAAATAATATCTCAACTGAGACCATCCACCTGCCTCCTTGACCCAATACCAACAAGTTTTTTCAAAGAAGTATCTGGCGTGCTAATTGATAGTATTCTTGACATAGTAAACTTGTCATTAGATACGGGGGTCTTCCCAGACTGTCTTAAGACTGCTGTAGTTAAACCCCTACTCAAAAAAAATAATCTTGACTCCTCTGCGTTTGAAAATTTTACACCCATTTCTAACCTGCCTTTCTTAAGTAAAATTCTAGAGAAGGCAGTCATTATGCAGCTAAATGACCACCTCACTAAACATGCTATTTTTGATAAGTTTCAGTCAGGTTTCAGAACAAATCACAACACAGAAACTGCACTCGTTAAAGTAGTCAGATCCTCTTAGATCTGAGTGCCGCATTTGATACCATTGATCACAATATTCTTAGAAATTGACTTAGTCAAAGGGTGGGCCTCTCTGGCAGTGTCTTAAACTGGTTTGAATCCTAACTGGCAGGTAGAAAATTCTTTGTTATTTGTGGTAATTAAAACTCAAAGACACATGATATTCTATATGGTGTTCCTCAAGGCTCTATCCTGGGTGCGCTGCTCTTTTCAATCTACATGCTTCTGTTAGGTCAGATTATCTCAGGGCACAACGTGAGCTACCACAGCTATGCTGATGACACGCAGCTGTATTTATCAATAGCACCTGATGACCCTGACTCTGTTATTTTACTAACACAATGTCTTACTTGTGTTTCTAAATGGATGAACAGTAATTTTCTCAAGCTAAATAAAGAGAAAACAGAAATTGTATTGATTGGCATCTATACTAATAAAAGGCAAAGCCCTCACTCACTCACTCACTCACTCACTCACTCACTCACTCACTGACTGACTCATCACTAATTCTCCAACTTCCCGTGTAGGTAGAAGGCTGAAATTTGGCAGGCTCATTCCTTATAGCTTACTTACAAAAGTTGGGCAGGTTTCATTTCGAAATTCTACGCATAATGGTCATAACTAGAAGCTATTTTTCTCCATTTACTGTAATGGAGTTCAGCTCGAGGGGCAGAGTTTCGTGTGACATCATCACGCTTCTCACGTAATCACGCATTACGTAGAAAACCAGGAAGAGCTACAAAACGCGCTGAAGAAAATATGCATTATATAATTAAGAAGGCAGCGAAACAATTAGAAGCGAGCGAGTGACATATAAAACCATATTCAGCGCCTCACGTGAACTGACGCAGTGCGCAGACAAAAAGCAACAGTTCCAAAGAGTGCTGAACAAAAACCGAATTACACTGCTACGCTCAAATAGACAAACCACACGCTGTGGCGCAATAGTAGAGCATTCGCCTGTAGCGCCCATGTCCGAGGTTCGATTCCCGAGAGGGGACGCACTAAGTATGTACGCGCGCTTCTCAATTTATTTTTAACCTCGCATCCCCTTAGTTTGAGACGTATGAAAACGCATGCGGTTAACGCAGAAAGACAGATCACCTATTGAAGCTTCATGAATAATGGATACTTTATTCGCGATCAATGATTGTTTTGGTAAAGCCATACTCAGTGTATTCATTAGATGAACGGTAAAAAAGTAAGAGCGAGGGGACGGTAACTTACTGAAGCACACAAGCAAAACCACAATAGCTCGCGGGCCGGATATAATTACACGCCGGGCCGGATGTGGCCCGTGGGCCTTGAGTTTGACTCATATGGACTAAATAGAACTTGAAAAGAA
>JANRMT010062807.1:30767249-30783847 GCA_026402145.1 Polypterus bichir lapradei
CATGTAAAGTGAAAACAGTAAAGGTCCCAGTACTGAGCCCTGTGGGACACCATATTTTAGTTTTGTGTATAATGATGGAGTACTGTCAGCATATCTCTGCACATATTGGAATCGATTTGATAAATAAGAACTAAACCAAGTGAGCACTGTGTCTGTAAGCCCAACATCATTTTCTAGCCTGTGCAGTAAAATAGAATGGTCAATGGTATCAAATGCTGCACTTAAGTCTAACAACATAATTACAGTGGAGTTTCCTTCATCAGAGGATATCAGAATGTCGTTTACAACCCACGTTAGTGCCGTTTCCGTACTATGACCAGTGCGGAAACCAGACTGGAATTTCTCAAATAAATTGTAATACATAAGGTGTGACTGAAGCTGATTGGCGACTCATTTTTCTAGTATTTTAGAGAGAAAGGGTAAATTTGAAATAGGTCTATAATTATTTAATATGTGTGGGTCTAGGTCTGACTTTGTAAGTAATGGTTTTATGACTGACACTTTTAGTGCATCAAGTAGTGTGCCATGCAATAATGAACTATTGATAATGTTTAGAATAGGTGCTGCAAGAACATCGATTGGCACTGGATCTAGGGAACAACTAGTGGGTTTCATTTTAGAAATAAAAGTTAAGACTTCCTGCTCAGTTACAGGATTAAAATTACTAAAGTGCTGAGTGAAATATGAGGCAGGGTCTGCTAAGCTAGTATGCGGTTTATACTGTGATGCTGAGATCTGGGATCTTATATTTTTAATGTTCTCATTGAAGAAGTTCATAAAGTCTGTACTGCTAATATCTGTTGGTATTTTGCACTGTAAATCTGAATTCCCATTTATTAATTTAGCAACTGTTCTAAACAGTACCCAAAGATTAAAGCGAGCTTTAAAGAGAGCTTTTTTATATTTTTTAACACTCTCTGTCCATGCAATTTAAAAGACATGTAGCTTTGTTGTTCTCCATCTACACTCCAGCTTTCAACACTCTAATTTAAGATCTTGAGTGTTTTCATTAAACCAGGGAGAGTTTCTATATGCTTTGATCACTTTTGTTTTAAGGGAAGCCACTGCATCCAGAGCAGTCACATTAAGGTCACATTACAATGTGATGTTAGCTGATCTAAATTGTTTTCCATGTTTACATTTGATGTTAACTGATCTAAATGGTTTTCCACAATTACACTCGACTTACTCAAAATATCTATAAATTTTGAAGCAGAATTAAAATCTAGATGTTGCACTGTCTTTGTTTTAATCTGTGAGTGCAATGGCAAGGGCAGGACTAAATCAAATGTAATTAATTAGTGATCGGAAATAACTTCATTTAATGGAGTAATATTTAAATTTTGAATTTCAACTTTGTAAGTTATAATTAAATCTAATGTGTAGATATGATTATGAGTTGGACCTGTGGCAATCTGACAAAATCCTACTGAATTTAACAAATAAGTAAAACATTTGCTAAAAGTGTCAGTTTCCACATCGATGTGTACATTAAAATCAACCATCAGTACTATGTGAGAAAGGATGTAAAGTTGCCTAAAATTTTAGATGTGATTTGCATTTTGTTACAATGAATTATTCCAAGGCCTCCTCCTCAACCAGAATCTCTAGACTTGTGAAGAAATGAGTATCCATCTGGTGACACCTCAGCTAGAGGAATAGTGTCACATTTACTAAGCCTGGTTTCAGTGAGAAGACACAGATCAGATTTTGTACTTAATATAATATCACTTACCAAAACAGCTTTACTGCCAAGAGAGCGAATGTTCAATAAGCAGCATTTAAAACTGCATGCGTCTTTCTGAATTGGTGATATATTTTTTGTTTTAATTTGAAACAAATTTCTATTACAGATGGACCTGGTGAAGGGTCTGGTTTTATCCCTTGGTCTAATTATATACCTTATTTTTTAGTTATCAAGTAATTTAAGGTTTGCATCAAGACTAAATTTACTGGATGCCCTACAACAGGGATTATGGGTAACTGCTTCAGGATAGTAACAGGTGGGATAAACAACAGCCTGTGATTTAAGATCACATGACTGTGGCCTGGGTGGTGCTCTAATCAGTCAGCCAGGCAGTTTTGCTGCCATATTTTGGGATAATATATAAGATCCTCTCCAGTTAGGATGAAATCCAGGCCTTTCCCAAAAATCATCCCAATTGTTCACATACGCTATGCTTTTATTTGCATACCAGGTTTCTAGCCAGCAGTGAAGGGAATGCAATCTGCTATAAATCACATCCCGTCTATATAATCTTGGGAAGGGGCCAGATACAACTAAATTCTGACATTTTCTTTTAGCTTTGGTGCATAGAGAGATGAAGTTCCTCTTTAATACCTCATTAGTGCCAGCATGTAGCAATAAGGTAGATACTTCATCGTTGGCAACATGGTCCAATGCGGCCTCTATGTCAGAAATTTTGGCCCCTGCGAGGGATTTAACATTAACTGCTAGTTTAACATAGTTTGGAAATCTAACATTCCGCACTATGGAATCGCCAATTATGACCACTTTCTTATTCTCAGATTCCACAGGCGTGCTGCGGAGTGCTGAGAATCTGTTCTGGGTCTGAATTGGTGACCTGGGTGCCGAGGGACTAAATTTTGTCTTCTTAGACCCCCATCTTACTGTTACCCACTCACCCTATGGCTGAATTGGTGCTGCTGACTTCGGCCGCGCACTGACAACAGTGAGACTTGGAGAGACTGAAGCCGAATCAGAAGTAGCTGAATTGTCTAAACAAACCAAGTCGATCCAATTTTCGGTTTGTCTAATTGCTATCAGGTTCCTAACGCGGTCCTCCAATTTGCGTATTTTCCCGATGAATTCTAAATTAACTAAACACTTTTGCCAGGTTAAGCTGTCTACACTGTCAGCCAGAAAACCTGAATTGTACATGCTGCAGGACACACAACAAATAAACGTGCCCTCAACGGGCAGAGAGCAGATAGAACTTGCGTTTAGTGCTGATATCATCTTCTCCGTTTTTGTAGTAACTTCGTTGCTTCGGTGCTTTCCGCATTCAGCTAAATCACTAAGAGACCATTGGCTTTAAGCTTCCACCATCCGCTGAGTGATCGACTTTGATTTCTCACTGCTGGTCATTTAAATATTTGTAACTAGTGCAGAATGCAGTTGCTAGAATCCTTACTAGGAAAAGAAAATCCGAACACATTTTTCTAGTTTTGATGTCACTACACTGGTTACCTGTGTCATTCAGAATTGACTTTAAAATACCGCTTATGGTTTTCAAAGCCTTAAATAATCTCGCCCCATCTTATATATCGGAATGTCTGACAGCTTATATTCCAAATCGTAATCTTAGATCTTCAAATGAGTGTCTGTTTAGAATTCCAAGAGCTAAACTTTAAAGAAGTGGTAAGGCGGCCTTCTATGCACCTAAAATCTGGAATAGCCTGTGTAAGATAAGTGCTATATAGCGCCGGACCCGACACAGATTAGACACAGGATTTTGTGTAATATTAAACAAACTTTCATTTTCTTCGTCTGTGGGCTACGCCTTCCCCGTACCCACAGACCCAACACAGTCCCAAGCACACAATAAACACAAATATTTGCTCTTCTTTGGCACCACCTCTCCTTCCCAGCAACCGTGTCCTCCTCCACCCGATCTCTGGCCCCTAAGTAGTGGTCGCTGGCTTCCTTTATAGTTCACCCGGAAGTGCTTCAGGTACTTGATCCCTGATATCCGGCTGCACTTCCGGGTGTGATGAAATGGTTGTCCACACGGGCTCAGGAGTCCCAAATACAGCGCCCCCTGGCGGTGCCTATGGGACCCAACAGGGCTGCACCCAACTCCAATCCCCAGGATGCCCTGCCAGAACCGGAGGAATTGTTCCACCCCAGGGAGGCGGCCAACTAGTGTCCAGGGGAAGGTATTGCAGTGTCCATGGCTGCTCCCCCTGAATATAGTGTGCAGGGGTGTCCTGGCTGGGTAAGGACGCCAAACACCTGTCAAACCTGCCAATAGGAATTTGCCAGGCTAATACAGCGGAGCACTATAAAAAACTGCTAAAAACACATTACTTTAACATGACTTTCTCATAACTTCATTTTACTTTAATCCTGATGTTCTGTATATTCTATTAATTATCATTACTATTAATGGTGGCTCCAAAATCCATACTAACCCCTTCTCTCTCTTCTGTTCTTTTTCCGGTTTTCTGTGGTGGTGACCTGCACCACCACCACCTAATCAAAGCACCATGATGCTCCTACAACAATGGATTAAAGGCCAGAAGTCCACGTGACCGTCATCATCAAGTCCTTCCATGAGAACCCTAAATACAATGAGGACTGATCATTTATGTTAGGTAGAATGCCCAGAGAGGGCTGGGTGGTCTCAGAGCTGCTCACATAGTGAGCCTTCACCAATTGGAGTAAATAAAGGATGTCTTTGGATTTTGGCAACTGTTGCAGTAAAGGCAGTGATTGGGCCCATTGTAAAAAGAAAAAGTTGACCTCTGGAGCTGAGAGGCATGTAACATTTGTAAGACATTAGGGGACACTCTAGCCCCTTTCTACCCAACAGACAGATACACTGAACATAGGGAAAAATCACCAAGAAGGTATTTAATTATTTTCTTCTTGTTTTCCGTGCCCAAAAGCACCTCCACCAATATAAACAGGCAAGTAACAATAATAATAATAACAACAACAATACAATAAAGCACACAAACCTCCACTACTCCCAGCAAGCTCTGTCCTACTACCTCCCAACTACGGCTCACTTGCTGGGTCTTCAGCAGTCCTTTATATAGTCCTTGACCCGGAAATGTGCTTCTCCTCTTCCATTCACGTAACTTGCCAGCACTTCCGGGTCAGACGGAGAACTTGCTTTCTTCTTCAGCCTGGAAGTACTTTGGGGCTTCTACCCCCGTGACTCGATAGTACTTTAGGGCTTTGGAAAAGATACGAGTCCCCAGGTCCCGTGGCAGCGTCTCCTGGCGGCACCCATGGCATTCAGCAGGGCTGAGAAGCTGAACTGTAAATCCCATGGTGCTCTGTGGGAATCCAGGGTACCGCTATGCTGCAGGGAACTTGCCATCTGGCGTCTTGAGGGAGTCAGTGTCCCACAGTAGCTACCTTCCCCCATCCTTCTCTTCTTTGGGCATCCCGGCCATCCGACACACATTATAAATCATTAATCTGAACACTGAACAGTATATGGTGTCAAAATAAACACTGCAAAGATGACAGACTTTCAGTCCAGAATCAGTGTCTAAAAATACATTCAAAATTCTTGTGGTTTGCTTAGGCTAAAATGGCAGCTACTGAGGTTAATGATAATGCAGGTATTTAAATACCAAGCATGACTTTAAACTTAAATTAGTAGCAATAATATGAAATATAAGACTTGTGAGATTAAATAATTTGTGAGAACAAATGATTTCCAGCAAAGAAAAATATAAGAGTATTTAAGAATACTTTCAAACAAATAAAAGTATTTAGAATCTAAAAGGGAAAATAGTGAATTACTTTTTACTAGCAATTAACAAAGTATAGACTGAAAGATAAAATTCAGCTAAAGTGCATAGAGTGGCATGGTGTGCAGTGGATACCGCTGTTCCTCACAGATCGAGGATTCAATTCCGCACATTCCACCCTCATCTTTTTTGTCTTTTTCTCCTCTCTGCATCACCAAAACCATCCATATTAGCTCAATTGGTGAATGTGTATGTTTGGACTCGGCAATGGACAATGCCTCTTCCAGGGTTAATAAGGATCCTCCCTTATGACTGATGCGTTCTGGAATGGGTTTCAGCCCATCATGTCTTAAAACTGGATTAAGTGGTTTTGGGGACATATAAATTTACAGTTTCAGAGATTTTCTCTTTGTTAAATAGTCACTTTGTGTTAAGACTTAAATGAGACAGTTTTGAATGCATGAGCATTGATAATTGTTGGACATCCTTTGGGAATGGCATGATGATGCAATGCTAGACCTAAGGAGGAGTAAGGAGACCCAGGTTCGTGTCCTGGTCCTCCCTCATGGAGTTTGCATGTTATCCCGTGTTTGTGTGGATTTCCTCCAGGTGCTCTGGTTTCCTTCCACAGTCTAAAAAGATGCAGGTTAGGGGAACTGGTGAAGGTAAGCTGGCTCTTGTGTGTGGCTGAGATGTCTGTGTGTTTGCCCTGTGATAGACTGGCATCCTGTCCAGGGTTTGTTTCTGCCTTGTGCACTATGCTAGCTGTGATAGGCTCTAGCCCAAAGAACCCCAAACTGCACCCCCCCCCCACCCCCGACCCTGAAAACAATCCTGATCTGGATTAAGCAGGTTTACTTTGGGACTCTGGTACTTCAACATATAAGTTTTAGTTCTGTTTGCTTCTTTTATTCTGTCAGTCTGTCCAGAAGAAATTCTGCTAATCTGTCCAGAAAACATTGTCCTAAACTTGCTGAACAGCAGAGTATGGCCTTTGTACTGAAGAGTCTACAGTTTAGCTTAAAGTCAAACTTTGTAAATGTAAAACATTTCCCCTTCATCAGCTACATCATGCAGCCTTTTACAGCCTCCTTCTCATCGTCTGCATGTCCATTTCAGTAATCATCATGCTTTACAGACAGTATGTTCTTTTTTTAGATGTAATATATTTGTAAATGAATGCAGCACTCCGGACTTTTAAAAGGAAGTACACTATTTAAAAATAGGTTGAAGCTGAATAGATTTTATGCAAATATTGGAAGGTTTTATACTTCTGTTACTATTTTTATATTCATAAATAAGAATTGAATTGAATCTTGGTCCCCAACAATTGTTATCACATATTCTGGGGAGGAGTTGTTGACTTGCTGTAATTATAATAAATCAGGTTTGCAATTGGATAATGGGCAAAATAGGTTAAATCCATCCATTATCCAACCCGCTATATCCCAACTACAGGGTCACGGGGGTCTGCTGGAGCCAATCCCAGCCAACACAGAGCACAAGGCAGGAAACACACCCCAAGCAGGGTGCCAGCACACACACACACACCAAGCACACACTAGGGAAAATGTAGAATCGCCAATGCACCAAACCTACATGTCTTTGGACTGTGGGAGGAAATCCACACAGACACGGAGAGAACATGCAAACTCCACACAGAGAGGACCCGGGAAGTGAACCGGGTCCCCTAACCCCGAGGAAGCAGCACTACCGACTGTGCCATCGTGCCGCCCTAGATGAAATCATATTAAAAATGAAGACTACACATTTAGTGAAGGTCTTTGGAATATACTTTGAAAATGGACATTCAGGTGTCTTGACTGCAGCCCTTAAAGCACACCACAAAAGGAATACAGCACTCAAAGAACTGGACATACAATACACGTAAATGCACATGTTTGATTTGTGCAGGTCACGTGTGCATTCACATCACAACACAAACATCAGGTGTAAAATTGCATTTATCAGAACAGATCTGGAAGCTGATTAACTTGACTTTGACTGCTTGTGACATACGGTGTGATGTGATGGACACGTAAAGAGCTGCAGAGAATCACTCAGTGGCCGGTAAGAAGAAAGATCAGCTCAACACTAGTGCCACATTGACATTGAAGTAGCACAGTCCCAGGTTTTCACTAAATGTGCCACGTTAACATAAGACAAGCATAGGTTTGGTTCTGCTCTGGCATAAATATGCTCAGCGTGTTTCTCCAGTGGGGTGTAGATGTTTTTCAACTCCATTTCTGTTCTTGTCTGCCAAGTGGCTACAATGAAGAGGAAGCTGTAGCTGTTTCTCACTTTTACTTGACATGGCTGATGAAGTCAGACTATATTTTTTCACATCAAGGTGACACACACTGGACACATCAGTTAAACGGAGTATAAAATTCACACATTGACGTCACAATGACAGCTGTCAAAATCATCAACAAGCATAAACTAAAGTACCAGGAGCAGCACATGGCAGAGTAAAGAAGAAAATGGACAGTTTCCACTTTGGAGGCTTAGAGTTACTTTATAGACTAAAATGCTGATTTTAGGCAGAAGACTAATCTCTAAAACTTAAGACATGCTTTCTCCAACCATCATTTCCAGGTTTACATCAACCTGGTTGTTATGTGAACACTGGAGACTGGACAGAACATACGTGTTTTATAATGTGGCCAACTTAGACTCTTCACTAATGACTGCAGCCTTCCCTATCTGACTACATTGGAAAGAAAACTTTTTGTTGCTCTGCTTTCCCTCCTGAAAGTACAAAAATATAATTTCTGTATAGAAGTTTAAATGGTTGGCTGCAATGTCCTCACTCTCCTGGTCTCCGGAAGTAACAACAACAACAACAACATTTATTTATATAGCACATTTTCATACAAAAAAATGTAGCTCAAAGTGCTTTACATAATGAAGAATAGAAAAATAAGAGACACAGTAAGAAAATAAAATAAGTCAACATTAATTAACATAGAATAAGTGTAAGGTCCAATGGCCAGGGGTGACAGAAAAAACAAAAAAAAAAAAACTCCAGACGGCCGGAGAAAAAAAATAAAATCTGCAGGGATTCCAGGCCATGAGACCGCCCAGTCCCCTCTGGGCATTCTACCTAACATGAATGAAACAGTCCTCTTTGTATTTATGGTTTTCACGGAAGGACTTGATGATGATGATCACGTGGACTTCTGGCTTTTAGTCCATCAATGCTGGGACATCATGGTGCTTTGAGTAGGTGGTGGTGGCGCAGGCCGCCACCACAGAAAAACCGGAAAAAGAAACAGAAGAGAGAGTAGGGGTCAGTACGGATTTTAGTGCCACCATGAATAGTTATTATAATGAATTGAACATACAGAGTATCAGGATTAAGATAAAGTGAAGTTATGAAAAGGCCATGTTAAAGTAATATGTTTTCAGCAGTGTTTTAAAGTGCTCTACTGTATCAGCCTGGCGAATTCCTATTGGCAGGCTATTCCAGATTTTAGGTGCATAACAGCAGAAGGCCGCCTCACCACTTCTTTTAAGTTTAGCTTTTGGAATTGTAAGGAGACACTCATTTGATGATCTAAGATTACGATTTGGAATATAGGGTGTCAGACATTCCGATATATAAGATGGAGCGAGATTATTTAAGGCTTTGTAAACTATAAGCAGAATTTTAAAGTCAATTCTGAAAGACACAGGTAACCAGTGTAGTGACATTAAAACTGGAGAGATGCGTTCAGATTTTCTTTTCCGAGTTAGGATTCTAGCAGCTGCATTCTGCACTCGTTGCAAATGATTTATGTCTTTTTTGGGTAGTCCTGAGAGGAGTGCGTTACAGTAATCTAATCGACTAAAAACAAAAGCGTGAATTAATTTCTCAGCATCTTTCAATGATATAAGAGGTCTAACTTTTGCTATATTTCTTAAGTGAAAAAATGCTGTCCTAGTGGTCTGAAGAATATGTGATTTAAAATTCAGGTTACAGTCAACGGTTACCCCTAAGTTTTTTACTTCGGTCTTAACTTCTAATCCTAATGCGTCAAGATTATTTTTGATAACCTCACTTAATCCGTTTTTGCCAATCAATACAATTTCAGTTTTCTCTTTATTTAACTTGAGAAAATTACTATTCATCCATTCAGAAATACCAGTAAGACATTGTGTTATTGATTCGAGAGAGCCGGTGTCATCAGGTGCTACTGATAAGTACAGCTGTGTGTCATCAGCATAGCTGTGGTAGCTCACGTTGTAACTTGAGATAATCTGACCTAACGGAAGCATATAGATTGAGAAAAGAAGCGGACCCAGGATAGAGCCTTGTGGAACCCCATATAGAATATCATGCGTCTTTGAGTTGTGATTACCACAATTAACAAAGAATTTTCTCCCTGCCAGGTAGGATTCAAACCAAAGTAATGATTTGTTATCTGGTGGGACTCACTTTGGAAGCTGAGATGCAAGAGATTGAATCTTGTGGAGCTATGCTGCATGCATGGTGATGTTAAAAGATGTTAAACTGTACAACTTCTAATAAAATTCCTGAGGAATTGCCTATAAATCATGAACCACTGTTACAGGTATACCATTCCTCTCCACGTGGCTTTGTAATTGTTAAATGGAATAGTCCTTTTCTCTAAACCTTTAAAGGATGTCAGAAATATGGATGCTAATTATTATTATAAAGAAAATGTAGAGGTGAAACTTGATTTGAGCAGTGAGAGTTAGAGTTAGACAAGGACCCAAAGCCTGGTGAAGTAAAGACTGTTTTATGCTCTACCAAAAACAGTTTCTATTCCCAGAGGAATTTCTTTGCTGCTCCTGGAAATGTTCGGCCAACTACAGAAGGAAGATAAGAATCTTGAGTTTGCATGTCGGTTAGCATGTTCCAAAGATTAAGAGTACTATAATGGGTGGACGAAACAAGGCTTAGGACCTTCACATTTTAAACACAAATGTAAATTATTGTATCTCTGTTGTTACTGAGCAGATCATACCCAGATATTTGGAAATATTAGTGGTCCCGCTAGGAATCTGATTTGCGCCTTGCTTACTGTTATGCATTTTAGGAGACACTGTAGAAATTTTGAAAAATATGATCTTAAAATTGTTCAATAATGGTAAACTTCTCTCCTTCCATCCATCCATTATCCAACCCGTTATATCCTAACACAGGGTCACGGAGGACTGCTAGAGCCAATCCCAGCCAGCACAGGGCGCAAGGCAGGAACAAATCCCGGGCAGGGTGCCAACCCACAGCAGGACACACACACACCAAGCACACACTAGGGACAATTTAGGATCGCCAATGCACTTAAACTGCATGACTTTGGACTGTGGGAGGAAACCGGAGCACACGGAGGAAACCCATGCAGACACGGGAAGAACATGCAAACTCCACGCAGGAAGGACAGTGGTTAACATTCATCCCATCCATTATCTAACCCACTATATCCTAACTACAGGGTCACGAGCATCTGCTGGAGCCAATCCCAGCCAACACAGGGCACAAGGCAGGAACAAATCCCAGGTGGGCACACACACACCAAGCACACACTAGGGACAATTTAGGATCGCCAATGCACCTAACCTGCATGACTTTGGACTGTGGGAGGAAACCGGAGCGCCCAGGGGAAACCCACACAGACATGAGGAGAACATGCAAACTCCACGCAGGGAGGACAGTGGTAAACATTTTTGCATTATTTCTGTATAAAATTATTACCTGTTAGATTAAGCAGGCAGAAGGCATTGACTTTTGAGAGGGCAGACAGGAAACTGCACAGCAGTGCCAGAAAGGATGATTTAGCAAGGATGGAATTGAATTTGCTTGGAACTGGCTATGTTTTATTAACCCTTTGATGGGAACACATTATAAATTATATGGACTGGTCCAAGAAACCTATAAAAACTCTTGTGGTCTAAGGTAAAATCTAGACTCAGTATCACATGGGGGTTCTGTCCACTGTCTCAATTCTACTTGTGGAATTATAAATACAGTAAATCCTTGTTTTCTGTGGGATAAGTTATTGAGCCTGCTTTTCTCTGTTTGACAGATTCCTTGGTGGCTCAACCAGGATTCTGAGTAACTCCCTCTGGAGTCAATTTCCATCCAAGTGGTCACACTGAAGGTAAGCTGTTTCTTTGTAAATATTTGAGTGGCATTTGACTCAACGAAGGACCTTTGCCAGAATCATGGCATTGTCAATGCTTCAGTTTAATTTTTTTCACAGAATGGGAAATATGCACACCTGTGAGGGATCAATAAAATCTAAGACTGAATTATAATGTGGTTTTATTTAGATCAGTTGTGTAAAACCTCAGGTAGTTTCTATGCAATGTCCTCCTTGAGCTCCTCCAATTCCCATGACAATTATATATACTGTACATCATTCAAAGGAGTAGGAAGGGATATGGCTATGAATATATTTCAGTAATAATACATTACACAACTAGGTAACTCACTGTATTCCTGCTTTACAAGGTTAACTCAAGTATTGTTGCAAAGTTGCTATTACAGTGCATCCCGAAAGTATTCACAGCACATCACTTTTTCCACATTTTGTTATGTTACGTCCTTATTCCAAAATGGATTAAATTCATTTTTTTCCTCAGAATTCTACACACAACACCCCATAAGGACAACATGAAAAAAGTTTACTTGAGATTTTTGCAAATTTATTAAAAATAAAAAAATTTAGGAAGCACATGTACATAAGTATTCACAGCCTTTGCCATGAAGCTCAAAATTGAGCTCAGGTGTATCCTGTTTCCCCGATCATTCTTGAGATGTTTCTGCAGCTTAACTGGAGTTCACCTTTGGTAAATTCAGTTGATTGGACATGATTTGGAAAGGCACACACCTGTCTATATGAGGTCCCACGGTTGACAGTTCATGTCAGAGCACAAACCAAGCATGAAGGAATTGTCTGTAGACCTCCGAGACAGGATTGCCTCGAGGCACAAATCTGGGGAAGGTTACAGAAAAATTTCTGCTGCTTTGAAGGTCCCAATGAGCACAGTGGCCTCCATCATCCGTAAGTGGAAGAAGTTCAAAACCACCAGGACTCTTCCTAAAGCTGGCTGGCCATCTAAACTGAGCAATTAGGGGAGAAGGGCCTTAGTCAGGGAGGTGACCAAGAACCCGATGGTCACTCTGTCAGAGCTCCAGAGGTCCTCTGTGGAGAGAGGAGAACCTTCCAGAAGGACAATCTCTGCAGCAATCCACCAATCAGGCCTGTATGGTCGAGTGGCCAGACGGAAGCCACTCCTTAGTAAAAGGCACATGGCAGCCCGCCTGGAGTTTGCCAAAAGGCACCTGAAGGACTCTCAGACCATGAGAAACTAAATTCTCTGGTCTGATGAGACAAAGATTGAACTCTTTGGTGTGAATGCCAGGTGACACGTTTGGAGGAAACCAGGCACCGCTCATCACCAGGCCAATACCATCCCTACAGTGAAGCATGGTGGTGGCAGCATCATGCTGTGGGGATGTTTTTCAGTGGCAGGAACTGGGAGACTAGTCAGGATAAAGGGAAAGATGACTGCAGCAATGTGCAGAGACATCCTGGATGAAAACCTGCTCCAGAGCGCTCTTGACCTCAGACTGGGGCAACGGTTCATCTTTCAGCAGGACAACGACCCTAAGCACACAGCCAAGATATCAAAGGAGTGGCTTCAGGAAAACTCTGTGAATGTCCTTGAGTGGCCCAGCCAGAGCCAAGACTTGAATCCGATTGAACATCTCTGGAGAGATCTTAAAATGGCTGTGCACTGACGCTTCCCAACCAACCTGATGGAGCTTGAGAGGTGCTGCAAAGAGGAATGGGCGAAACTGGCCAAGGATAGGTGTGCTAAGCTTGTGGCATCATATTCAAAAAGACTTGAGGCTGTAATTGCTGCTAAAGGTGCATCGACAAAGTATTGAGCAAAGGCTGTGAATACTTATGTGATTTCTCAGTTTTTTTATTTTTAATAAATTTGCAAAAACCTCAAGTAAACATTTTTCAAGTTGTCATTATGGGGTGTTGTGTGTAGAATTCTGAGGAAAAAAATGAATTTAATTCATTCTGGAATAAGGCTGTAACATAACAAAATGTGGAAAAAGTGATGCACTGTGAATACTTTCCGGATGCACTGTAAATATCTTTTGTCACATGAGCCCTGCAAACCCAAGAAACATAAGCTTGGTATGTCAAATACCTCGGGCAACAAGGTTAATTAAACCATGCTTACAGTTAAGAAAATTGGAAAGGTACTTGAATGTCCCTTTCTGAAATATGAAAAACAATTAATGCTTTCTTGCAACTTCTTGGTTATTATAGAATGTTTATTCCATTTTGCTGACCATACAATCCCATTAGTGGACTTTAAAGAAGGTCAAGGATATCACACAATTGTTAGAACTGAGGTCACTGAGAGAGTATTCACAGACTTAAAAAAAGCTTTCTTTGTCCTTTAATTTTTGAACATCCCATGATGTATTTGAGCAGAAAATTATTGCATAAGGAGAGTAATTATTCCCTAAATGAAACAGAATATCTTACAAAAAGATAGGCAGTTGAGTTTTGCATTTATTACTTTTATGCAATCTAGCTACTGATCATGTTCTCGGCATTGGCTCTATAAACATACAGACATGAACCCCCAATTGACTATGTGATTTTTTCTAGCTAAAGCCTTTCTCTAATGATTGTTTGAAAATATTAAGTAAATATAAAAATAAACATAACTCCTGTAAATGGTTTAAATCCTGAGATTCAACATACAAAGTTGAAAATGTACATTTATACCTGAATAGCATTTTGTATTTGGAAAATGGAAGCTGGGAATGTGGCACCTAAATATTTTGCCAAGTTGATCTTTTCTAAAATTTATTATGGACCTCTACTGCTCCAGTGACTTTTCTTTGACTCCTGTTTGTTAAATGAAAGCTGCTCGCTGAAAGGCACTTGTGATGCATTCACTTTTAAGAGTCTGTGTTGCCAAAGTATCTGTATGCACTTGTCATAAGCTCCCTGTTTCCCAATTCCCTGGTTTTAACAATCCTTCACCAACCTATTAATATGCCTGAGGATCAAGGACTGTGTCTCTGATGTGGACTTGAGCAACACTGGAGCACCACAAGGAACAGTCCTGTCACCTTTTTTCTTAACCCTCTGATTATAAATATAATACCAGGTCATGTCACTTGCAGAAAAACCTAGATGATTCTGCATTTATGGGGTGTACTAATAAAGGGGATGGGAAAGAGTATAGGAGTCACGTGGAGAACTTTGAGAATTATGTGTAGCTATAAGCGGAAACTAAACAGTCAAAGCCCACCAGGACTATTAGCCGCAGGTGGACTACAGAGGCTGTTGGAAGGCTGAGGGACTGTTTAGGCTCCACACATTAAAAAGCCATGGAAGGCTGGTGTAGGAGCATAGATGAATTTGCTCATATTGTAACATCTTACATCTCCTTCTCGGAAGATGTGTCTCTCCCTAAGAAGACCATTGTGAGATACTACAATGACAAGGAGCTGAAGGTTCTAAGAGCTGCTAAGGACCAGGCATACAGGTCTGGGAACAGGAATGAATATCAATCTGTAAGACATCAGTTTAATAAAGCTCTGAGAGCTGCAAAAACTACTTATAAAGATCACCTGGAGAAAGGCTTTAGCAGTAACAACCAAACATAAACTATAGGTAGAAGTACTCCCATGCCTTATCCTCCCCCATTTTGGCTAATTAGCTAAATGAGTTTTATTGCCAGTTTGACAAGAACATGAGCCCTTGCTTGGCTTCTGACCCTCTGCCTTCTATATTAACAATCTCCCTCTTGTTTGTGGGTTTCTGCTCAGCCTTCAATACCATACTTCTGGAGTTGTTTCTGAGTAAACTAATCCAGCTAGGTGTACCTAATGGTGTCTGCCAGTGGATTATGAGTTTCTTGACAGGTATGAAGAAGTATGTGAGACTGGGCCTTTATATGTCAGATTCAATGTCAATTAGCAAAGTCTCTTCCCAAGGCTGTGTTTTTTCACCCCTTCTGTTTTTACTTTATACAAATGGCTGTAGATCCTTAGACAAATCTGTAAAAATGCTTAAGATTGCAGACGACACAGCCATAGTGGGTCTCTTTTCCAATAGTGATGTGTCTTCCTATCAAAGATAGGTGGGCTGTCTTGCAGAATGGTGTTCTTGTAACAACTTGGATTCAATGCTATGAAGACAGTGGAAATGAGGATTCATTTCCATCAACATATCCTTCCATGTACAAAAGTTTGCTGACGACACTGCTATGGAGTATAGGAACCTAATCAAGGACTTTGTTAAAAGGTGCGACTCAAACCACCTACAACTGAACACCAGGAAAACCAAGGAGTTGGTGGTGGATTTTAGGAGGGCCAGGCCCCTCATGGACCCCGTGATCATCAGAGTGACTGTGCAGAGGGTACAGACCTATAAATACGTGGGAGTGCAGCTGGATGATAAACTGGACTGGACTGCCAATACTGATGATCTGTGCAAGAGAGGACAGAGCCGACTATACTTCCTTAGAAGGCTGGCGTCCTTCAACATCTGCAATAAGATGCTGCAGATGTTCTATCAGATGGTTGTGGCGAGCGCCCTCTTCTATGCGGTGGTTTGCTGGGGAGGCAGCATAAAGAAGAGGAACGCCTCACACCTGGACAAACTAGTGAGGAACGCAGGCTCTATTGTAGGCATGGAGCTGGACAGTTTGACGTCTGTGGCGGAGCAACAGGCGCTGAGCAGGCTCCTGTCAATCATGGAGAATCCATTGCATCTACTAAACAGTATCATCTCCAGACAGAGGAGCAGCTTCAGCGACAGACTGCTGTCACCGTCCTGCTCCACTGACAGAGTGAGGAGATCGTTCTTCCCCCACACTATGCGACTATTCAGTTCCACCCAGGGGGTAAATGTTAACATTATTATACAATGTTATTGACTGTTATACCTGCCTTTGCACTCTCCACCTTGCATTTCTTTAACTTGCACTGCATTTTTATTTAATTAATATTGTTTTTATCAGTATGCTGCTGCTGGAGTATGTGAATTTATCCTTGGGGATTAATGAAGTATCTATCTATCTATCTATCTATCTATCTATCTATCTATCTATCTATCTATCTATCTATCTATCTATCTATCTATCTATCTATC
>JANRMT010062807.1:30783857-30795594 GCA_026402145.1 Polypterus bichir lapradei
ATCTATCTATCTATCTATCTATCTATCTATCTATCTATCTATCTATCGTGACAGATAGGGGGCGCTGTCGTCCCCTTGAACCCTCAGACCAAACGACAGACACCAGATAAAAGTCCAAATATTTGATTTAAATATTTTCAAATGTGCACAAAGCACCTCCACCTTCACTATAGACAATAATAAATCAATAATCACTACAATAACCATACAATAATTAATCCTCCACACCTCCCAGCAGCTCAGTCACCCTTCCTCCCAACTCAGCTCACTGCTGGGATCTTCCACAGTCCTTTTATATTCCCTGACCCGAAAGTGCTTTTGATTCCCCCAGTCCATGTGATTCTTATCACTTCCAGGTCAGATCAAAACTCTTCTTTAGTACTTTATCTCTTCCGTCCTCGTGAGTAAGAAGTAGTTCCGGGCTATATTGAACATACGAGTCCTTGAGCCTTCCTGCTGTATTCTCTGATGGCACCCACGGTATCCAGCAGGGCTGTGAAGGGAAACTCCAAGGTCCATGATGCCCTGCTGGAATTTGGGGCATCTCTATGTCGCAGGGAGGGCTCTATCTATCTGGTCTAATTTGAGGCCAATCACTGTGATGCAGGTTCCATCTGTTCCATAAATGTATGCCCATTATCCAACACCAAGATTTGTCTAATCTTCCTGATCATTTCTGAACTGGTGGCATGAGCAGAAAATTACAATAAAATACCTTGTCAGTTCTGCTCCTCAACCTTACATCAAACTCTTTAATACTGATGTCAGAACTGGTAGGCTGCCTAAAACTCTTTTCTTCAGGTACTGTTTTCTACCATATCCCAAACATTAAGAGTTTAAGGTATTTGGCAGTGTTACTGATCTTATCATAGACTGGTGACCTGTCCACACTTGAATTCCATCTTAAACCAAATGCTGCAGGGATAAAACCTTGTTCAGCAGTAACTTATCTTTTCTATATAACATTAAACTAAGAGAATAAAGTGGAAGATTAAGGTTCTCTGGTCTAATATTGCCAAAACTGAGCTTTTTAGCCACCAGATTAAATGCCATATTACACTCAATGTGAAGCACGATGATAGTAGCATCATGGGGATACGTGTCTGAATAAGGCCCTGGATAGCTTGTTGGGGTAAAATGAATGCAGCAAAACAGAGGAATCCTTGAAGAAAACCTGAAGTAGTCTGCAAGAGACCAGCTGTGCCTCGGGAAAAAATTTCATTTCTAGCAAGACAAACAAGCCCAGGTATGAAATTAAAGCTCCTCAGGAATGGCTTAAAAACAACAACTTTAATGTCCTAGAGGAGATGAGTCTGAGTCCAGATCTCAGTTCAATTTAGAATTTGTGGTTTGACTTGAAAAGACTGCTCAGTCATTGGTCTCCATGCAACCTTGTAGAACTTTGTGCAAAAAAGAAGGGCAAAAATTTCAAAGCTCATAGAGTGAGACCTGTTTCTGCCAGGATTATGGGGTGGGGTGGAGGGGCTGGAGCTTATCCCAGCTGTCATAGAGCACAAGGAAGGAACAGACTCAGCTTAGAGACACATGCACACTCACCAGACACCAAATTCAGTGCTGCCAATTCATTTAACCTGCATGTCTTTAGACAGTGGGAGGAAACCGGAGCACCTGGAAGAAAACACACTGATATGGGGAGAACTTGTAAGCTCCATGCAGGAGCGAACCCTGGCCCCCTTAATGCAAGGCAGTAGCGCTACCACTGCACCACTGTGCCACCTGCTGCAAAAAAGTAAATTCACTAACAACTGACTCAAAGAGATTGTACACTTATGTGGTCAGTTATTTTGTGTTTTATGCTCATAATTAATTTAGACCGCTTTGCATATACCTGTTTTCAGTTTGATATTAATAAGCCTTTTTCTATTATCAAACAAGCCAAATTAAATCCATTGAGATTCAATGTTGTATGATAAAAAAGTGTGAAAATTCTAAGGTGTTGACTCCTTTTTTTTAGGCCCTGTATTTTACATTATATTCAGTAAATCTAAAAGACTTTGGACCACATGTTCAAAATTATTTATACAAAATTATTATTATTTTTTTTTTTTTTGCATTCTGCCTTGCATTAGGTAGAGTGGCTGTGTTGCTGTAAGTTGAAATTGCATTTTTACCTCAACAAAAAAATTCTACAGCTTGGCATTTAACCACATTTGCCTTCTAATTTTAAACCAAGTTGGTCTGTCATTGGTCATTTTCCCCTTATAAAATATTGTAGTAATATTTTAATGTATTTCATCCTTAACATACACATGATCACATGTCTGGCTAGAAGTAACTGATCAGTAGCTAATTGGATGTGATTAACTTTATTGAGGTTAAAATAAAACATTTAACATTCTTGACAAACAGGAAATTTGCAATATAGGTCTAAGACAAGCTTTTCACTTAAGGAAACAAGCTATTGTACAGTTAAAAATGATGTAGTAACTTACCATACCAAAAGGAAAAAATGCAAAAGAAATTGAAAAAAACTATTTTGATGCAATTTATTCAAAATATTTTAGTTACAATTTACAAAACAATTGAAGAGGCAAAAGAAAATTGTAGGTTACAACCTTCCATCCATCCATACATCCATCCATTATCCAACCTGCTATATCCTAACTATAGGGTCACAGGGGTCTGCTCAACCTTGTTAATACCAAATTTATAATATTTGCTGTGCCACTTTTTCAATAGCAAGTTAATATATTTTTAACATATACTGCAATATATATAAAAATGACAAATATATATTAAAATATACTGAAAGATATAGTTTAAAATATATTGTACAAAAACTGCAATAATTTACATATTTTACAATATATTATAGTATACTGTAAGGTATTTTAATATATTTATCCTTGAAGTATAACATAGTGTAAAATATACTAACATTGGTTGGTAAAAAAACATTTTTCATGTATTTAATTTCACACTAAGAAGAAATTTTGGACACTAAGGAGGGAGAAAAGGACCTGTACCGATTGGCTAGACAGAGGGACTGAGCTGGGAAAGATGTACAGCAGGTTAGGGTGAATAAAGATGAAGATGGAAACATACTCACAAGTGAGGACAGTGTGTTGAGCAGATGGAAAGAGTACTTTGAAAAGCTGACGAATGAAGAGAACGAGAGAGAGAAGAGGTTGGATGATGTGGAGATAGTGAATCAGGAAGTGCAATGGATTAGCAAGGAGGAAGTAAGGACAGCTATGAAGAGGATGAAAAATGGAAAAGCCGTTGATCCAGATGACATACCTGTGGATGCATGGAGGTGTTTAGGAGAGATGGCAGTGGAGATTTTAACCAGATTATTTAATGGAATCTTGGAAAGTGAGAGGATACCTGAGGAGTGGAGAAGAAGTGTACTGGTGCCAATATTTAAGAATAAGGGGGATGTGCAGGACTGTAGTAACTACAGGGGGATAAAACTGATGAGCCACAGCATGAAGTTATGGGAAAGAGTAGTGGAAGCTCAGTTAAGAAGTGAGGTGATGATTAGTGAGCAGCAGTATGGTTTCATGCCAAGAAAGAGCACCACAGCAGCAATGTTGGCTCTGAGGATGTTGATGGAGAAGTTTAGAGAAGGCCAGAAGGAGTTGCATTGCGTCTTTGTGGACCTGGAGAAAGCATATGACAGGGTGCCTCGAGAGGAGCTGTGGTATTGTATGAGGAAGTCGGGAGTGGCAGAGAAGTACATAAGAGTTGTGAAGGATATGTATGAGAGAAGTATGACAGTGGTGAGGTCTGCAGTAGGAGTAATGGCTTCGAGCGGAAGCAGAGAGCGGATCAGCGAGCGGAAGCAGAGAGCAGCGGCGTCTCCCACAGGCACGTAGCCCTTCGCAAGCAAGTTCATCTGAGGTAAAAGCCGGCAGCTGACCAGTAGAAATAACCGGCAGTGAAAAATTAAAGTCGAACGCTCAGCGGGTGGTGGAAACTTAAAGCGACGGTGATTCAGCTGAACACGGAAAGCGCCGAAGCACCTATAAAAACGGCAAAGATGACTTCGATACTCAATGTAAGTTCTATCTGCTCTCTGCCCGTCGAGGGCACATTTATATGTTGTGTGTCCTGCAGTATGTACAGCTCAGGTTTTCCGGCCGACAGTAAAGATAGCTTCACCTGCCAAAAATGTTTAGTTAATTTAGAGTTGGTCGGGAAAATACGCGAATTGGAGGACCGCGTTAGGAATCTGATAGCGATTAGGCAAACCGAAAATTGGATCGACTCGGTTTGTTTAGACAATTCGGCTAATTTTGATTTGGCCTCAGTCTCTCCAGGTCCCACTGTAGTCAGTGCGCGGCCGAAAGCAGCAGCACCAATTCAGCCACAGGGCGAGTGGGTAACAGTAAGACGGGGGTCTAAGAATCCAAAATTTAGTCCCCCAGCACCCAGGTCACCAATTCGGACCCAGAACAGGTTCTCAGCTCTCCACAGCGCGCCTGTGGAAACTGAGAATAATAAAGTGCTCATAATTGGCGATTCCATAGTGCGGAATGTTAGAATTCCAAACTATGTTAAACCAGCAGTTAATGTTAAGTGCCTCGCAGGGGCCAAGATTTCTGGCATAGAGGCCGCATTGGACCGTGTTGCCGACGATGAAGTATCTACCTTATTGCTGCATGTCGGCACTAATGATATTTATTTACAGCAATCTGAGGTATTAAAGCGGAACTTCATCTCTCTATGCACCAAAGCTAAAACAAAATGTCGGAATTTAATTGTATCTGGTCCCTTACCAAGATTATATAGAGGGGATGTGATTTATAGCAGATTGCATTCCTTTCACTGCTGGCTAGAAACCTGGTGTGCAAATAAAAGCATAGCATTTGTGAACAATTGGGATGATTTTTGGGAAAGGCCTGGATTTTTCAGAAGAGATGGTCTTCATCCTAACTGGAGGGGATCTTATGTATTATCCCAAAATATGGCAGCAAAACTGCCTGGTTGACTGATTAGAGCACCATCCAGACCGCAGTCGTGTGATCTTAAATCACAGGCTGTTGTTTATCCCACCTGTTATTTTACTGAAGCTGTTATCCATAATCCCTGTTGTGGGGCATCCAGTAAATTTAGTCTTGATACAAACCTTAAATTTATTGATAACCAAAAAATAAGGTGTATAATTAGACCAAGGGATAAAACCAGACCCTCCACCAGGGGCATCTGTAATAGAAATTTACTTCAAATTAAAACAAAAAACATATCGCCAGTTCAGAAAAAACCATGCAGTTTTAAATGCTGTTTATTGAACATTCGCTCTCTTGGCACTAAAGCTGTTTTGGTAAATGATATTATATTAAGTACAAAATCTGATCTGTGTCTTCTTACTGAAACCTGGCTTAGTAAATGTGACACTGTTCCCTTAGCAGAGGCGTCACCAGATGGATACTCGTTCCTTCATAAGTCTAGAGATTCTGGTCGAGGAGGAGGCCTTGGAATAATTCATTGTAATAAAATGCAAATCACTTCTAAAAATTTAGGCAACTTTACATCCTTCGAGGTATTCGTTTTAAATATTAAAACAGATTCCAACACAATTATAGTGCTAGTCTACAGACCACCAGGGCCATATTCATTGTTCATGACTGAATTTAGCAACCTTCTGTCTGATTTGGCTATAAATTATGATCACGTAGTTCTGATGGGGGATTTTAATGTACACATTGATGTGGAAACTGACACTTTTAGCAAATGTTTTACTTATTTGTTAAATTCAGTAGGATTTTGTCAGATTGTCAAAGGTCCAACTCATAATCATAACCACACATTAGATTTAATTATAACTTACAAAGTTGAAATACAAAATTTAAATATTACTCCATTAAATGTAGTTATTTCTGATCACTTCTTAATTACATTTGATTTAGTTCTGCCCATGCCAACGCACTCACAGATTAAAACAAAGACAGTGCGACATCTAGATTGTAATTCTGCTTCAAAATTTATAGACACCTTGAGTAAGTTGAGTGTAATTGTGGAAAACCATTTAGATCAGTTAACATCAAATGTAAACGTGGAGTACAATTTAGATCAGCTAACATCACATTATAATGTGACCTTGAGAGATGCTCTGGACACAGTGGCTCCCCTTAAAACAAAAGTGATCAAAGCACATAGAAACTCTCCCTGGTTTAATGAAAATACTCGAGCTCTTAAATTAGAGTGTCGAAAACTGGAGCGTAGATGGAGAACAACAAAGCTACATGTCTTTCAAATTGCATGGACAGAGAGTGTTAATAAATATAAAAAAGCCCTCTTTAAAGCTCGCTCAGAATACTATTCTACATTAATAGATAGCAATAATAAAAATCCTCAGGTACTGTTTAGAACAGTGGCTAAATTAACAAATGGCAATTCAGATCAACAGTGCAAAATACCAACAGATATTAGCAGTACAGACTTTATGAACTTCTTCAATGAGAAAATTAAAAATATAAGATCCCAGATCTCAGCATCACAGTACAAACCAAATACTAGCTTAGCAGACCCTGCTGCACATTGCATTCAGCACTTTAGTAATTTTAATCCTGTAACTGAGCAGGAAGTCTTAACTTTAATTACTAAAATGAAGCCCTCTACTTGTTCCCTAGATCCAGTGCCAACAAAACTAGTAAAAAGTGCAATGGATGTTCTTGCAGCACCTATTCTAACCGTTATCAATAGTTCATTACTGCATGGCACAGTACCTGATGCACTAAAAGTGTCAGTCATTAAACCTTTACTTAAAAAGTCAGACCTAGACCCACACATACTAAATAATTATAGGCCTATTTCAAATTTACCATTTCTCTCTAAAATACTAAAAAAAGTAGTCGCCAGTCAGCTTCAGTCACACCTTATGCATTACAATTTATTTGAGAAATTCCAGTCTGGTTTTCGCACTGGTCATAGTACAGAAACTGCACTAACACGGGTTGTAAATGACATTCTGATATCCTCTGATGAAGGAAACTCCACTGTTATTATGTTATTAGACTTAAGTGCAGCATTTGACACCATTGACCATTCTATTTTACTGCACAGGCTAGAAAATGATGTTGGTCTTACAGGCCACGTGCTCGCTTGGTTTAGTTCTTATTTATCAAATCGATTCCAATATGTACAGAAATGTGCTGACAGTACTCCATCATTATACACAGAAGTTCAATATGGTGTCCCACAGGGCTCAGTACTGGGACCTTTACTGTTTTCACTTTACATGCTTCCACTGGGATCTCTCATTAGGAAACATAATGTTAATTTTCACTCGTATGCAGATGACACCCAGTTATACCTTTCATTTAAATCAAATGAAGTTTCTCCGATGTTGTCTTTAATTAGTTGTGTTAGTGAATTAAAGGAATGGATGAATGAGAACTACTTGTCTTTAAATACAGATAAAACAGAGATGTTAATTGTTGGAGGGAATGACGCTGATCACAGCAATATTTTGTCGACATTTAACTCAGTTGGAATCCCAATTAATTTTACTGAATCAGCCCGCAATCTAGGAGTTATCTTTGATTCTAGCATGTCATTTAAAGCACATATTACAAAGTTGTCCAAAACATGTTTCTTCCATCTTAAAAATGTTAGGAAATTAAGGCGCTTTCTAAATAAACAGGATTGTGAGAAATTAATTCATGCATTTATCTCTAGTAGGATTGACTACTGTAATGCGGTGTTCACTGGCTGTTCAAACTGTTCTTTATACAGCCTCCAGTTAATCCAAAATGCAGCTGCAAGAATTATTACAAGAACAAGAAAATATGAACACATAACTCCAGTTCTTAAATCCTTACACTGGCTCCCGGTTAAGTTTAGGGCAGATTTCAAAATCCTCCTTTTAACATATAAAGCATTAAATGGCCAAGGTCCGGCTTACTTGTCTGAACTTATCATGACTTACAAACCTGAGCGCACATTAAGATCTCAAGATGCCGGTCTGCTTATGATTCCAAGGATTAATAAAATAACAGTGGGAGGTCGAACTTTTAGTTACAGGGCCCCTAAACTGTGGAATGGTCTTCCTGCTTCTATAAGAGATGCCCCTTCGGTCCCAGCCTTTAAATCCCGGCTGAAGACTTACTACTTCAGTTTAGCATATCCTGACTAGAGCTGCTGTTAACTGTACATACTGCATCTCTGTTGTTAGTCATTAGCACTAAAACATAAGTAACATGATAAGTATAATTGAATACTAACCCTCACCTATTCTGTTTCTGTTCTCGGTACTCAAATGTGGCAATTGGTGCCACGGCCCATCTGCCAAGTTGTTTGCCTGCCTATGGTAAAGTCATCCCTGGTGGAGGATCACAGGAATCATGGGAAAGAGGGGCCCTTTCATCGGATTGGCTGGCCGAGCAACGTTTCAGCCGTGGAATGGCCAAATGGGGAGGCAGCTTGACGGATGAGGTCTCCAGCACTCTAAAAATATCAAAATCTTATTATATGATATCATCTACTGTTAAATTCTGCTCTGTACTTCTAAAATTTTTATTATTATGCTTTATTAAGGATTTGTTCTGTTCTGTGTATTGTATTGTATTGAACCCCTTCTTTTGACACCCACTGCACGCCCAACCTACCTGGAAAGGGGTCTCTCTTTGAACTGCCTTTCCCGAGGTTTCTTCCATTTTTCCCTACAAGATTTTTTTGGGAGTTTTTCCTTGTCTTCTTAGATAGTCAAGGCTGGGGGGTTGTCAAGAGGCAGGGCCTGTTAAAGCCCATTGTGGCACTTCCTGTGTGATTTTGGGCTATACAAAAATAAACTGTATTGTATTGTATTGTATTGTAATGTGGAGGCGGGATTACATCAGGGACCGTCCCTGAGCCCTTTCTTATTTGCAGTGGTGATGGACAGGTTGACAGATGAGATTAGACAGGAGTCCCCATGGACTATGATGTTTGCTGATGACATTGTGATCTGTAGTGATAGTAGTGAGAAGGTTGAGGAGACCCTGGAGAGGTGGAGATATGCTCTAGAGAGGAGAGGAATGAAGGTCAGTAGGAACAAGACAGAATACATGTGTGTAAATGAGAGGGAGGTCAGTGGAATGGTGAGGATGCAGGGAGTAGAGATGGCGAAGGTGGATGAGTTTAAATACTTGGGATTAACAGTACAGAGTAATGGGGATTGTGGAAGAGAGGTGAAAAAGAGAGTGCAGGCAGGGTGAAATAGGTGGAGAAGAGTGTCAGGAGTAATTTGTGACAGACAGGTATTAGCAAGAGTGAAAGAGAAGGTCTACAGGATGGTAGTAAGACCAGCTATGTTATATGGGTTGGAGACGGTGGCACTGACCAGAAAGCAGGAGACAGAGCTGGAGGTAGCAGAGTTAAAGATGCTAAGATTTGCATTGGGTGTGATGAGGATTGACGGGATTAAAAATGATAACATTAGAGGGTGAGCTCAGGTTGGATGGTTGGGAGAGAAAGTCACAGAGGCGAGATTGCATTGGTTTGGACATGTGCAGAGGAGAGATCAGGGTATATTGGCAGAAGGATGCTAAGAGTAGAGCTGCCAGGGAAGAGGAAAAGAGGAAGGCCTAAGAGAAGGGTTATGGATGTGGTTAGAGAGGACATGCAGGTGATAAGTGTAATAGAACAAGATGCAGAGGACAGAAAGATATGGAAGAAGTTGATCTGCTGTGGTGACCCCTAATGGGAGCAGCCAAAAGAAGAAGATGTATTTATTTTAATAAGGGAACATTATATCTCTGATAGGTTTTGGCTCTAGTTGTAAAACACTTCAATTAATATCACATGCTTTTTATTTGAATGCAATCTCAGTACATTTTTATCTCATTTCATCTTTTGAAAGATTTACCTGGTGAAGGTTGAGAGCAATATATTAAAGATGAAACCTCAGGTGATCCATTTTTTTGGCTTCCAATCAAACAAAAGAGATGAGCCATTTGAGAGAAGGTGATTTTTTATGGCGTATTTGAAGACATTATAGCAAGTCACCTATGTGAAAGCAATCTTTGACATGTGAGACAGGCAATTTGATTTGACTCGAGTGTGCAGCCGACTACTTTGCTGCTTCCATTTGTTGTGTAGACATGGGCTAGAAGGCTGATACAGCTGCTTCACAGATTCTTTTATTTGTTGATTCACAGTATGTGTCATACCAGCCACTGTAACGAGTTGACTTATAGAGATGCACACAATCCTCTCCAGTAGGACTGAATTCTTCCCAGTTGTCAGGCTCTTTTCCATCATCAATTTCCCTTGTACCCCAAAACCTGCAAGATAATAACACTTTTTTAGAAAATCATAGTGTAATAATCTGCATGACATACTCTGTGTATATAGATTTTAGAAAAACCATAAAAGAAAATAGGAAAATCATTTTATTTGTCTGTGTACCGTGAATGCCAGGCAGCCAGTTAAACCTACGGCTGAATGTCTCTTTTGCTCAGTTTAAGATGAGATTTTTTTTTTGTTTTTAAAAATTATGGTTCTGAAATGCTGATAAAGTGTGTGGCAGGCCTCTTTTTCCTTTGTTTTGTGCTGCTGTTTAAAACCGAGGCTCAGTTAGTTGCACATTAGTCTTTTATCTGACACAATCCTGGACCCCTTCCTGTTGGTTGAAGCCTATATTCCTGCACAGAAGTGACAAAACAGAATTAATCAAGTGGTCAGCTGCGCGTGTTGACACCTGTATCTGGAGTGGCTTCTCAAATCAGTTGCTTGAGATACACCTCCATGTGTATGTCCGAAAAATGAATTACATCATTTACAATTACAATTCTAAAGGGTTCACAAACTTTCAAGCACAACTGTAGATGTGTTAATGGTTTAAAGGAGTGGATTGATGAAAACTACTTGTCTTTGAACACCGATAAAACAGAAATGTTAATTATAATGATGGTGCAACAATATTTTGTCATTATTTAACTCAGTTGGAATCACCATTAGTTCTACTAAATCAGCCCACAATTTAGGTGTTATCTTTAACACTAGTATGTCATTTAAAGTACACAATACAAAACTTTCTAAAATATGTTTTTTCCACTTTAAAAATGCTGGAAAATGAAGATGTTTTCTAAATATGCAGGATACTGAGAAATTAATTCATGCATTTATTTCTAATAGTACTGACTACTGCAATGTGGTGTTTACTGGCTGCTCAAAACATTCTTTATACAGCTTTCAGTTAATTCAAGATTCTGTAGGAAGGATTATGACAAGAACAAGAAAATACAAACACATAACTCCAGTTCTTAAATCCTTAAAATGGCTCCAAGTTAAGCTTAAGGCAGATTTCCTTCTTTTAACATTTAAAGCCTTAAACGGCCAAGGTCCTGCTTACTTATCTGAACTTATCATTACTTACACACCAGAGCGCACATTAAGATCTTTGGCAGTCTGCCTATGATTCCAAGAATTAAAATACAGTAACAATGGGAGGTTGAACTTTTAGTTACAGAGCCCCAAAGCTGTTGATGGTCTGCCTTCTACTATAAGAATGTTCCTTCAGTCTCAGCTTTTAAATCCTGGCTGAAGACTCACTACTTCAGTTTAGTATCCCCTTACTAGAGCTGCTGATTAACTGTGCATTCTGCATCTCTGTATTTAATCATTAAAAACTGTCACACACGGGCAAATAGGAGGGAGCTGTATGGACCAAGTGAAGGTAATTCCACACCAGGCCAGGGGGTGGCGAGGTGCGCTAACCTTCTGATCCTATCTGATCCAACTATGATAGATAGATAGATAGATAGATAGATAGATAGATAGATAGATAGAT
>JANRMT010062807.1:30795604-30815645 GCA_026402145.1 Polypterus bichir lapradei
GATAGATAGATAGATAGATAGATAGATAGATAGATAGATAGATAGATAGATAGATACTCTATTAATCCCAAGGGGAAATTCACATACTCTAGCAGCAGCATACTGATAAAAAAAAAAATGTTAAATTAAAGAGTAATAAAAATGCAGGTATAACAGACAATAACTTTGTATAATGTTGATTACCCTCCGGGTGGAACTGAAGAGTCGCATAGTGTGGGGGAGGAACGATCTCCTCAGTCTCTCAGTGGAGCAGGACAGTGACAGCAGTCTGTCGCTGAAGCTGCTCCTCTGTCTGGTAGACATCTCTTCCGTTTCCAAAGCCCAGAAACGCATCACTTACGGTTCTGATGCCCAGAAACATGTCACTTCCAGTTCCGGTACCTAGAAGCACATCACTTTCGGTTCTAGTGCCCAGATGCACATCACTTCTGGTGGCAATCCCATAAGCACATCATTTCCAGGTTCACTATGCCACTTCCTCTCTGGACATTTAAAACCGCCATCTTTTCCAACCATCCTCAGTTCAGTTACAGACTCCAATCCATGCACATTAGTGATATTTTCAAACCGTTAATGCAGCCAGGGAAATTATACGGGTGGCTGTCCCAAACCTTTTTGAGTGTGTCAAGTCTAATCATTTCACAGCACTAAAATATAAGTAATAAGATATTTATAAACTGTTACTAACAAAAAAGAAGAGAAACCCGTTTCTCTTCTCAATACTCATATGTGGCACTAGGTGGCACTGCTCTACTGCTAAGTTGTTTGCCTGCCTATGGAAATGTCTTCTCTGATAAAGGAGCTCTGGAATCATTGGGTAGAGGGGTCCTTTCATCAGATTGGCTGGCCCAGCATTGACTCAGCTGTGGAATGGCCGGTAGTGGAGAGGTGGCTTATTAGCCAAGGTCTCCAGGACTCTGAATAAATCTATATCCTCATATATGATAGTTCTGTATTTAGTGAGTGATATAATCTATTCTTGTATTTTTCTCTGTTTAGAAGTTTGTACTATTGTATTGTATTCCTGATGTGTCAATGATAGATTGGCAATCTAGCTCTATGAACAGGATTACTTGTGTTCTGTTTTGTGTACCCCATTTTTGATATCCATTGCATACCCAACCTACCTGGAAAGGGGTCTCTCTTTGAATTGCCTTTCCCAAGATTTCTTAGGGATTCAAGGCTGGGTTGTCAACAAAAAAGCATGCTAAAGCCCATTGCAACACTCCTTGTGTTTGGGTTACACAAGAAATAAATTGTTGTTGTTGTTGCTATACTCAAAAACTGAAAAAAGCTTCAGACCATTCTTTAAAAGCTGTACTCTATCAGCAAATTTTAATTTCTTTTTGTTGGATATGATACTTTAACCTAAAAGTATGAGCATCCTTCATTTCAAATTTTTGGTGGTTTGAAAAAGCTAGTTACTCAAGCGCCATTAACAACAAAATTATGCTTGACAAAGGAGAGTGAGATTTAGCTACTGAGAGCCATTTGAGAACCAAATGCTTTACTTCTCTGAATGAACATTATTACGTGATCAACAAAAGACTAAATTCATGCTAATTTGAGCTGTATAAGAAAAGGAAACAGTCCTGCTGGGTCTAAAGGTCTCAGAGTGACACAATTTTTTATGAGCAATAGCATTTTATCAGTTTTCCTAGTTTAGAAAATGACTCCTAACTTCACTAGGATTTAAGGGAGCTCATGAGCTGTCCTAATTTCGTCAGAAGATGACTTTCAGGCAGAGTTCATCATGCACATTCCAGGAAAGGTGGAATAATTTGGAAATGCTAGATAATGATGAACTTGTAAAAAGATACTAATTTTACAGAAATGGAGAAACATTTGTAACAATTTGTAACTTGTACCTCACACAATTGCTCCATCTACACAAAGAAGCCATGTTTTGTCAGCTGAAATGAAAGTGTTTGTAATAATATATTCGTAATGCCACGGTGAAAATGCAGCTTTGCAATAGCGATGATGTGGGTATGTCACAACCAGCCATTTCTCAAATTGTGCACAAAACCTTACAATACATAAGGTAATACATGGAATTATGCATTTCACCACCACTCCATGTGAGTAAATGTTAAAGCAAGCTACATTCATGGAAATCACTGGTTTTCCTGGAGATGTTGGTGTGATTGAAGGCATGTACATACAAATCATTGTCCCAAGTGTAGATGAGTGTACATATGTGAATCGCAAGCAATATCACTGCATCAACACTTTGGTGGTCTGTAGGCAAATTGTATTACTCTTGATGTTATTGAGAAAAGGTCTGGTTCAATGGAGCAGTGCTTCTAATACTATGGGTTGGGGACATATCTATGATGGGTCGCCACATGATTGTGTAGATGAATTCTGTGGAAAATGATATTACATTTGCTGTTTAGGGGTACTATTTTTTGTGGCACTCTACGAAACAACACTGTTGACACATTGCATAGAGCAAAGAGGCATGTCAACATAACAAGTATTCTCCACCTCTCATCTCACAACCTATTAAACCAGGGGTCCTCAATCACAGTCCTAGAGGGCCTCAGTGGCTGCAGGTTTTTGTTCTAACCCGGTTACATAATTAGAAAGCAATTCTTGCCAATAATTTAATTTTATGTCTTGTTAGTGCTTTAACTCTGCTATGTCAGGTCATTCTCATATCCTGGTTTTTCTTCCCCTTTCTAAGGATATCATCCAAATGATCTGAAGGCTAAAATGGATGAGTAATTCTCATTCCTTTACTTTTTTCTCTTCACTTTCCTTCCAAGTATTTAGTTAAACCCAATAGTGCATGATAAAAACACAGGTGTAAATGGTAACAAGGTAAATGGTAAAATGATGGTCACTTTTGTTATTTGCATGTTATTGCTAAATAGGAAGGATTAAAAACCAAGAATACAGCTGTTTAAGACTAAAATAAGCAATAAGGGTTCAAAATCTTAACAAACAACAAAACTAAAGTGAAACAGAAGTGTTACTTGAGCAGTAAGGGCTTCTTATTAAGCAATAGGGTTGGAGCCAAAACCTGCAGCCCATGTGGCCCTCCAAGACCGTGAATGAGGACCCCTATATTAAAAAAATCAAACTGAGATTACTGACAAGCAAAGAAAGAGCTAAGAAAAGGGGAGAGAGGGGAAAATAATAGACGAGCTTGTAAGATGAAGGGACCTTGGCACTAGATTCCATTATTGAAATGAAAATAACAGGCACAGGGTGAGGAAGTTACGATTTTCAGGGTGTTATAATGGGTGAGTGAATTGGGTGGAAATATGTGTGTCATGACAATGTTGTAAGCTAAGTGCAATTTCAGGGATGCCTCACAGTGTGTCTCCTATTATGGTATATATTGAATCCAAATCTGTCAATGTAAATCAGATTTTGTATTAACATGCCTCGGCGAGGAGGAATTCCTTCTTGTAACACTATTTACAGTAGATTAATATCCATCTACTGGTAGTTTGATGGATGTGTTTGTTAGACAGTTGAGAACTGTGAGAACACCAAAAAATATTTTTAAAGAGTAAGACAAGCAGTAGACATTTAACATAATGTAAGTTGGGAGAGTTAAATATTTCTAACTGGACTGTTCATCAAATTATTTAGCAACATTTATCCTATTATCCATATAAAATACAAATAGTGCATATATTTTTTAGAATTTCTTTTTTTTAAACTCGGTTATTTGAATTTTAAATGGAAACCAGGGTACAGTATGTTAAACTATTTAAGATCTCGTTTAGAAAAATGTATTGTAATGTAATGTGTAGCTCTTTTCAAAAATGTTATCTAAAAATATCATTTAAAATATTGTGATTAAGCTGCATTGACTACTTCATTCCTTAGGCACCACGAATCAAATGAATATTACATGACCTTCCATGCTATCCTTTCAAAAATCATCATATCCTCACACCACAATCCAAAAATGTCTCTCTCTCAGCTTTATTAAATCTTACTCTGGCAGGGATATACCTAGGAATCTATGGTATATCTTTGATAATAACTGTTTCAGGGCCAAGCCCCAGATGTGTCCTGTGTGGAGTTTGCATGTTCTCCCCATGACTGCTTGGGATTCTTCCTGACGTTTTCTGGTTTCCTTCCAAAGTCCAAAGACATGCAAGTTAGGTGTTCTGGCTTTGCTAAATTGTCCCTACTGCGTAATGTATGTGTGTGGTCACCCTGCAATTGACTGGTGTCCTTTCCAGGTATTCTTCCTGCCTTGTGTCCAATTCTTACTGGGATACGTTTCCAGCAACCCTGTTTGGGAGAAACTGGTTTGGAAAATGGACAGATGGAGCATTATTTGAACTTTTCCTTTTTAATTATATGGCTATTTCTATTTGTATCTTTAGGACACTATTGATTATGATAATAACACTTCTCTTGGGTCCAGTATGGTACCGATTTTCTAATTTGGGATCCTCAGATGAAAAAGTTTAGTCATCCCTTCTTTAGAATACTCCATTAATGTGGCATAAATGTTTTATTTGAAAACATAATCACATCTTCCCCTGGATGTCATCTTCTTGAAGATAAGGGATACACACTGAAGTGATGACTGATGACTCTGTTTCCAAACACAACAGTTGGTGCTCAGCTTTCTTACCTTAAATATTATTATTATTATTATTATTATTATTATTATTATTATTATTATTATTATTATTATTATTATTATTATTGTTGTTGTTGTTGTTGTTGTTGTTGTTGTGAAGCCTTAGCATTAGTATCAGAAAGTCATCAGATTTTCAAGGAAACTGCAAAACACCTTCATGAGTGCCATTTTGAAGCTCGGGTGTCATAAAATCTTGATGTCATTCATTCTGAAATGTGAATGTTGGACACTTCATAACTACTTCTCATGTGATACTCTGGGGTAGAATAAAATCTCATCCTATTGCTATTTTTTTTTTTTTTTTTTTTGCAGTTCCTAAGTATAATTCTGAGATGCTTGATAAATATGGGCACTAAAGTGCTATTGTTAAAGACAACAGGTGCAAGAAAACTTAAACAAGACTTAGTAAGTGTGGACACATCTATAACTATAGCAGGTCAGTGCATCACCAATTCAGGTTCTTCATATTAAAAATCTGACAGAGAAAGTTGTTTTGAACCTTAACTTTTCCTTCTCCTAACACAAATAAGCTGCTATGGCCAGTCTGTACTTTGTCCACTTTTCACCACACCTGTGCACCATAACACGAGGAGCACCACGGCCTACACCAATTGGTGTTGTGTTTTTAAATCTTGAATTATTTCATAAATGTGCATGTCACGCTCCTGTCCTTACTCGGTTTTTCATAATTTCTTGCACTTCAAATTCCTATGTTATTGTAAATTCAATTTAGAAAATGTGATTAAATTATATTTTCTCTGCTTTTTTACTTGAAAGACCCCATATTACTGCCACAAACAATGCACACTGAATGTTGGTTCCCGGGTGTGAATTGCTGTTTTTCTTCTCTAGCTCATAGCTCAACACATTTGCATAACCTGTTCACCTCTATAGATCCTCTCGTGCTACTGTCATCAGTATTCCTGAATGTTGTTTTTCAGGTGTGAATTGCTGTCTGACAATTATAAAATAATCAATGAGAAAATGTCACACTTATAACCACTTGCATTGTTTCACTGAAATTTATAGTACTAGGGTGTTGTACCGTGTTAGCCATTATGAATGTAGAGAAGAGCCAAGCAAAATGACACCTTTTATTGGCTAACTAAAAAGATTACAATATGCAAGCTTTCGAGGCAACTCAGGCCCCTTCTTCAGGCAAGATGAAAGCTTGCATATTGTAATCTTTTTAGTTAGCCAATAAAAGGTGTCATTTTGCTTGGCTCTTCTCTACTGAAATTTATGAAAAAGAAAAATGAAATCCTGAAAACGGTTGACTCTCCATTTATTTCAGTGCCTTAAAAGCTTGCATATTATACTCTTTTTAGTTGGCCAATAAAAGGTGTCATTTTGCTTGACTTCTCACTTTAAACTCATTTGAAATGGTACTGCAATGCTTATTACACACCCTTGAAAATGAACTACAGATGTGGACAAATTTGTTGACACCCTAACAGCTATTTGAAAAGTGCTGCATACCTCCTGAAAAGTAAATAAATGAAAAGCAGATGTCCTCTGTCTACCTGCATGCCTTTGATATGTCATTGAGTAAAGCAAGGCAAGTGTGAAAAGAGATCAAGTGTTCCTTATTCAACAAACATATTATATAAAGGCCTGGACACATTTGTTTGTACCCCTAGAAAAGATCCTAAACAAATGGATATAATTTTTCTGTATCATTTATTTTATTTCATTGCCTACACTTAGTGTGTTTGACTTGTCTGTGAATGCAAACCTAATCACAAGAAATGTAAAATGGTCAGGATAATAATACAGAGGTCAAAATCTAAAGCCTCCTCCAGTAATAAATTGGCAGTGTAGCTCTAGCACTTCATCAGTTTCTGCTTCCCCCGACTCACAGTTGTCAATTGCAAATTCACTTTCTTACCCCTTGTGTGGGTCTAGAGGTGTGTTATCCACCCAAACAAAGTAACCTTCTGTCTCCTGATCTGTCAGTCCAATCCAGTAGGATTTCTTCTCACCTCCTTGGATTTCCATCAATGTTATTAAAAAATCCTGAAGACATAAAGGTTTACCTGTGAATATGAACCTTTACATTTAGTACAAGAAAGGCTACATCCTACTAAGTTTTCATTAAACAAATACTAGTGTTTTTGCAAAACTGCCTTGATCAGTAAATTATTTGCCTTTTGTGCATTTATGGCAGCATTTAAACTAACCAAAACATAATTTAGATGCATGCAGGTAGGCAATACAACTGTTATTTGTCTGCTATGTGGAGATAAGATTTTCTTTGGTAAAAGCTGACCATTCAGGAAATGTGACATTGTAGTGAACAGGACCCAATATCAGAAGGACTACATAATAAGCATGAACAAATCAGAGTACACTTTGTGTTTTTTGTTAGTTTACATTTTCGCTCATCCACATTGCAAATGCTTTGGAAAGCATTTTCAAAAGTCTTTGTTTTTGGGGGACTGATGTCTGCATTTTCAAATGAAAATATAGTGTGAGTGTGACTATATGGAAGTGACATCCTAGTAAGTCTTATTCTGTGGCCCCTTTTCACTTCACTTAAGGTCAATTCTTTGTCAGGCTCCCTTGTGTGAACCTGACCATGATGAAGGCCATACCTGTTCCACCTCGCTCTCTATAATTGCCAGGTGTCCCCCCAGTGAGGTGCAATGATTTTGACTGTCACTCCAGTCCAGTTCATCAGTGGAGAAGAAATAACACTTGCAGTTGAAAAGCAGCCAGGTCTGTGGACACATGGAGCAAGCCTTACCTGAATAAGAAGAAAGAAAAAGAGAACATGATGGACTAAAATGGTTCCCCAGACTCAGTGTCAAGACATAAAAATCAACAAGAAATTTAAAAGGGGTTGAAAACACTAGGCAGGAAGCCACTGGAGACTAGACATGGGATGAAAGTTAAAAATGGTCTCTTTATATCAACATTGGAAGCCTCACACAAACAAACTAACACCAAGTCAATTTAAGCTGTGGAAAATCAGATTCACATAAAGGTGGCTTATTTTCTGTAACATTATGCTTTGTTCACCATGTAAAGAAGCCTTTTAAAAGAAATGCTATGTTGGTTCATTTATAAACTGACCCAAATATATGCATGTAGTTTTAATTTTGTACCATATCACGATAGCTGCTCAGAAAAGAAGAAAGA
Source organism: Polypterus bichir lapradei (assembly GCA_026402145.1). Lineage (NCBI taxonomy): Eukaryota > Metazoa > Chordata > Cladistia > Polypteriformes > Polypteridae > Polypterus > Polypterus bichir. Next base: position 30,803,364 of record JANRMT010062807.1, read on the forward strand.
GAAGTTAGAAATCTTCAAGAGAAATAGAATTGGACTGTCATGGAGATCACCTACCGTGCACTGATGTAGGACAGGATTTATCGCCTGTCATTAATCTCTGATTGAGCTGTTCATATTGGGACTGAAGTATGGCATGCTTCTTATTCAGCTCTCCATACTGGAACTGCAGTCTAGCATGGATGCTATTCAGTTCTCCAATCTTGTTCTCTAAATCTGTGATATTTTTTAGTAAACTTTTCTTTTCTTCTAATAGGGCAGTGTAGTTCAGACCAAAGAACTTCTGTATCTCTGCCACTTCTGTTTTACTGGCCATTTCCTTCATTCTACCCAAGCACATGAAATCTGAGAAAAACCAAAAAAGTAAACATTTAAAGTTATCTTGGTTTCACTTTTTTTATTAATTTATTTTAAATGCTTTTTGGGACAGGAGGATACCCTAAATCATTTCACTCAGTACAGTCTTTTCCTTTTTTTCTGCTTTCCTCGAGGTCAAGCTCGGAGGTTTTATCCAAATTTATACAGTTGAGGGAGATTTAGAGCTTGAAATTGAAGTCTGGTATTCATTGTTCTATTGTTAGTTTGCATTGCAATATCTTTCCAAAACACAAGATAGAGTAGAGATTGATGAGAAAAATCAAGCAAGCATTACTCTTTCACTTTGTACAGCGTTATCTTCAGCACAGCTGCTGTTAGCTGTTTTCTAGAAATAAAAAACAGGAAATTATATAACAAAATTCTTTTTTTTTTTTGGCACGGTAGCACAGTGGCAGCACTGCTGCCTATTAGTAAGGAAACTGGAGGTTAGCTAAAATCCTAAGCTAGCTGGAATAGGCTCCAGCAGCCCCCGCAACCCTGTTCAGGACTAAGGGTGTTAGAAAATGACCGACTAACATTTTTTGTGTTGTTTTGAGGTGACTTTAAGATAGTTGAAGATGTTTTTGTTTATTGTTGGATGCCACCATCTTGTGGCTTTAATGTTGTGCAGCAATGGCATAATGGGTTCTTTTTTTTGGGACAAGAAGATACGGAAATAGAGGATTTGCTGTGGAAACCCCTAGTGGGAGCATTGATTGGTTTCTTAGGGATTTCCCAGTCTACAAATTTTTAGTCCTTTGAATTTCTACTGAGATTTAGGATTGCTATTAAAAACTTGACATCTGATTGTTTGGATTTCCCGGTTTTGAAACATGGTTTGTATTCTGACTTTATCTTCTGGTTCCTTATTTGAAAAATAACTGACAATTCCATCCTGTGGTAGAACATACTGCTTCACAAGCAGGCATATAAAAAGGGAATGAAATACTGAAGGTGGGTTAAGATAAAGCCGAGAAAGAAATTATATTTCAACAGTCATACAACTTTAAATTGATTAAATGTGTTCATGTTACTTTTTAGTCATTGATATTATAATTGATAAATGATGATGATATAGGTAGCATAAACTATAAGGCAATTACACAGTATTATATTTTATGCATATGTCGATTTTTGAAGGAGCTAATTTGAATCTGAATGCAATTTTTTTTCTTTCACTACAATATTTTCAGAAATGTGTACACACACAATTAGAACAGAGGAAATAAAAATAATTAATTCAGAGTGCTAAAAAAGACAATAAAGCACCACCAGCCTATTACATTTTTTAAGGAGCTTGTGATGTGATTGCATGTTTTAATAAATGTTGTACACATTTTTAATAAATGCACAAAGCTGTTAGAAAGAGTATTCAGTGGGAAGATCATGGTAAAAACAAAGAAAGTCAATTCAATTGTTCATATTAGTTTGCCACAGTAGTCAGACCTGCTCACACGCTGCTTTAACAGGTAAGCTGATGCTCCTGTCTGTCAATGTGTGTTTGAAAGAGGTGAAAAGCTTTTGGTCAGTGGTCTGGTGGCCTTCTTTTGTTTTCCTTTACGATTTTTGTTTTTTTTAAGTAACAACCCTTTCTTTATTTTAATATTTTCTGCCCCAGGTTGATTTCTGCCTGATGTAATCAGGGCAGTCTTAATCAACCTGTGTGGATTCAATTATAAATGAAAGAATGGGCTTGATGGAACCTATTATTTCTGAAAAATATATATTTGATGTTCAGGGAGACAGACATTTTTGCAGTAAATGATCAGGCAATTTTTAGCTTAACACAGTTAAGTGAACTTTTTTGTCATGAGACAGAGGGAGAGAGAGAAACAGAGATTGCCAAATGGTGATGGTGTATAAGCAAACATATTTTTGGCATCAGTTAAAGGCAGGATGAAGTGGTTGGGGAAACAGCACCACAGTAAGCAATAAGGCTGACAATTCTGCATCATGGCTATGCATTACACCATGAACTTCCTCATAAAAGGATGAAGGAAGGGCAAGCTGGATACTTTCTTACGTTTCTTGACATTTTTCTAACTAGGCTAATTTCATATTTAAGTCAATCAATAAACAAAGCACACAAGTCATTAGTGCACCTGCAAAGTGATGATCAAAATGTTTTTGTTGTATTACAGTACTTTCAAATAGATAGAACTGTACAGAATAATAAGACAGATAGATCTGTAAAGCACTATATGATAGATTGATGTGAAAGACACTATATCATAGATAGATAGATAGATAGATAGATAGATAGATAGATAGATAGATAGATAGATAGATAGATAGATAGATAGATAGTGGAAGGGATGCCCCTGCGATGGAAGGATGGGGAAAGGCAGATTTTCAAGGACACTGCCTCCCACCAAAATGCTAGATGGCAGCTCCACTGGAGTGTAATTGTGTCCTGGATTCCTGCAGGGCATCTTGGGACTTGGAGTTCGGTTGCTTAGCCAGGTTGGTTACCATGGGTGCTGCCAGGAGGAGCTGTGAGAGGACCGGAGGAGCCATGCTTCATCCATAGCTGATTAAAGAACTTTAATTCTTTGTCTGACCCGGGTCAAGGACTATTTAAAGGACTGCTGGAGACCCAGCAAGTGAGTTGGAGATGGGAGGTAGAGGACAGAGCTTGCTGGGAGGTGTGGAGAAGAGATTTCAAGAATGAAATATTATAGTGTTTATTTGTTTATTGTGATGGAGTTGCATTGGGCACTATTTATTTAAAGAAAAAAAATTAAACAACTTCTTGGTGCTTTTAAAACATGTTGTCAGTGTTTGTGTCAAGTTAAGTGCTGGTATAGTGACATCTAATGTTACAATAGATAGAAAGATAATGTCTCCTGGATTTTACATTACATGATCCTTTATTCAGGGGATTGGCTGACCCCCTAATAATAAATAGTGGGCAAACAGGAAACAATGCTAATAACCCTCCGATATGGTACTGTTGGAGCAAAACAAAATGTGAAGATGTTAGCAGATTTCATTTCAAAGAGTAAAAAGATCCTGCAGGTTCACTAGAAGCAGTAAGATTACACTCTATAATACATTTGAAACCCTGTAATCAATTGACAGACCACTGACTGGTCCTTCAAATACAGCAGTGTGTTTGGGATTGTAAGGATATGTTATGTTGCTTGAGGGAATACCCAACAGAAACTTCAGGATTTCTTACCTTAGAAATCATTCTAGGGGAATGCCCTAAAGTGATTCCTGACCCCAGTTTAAAATCCCTTTCTTGGAAGTTTAGAGCTGAAGTTGGAACAAGGAAGTCCTGACTAGCATGTGAAAGACAGGTTTATGTACATCTGTTTTTCACTTTTATTTTCAGTCTCAGCAGCATTTTCTGATAGCAGAAAGTGAGGATATTATACAGAATTTCCAGTGTGTTTATTCGTTAACTGCTATTTTGCACATTTTTAATTTTACTGTAACTTCTTGGATGTACTTACATGTGTATATTTCAAGTGATTTCTTGTTTCTTGTTTTTCCGTTCTTTGTATCCATTCATTATTATTAAGTATGTTTTTTTTTTATATACTAATTATCAAATATCTATTCCATCCTCTGCCTTTTTCAACTTCTGTATTGTAGCTGGTTGACACTTTTCCCCTTATATTTCCAGTATTTTGCATTACTGTCACAATACTGCTGGGCATTCCAATTGCGATTTAACACTCCTTCTATTAGAAAAATACGATGAACTTAAGGTGGTATCAGATTCTACCCAGGGATCTGCAACATTTTATAATTGACATTTTCATATTTGATGTTATCTCAGTTATGATTGTTGCTGCATTTGTAGGCTGTAATGAACAAACGTGACATTTTAGGTTTTAAAAATGTGCGCAGCAGAATTGTGTGGTAATCAAAACAGTCCACTTACAGAATTTTCTCAATGTGACTTGTATGAATGCCATTTTCTTTTCTCTTAAAAGCTTTCATTTCTCACATTAATTACAAGATATCAGTATTTAACATAATGTTTGTTTTAGATGTATAATATCTGGTTGGTTACTTGAACGTCTTACATGCTGTAGATTATCATTTAATTTTTTTCAGTCAAGCTTTGTGTTATTACACTTATTTCTAATATTTAAACAATGGCTTATTTGATTTTTATATATTTTGATATTAACATATCTTTTTACTGTACTTTCAAATGAAACTAACTGCTGTTGGATTTAACAAATGTCCAATTGTAGAAAATTAATTCTTCATATTTGGGTTTACATTCAATGTGCTGCTTAATTAGAAGACTCCTCACGTTCACGACCAAAGACGCAGTTACAAACACAAACACACAATTGGGATTACTTTTTATAAACTGAAGTCTTTAAAACAGCTTTAAAAACTTAGATGAGTATGGGTAGAAATATAACAAGTGAATCTGACCATCTGAGAAATTGTTTAAATCATAGTTCACAAATATAATTCTCAAAATGTCTTTTACCAATATGAATTCCAAACTTACATTTTCAATGGTTTATAGCAGTTTATTCCTTTTTGCTTTGATTTTTTATTCTGGCTCTGTATTTTTTTTTTTTGCCTTTCTACTTGTGAAGGCAGCAAAATCTTATAGGAAGTGGGAAATTAAATCTGTGGGTGCCATGGTTTGCTGTCATTGACGTTGACACCTACAGCAGCAAAATCTGATAAAGGATTTTCTGTATCTGGTATTTTATACCATTTTCGCTAATTCCTTCTTCTCCACATAGAAACAAGGAAAACCTGTCCTGGTGACACAAGCAAGATTCTGTCAGCTTACAGCTAAGAGATAAAAATTCATATTTGTCTTCCTTCCAATGAAAGTCAATATTAACTTCATTCACTTCGTAAACCCTCTTTTCAGTTCACACCATATAGCCAATCTCTCTAGATAATTAATCCAAGCACTGTACACATACACTTCTCTTATGGAATAATACTTACAATACACAGCAAGGAAAACCAGGGCAGCCATTAGCAAAAAACAAAAGAAGAGCAGCGCTTTGAACCGGCGGGCTTTGTTATCCACATTGGCAGGAGAAGCTGGAGCTGCTGGGAAAGAAAAGAGTTAACAGAAAGTGTGATACCCCAACAGAATCAAAGTATATATAAAATATTTTTTTAAAAAATACATTGCTACCTATACAAGTAATGTAATATGTTATAAAATATTTCAATCATACATATGTTACAGTATCTTGCAGAATACTGAAATGTACTGTCAAATATGTAAATATTGCCATTTATTGTATATTGCAATATATTTTCCAAAATATAAATATATATTGTTCAATATACTGTATATACTCAAGTTTAATTTCTCCCGCGGATAAGTCAGGACTTGATTTTACCGTATAATTTCTGCTATTTTATAACGTCAGTCGTATAAGTCAAATGCAGAAAGCTCACGCTTTTGGTCCAAGGGATTATGATATGCTAATGCCTACCTGAGAAAGTAACCATGGAGCACACAGCCTTTTTTTCTATGTATTGTGCCTACATGACCACACAGTAATACCCAAACTATTCCGTGACATTTGCACTGTTGTGTTTTTTGTATCTCACACCCTCATACACCTTTATCATAAGAGTATCCCTTATCTACGATGGAGCGTTCGATCAGAAGAAAATATGAAGATGGTTTTAAATTAAACATCGTTGAAGTGGTGAAAGAAATTGGTAACTGCGCTGCTGTAAAAAAATTCAATGTGAGATTGGAGGAAGCAAGAAAATGTAAAAAAAAAAAAAAATGTGTCACATTTGTGAACAGGCATATAAGTCAAGGTCTGATTTTATGATCAGTTTTTCAGGTTTCAAGTCCCAACTTATACGTGAGTATATAGGGAATATTAAAAATAGTCATCTCGTTTTATTTTCTTGCCCACTTAATCCAGACCAGGGTTGCTAGCTGAAGCCTATCCCGGCTAGCATAGGATGCAAGGCAGGAACAAACGCTCAACAGGGCAGCAATATCTTGCACACACACACCCACCAACACAATACACACACACCCACACACATCAAACACACTCTATGGCAAATTTATCATTGCCAATCCACCTAACTTGTATGTCTTTGGACAATGAGAGGAAACTGGAGTGCCTGAAGGAAACCCACACAGACACAGGGAGACTATGCAAACTCTGTACAGGGTGGGTAAATGACGTGAACTCTCACCTTTGATACTGCAAGACACAAATATTACAAAATATTTTTAAATATTCACTAAATTCTAGTTATAATATCCTATACTATACCCCAACAGCAGTACTTTATATAAATTTTATCTCATTTTCTTTGGATATCACTTATTTTAATACTTCTAGTAGGCTTTCTTATGGAATGGAGCTTAAAGTGCCTCTGAACATTCCACCTAGGTATCAGCAAAAACCAGAATGCAACAGCTAAATTTGGTCTATCACAAGCAGGTTGGTCCATGAGGCTTGCGCATAGACCTTGATAAGCTCCGGTGCTTCAGGTTCTGGTGAATCCGTAAGCAATGTATGGTAAACGTGGCTCTATAGTAAAGTAGACACATAATACACAAGGGCAAATGATATAGATCTGAAAGATTTCATAATTGGGCTCAGATAGAAGATCAAAGAAGGAACAAAGAAATATACAGAAAGTACAACCTGGAGCTTAAAATTAACGTCATTAGTGACCAAATGAAATCTGTAAAAAAACATGATATCTTGCCATATCAAAAAAGCTGGAGCAAATAGCACACAAGACTACAAACATTAGTATCATTTTGCGTTACCCTAAAGATTATGAAAATAGGACTTGTTTGATAAATCTGAGAATTATCACAATCTCTAAAGAGATAAAATATAGGAAACAATCTGAATTGTTTTCTGGGTTCTTCACTAAAATACTTGGAAATGCTATTAAGAAAAACCCACAAGCTGAAAGAGCATACCACTCACCTGGCAAACATTTCTTATGAGCATTTAATGTTGTGCTCATAAAATCTAAAGACACAGAATACATACTTTGCTGCATGGAAGAGAAAGGCTTGCTGTTGTGCAAAGGCAATTTGATAACGTTTTTTTCATTAGTTTAGTGTGCAAATAACAGAAAAAGAACATCTTAAAAAAGCTCTTAGCAGCCACTACATAAGTTAATAAAAAATAAATTTAGTTCGACTGAAGATATTAACTGGATATCACATGTTTTACACACACGAAGAAGAGCATGAAACTTTTAGATTTGTCTCATATATTTTATAAATACAGTATAATGAGCTACCGTAAGTAAGGATAAAATGTGAACATAACACTGTGGCAGAAAGTGGAAGGATAGAAAGAAAATAGTATCAATGCTAAAATACTATATTAATAGTAATATGGAAAGTCTGCCTTATATTGTTTAATAATTCCCCCTGGTGAATTGAGTTAGTGACCACTAGTAATGAACGAACCCCAGAGAATTGGCTTCGCCAAGAAATGTTTGGGAACTTCAATGAACCATTGAGTATCAAGAAAGAACAAGGAACTAATCTAGCTGAGTGGATTCTAAATATGCATGCAGTGGTCTTTTAAATGTCCATGAGGAGCTCATTTTTGTAGCTCTCTCTGTATGTCATTGCATTGCCATTCTATTTTTAGGCTCATCTAAGTTGTTTCTGAGTTGTTTTTCATAGGTGTCTCCATATTTTTATATTTCACTTATAATAATCATTAAAATAACACTTAAGTACAGTGTGGGAGACAGCAAAATAAAACTAAACAACCAACATGTTAACATGACTGTAACAGACGATAAATGCTTTGAAGACTGATTTAATTCAATGTCAAAATATTTAAGTCTCACAAATGGGTTTACATTACAAATTAAAGTAAAATAGTCTCTTCTGTTGCTTGATAACACTCCTCCTGTTTTCTTCCGCCTTACTAAAAAGTTCCCTATACCTGTAGTTGGCTTCTCATTGAAAAAACAGAAATCATAGGGCAATGTTTAAAGATTATTATTACATTTTGATTGCATCAAATTTTATAATTATATTGAGCTAGTCGCTTTATTTTTTATCTAAATCAAGTCTGTGGTTTATAGGGTTGCTTTGGTAAGATTATGATTTTGCTGTCACCATCACCGTAGGATACTGATTAGACTGACAGGTAAAGTACAGAAACACACAGACTGAAATGCGTCCAGTAGGGACTTTTCAACAGTTTTACAAACTGTGTTACATATTTGTCAGTGTGAGTAATCCAAGTTTGTTTTCAGTAATGGGCACAATGAAAATATACTAAGTTTTGTTTTTCAACAGTTCTGTTCGCATATATGGGAAATGAATACCAGGAAAGCCTTCTAGATTAACTTTCTGGGCCTTCTTGCAGACACATAACACTTAGTGAGCTGGGCTTACAATGAATAAACATACACTTGGATAGATTGAAATGTGCAAACTTTCTTAAAGCTGTGCATACACTAGGTAATTTCAAAGGCATCATGAGCAATAACATTACAAAACAGTCATCACAGACAGAGGAGAGTAACATCGGGGTGTTGAAAAGCCACATTCATCACAACAGAATCACCAGCAGGTCTGCTTGACTTGAGGCACCCGAAAGCTTATATGAGAAAAATGATCACTGGTGGCACATCAACACTGCAGTAGCATTGATAAACATATATTACTTGCTAGGATGTGACTTGTAGTTATTTTGAAAATGTTTAATAGATTGGCATTGACTACATTTTTTGAGACCAGTGACCCTATTGTATTAAACAAAAAAACTTGCTTTTGTTCTTAAAAAATATGTAAATAACAGCACAACTGAGATGCTTAGAACCTACCCTCCAGGTGTCCTACTTTAATGTCCTTGGTTGGTTTTACTGTTGTGTAAATATCCTCAGTTTCTCGCTTCAGGGTGTTGTAGATGCTTTCCATCTCCACGTCTTTTCTTATCAGGTTAGTGACTACAAGAAAGAGGAGTTCATTCTTTTGTTATTATTTGTTGGGCTTTGCAGATGACAGAATGTTTTTTCTAAAATCATGATGACTGGACACAAGATATTAATATGAAAAAGGCTAAAGTCAAGGCTGTTTTAAACTACATTCCTTCAGCAAATATTAAACAAGTGCAAACGTTTTTAGGTTTCACTAATTTATACATAATAGGTTTTTTAAGTTCTAACGTTTACATGACCAGTTATTCTCCATCACCAAACCCTTTGCTTTAGAAGTTGATGCCTCTAGTATTGGAGTAGGGTACAATTTTGTCCAATATATTTTTGAACACAAGGAAAATACATCCTTAGATTTTGTCTGCAGCAACAACTAAACAGAATTATGATGTTGGTGATTAGATTTTAGCACTAAAATCCCTGAAGCCTATGGAAAACTCCTAATGCCAGGCCACCTTAAATTCCCTCGCACCTCCTCATTAGCGTCTTTTGTTTTGCAAATGTGTCGATCAGCACCAGCAGCAGGCAGCCTGCCATACCACACCTCACTGACGCAGTTTTAGTCGTACATCCAGTTCTCTCAGCTCAAGTCTATTTTTCTGGGTGTCAGGTGCCTTGAATTGTATAGGGTAAATAATATATCATTATTTGGAACACATATAATAATTTTTTTTTTTTCTAATGCATAACCACTATAGTTATATTTTAAGTGAATAATAAATGTCTTTGAAATATTTGAAAAGATAAATTTATGGAGTAATTATTAGTACATCTCATGTGTGTTCTTTGTCTGCAACGATCTGTGTAAATGTAGGATGACAGGACATGTGAGGCAAGAAATGGTGAACACATAATTAGAACAAAAACGTTTTTCATGTTCTACTAATAATTGGCCAAATGCTGACATGAAGTGTATAATGTGTGAAGACTGAAGTCCAAATCTATACTAATAAAAGGCAAAGCCCTCACTGACTCACTCACTCACTCACTCACCGACTCATCACTAATTCTCTAACTTCCCGTGTAGGTGGAAGGCTGAAATTTAGCAGGTTCATTCCTTACAGCTTCCTTACAAAAGTTGGGCAGGTTTCATTTCGAAATTCTACGCGTAATGGTCATAACTGGAAGCTGTTTTTCTCCATTTACTGTAATGGAGATGAGCTTGAAAACCGTGGGGGCGGAGTTTCGTGTGACATCACGCCTACCACGTAATCACGGAGTACGTATAAAACCAGGAAGACCTCCAAAAAGCGCTGAAGAAAACATGCATTATATAATTGAGAAGGCAGCGAAACAATAAGAAGCGAGCGAGTGACATATACAACCATATTCATGAGTTCTGCTACTTCGGAAACAAAGCACGATGTAAACCTTAACTTTAAATTAAGTTCATAGACAGGCTGCCGCTGGCGTTTGTAATTTAGTGCCTGCCCATATAAGGCCGTCCGTCAGTGGCAATCCAATAGAAACACCGGCACTAAATATTCACGGGTGAAGGACTGTGCTTATGCAGAGGAAGATGAGATAGTCAGGGTGGTGTTTGGTACAAACTCAGCGAAACTGCGAGAGAAAGTTTTAAGTGCCGGGACTTAGGTAACATTAGATACAGCCATGGACATAGCACGACATGGCACCAGCACAGCTGGGAAACTTCAATGCATGTACACCGAGCGGCTCACGTGAACTGACGCAGTGCACAGACAAAAAGCAACAGTTCCAAAGAGCGCTGAACAAAAACCGAATTACACAATTGAAAAGGCAGCAAAAAAATATGAAGCGTCTGATACATACAAGCATATTCATAAGTGCAGCTACTGCAGAAACAAAGCACACGGTGCAAAAAGTGAATGTCCCGCTAAAGGAAGACAGTGTAAAAAAAAAACCCGTGCATGCAGTGTGTCACATCTCAGATAAAGAGGAAGACGAGCTGTTTATTGATGCAGCAAGAAACGAATCGATAAATGAAACCTCTTATCTTTACAACGATTGACAAACACGGAATGTATCTTGAACACAACACATCGTACAAATGCGACCCTGATTGAAACAAATAATGATAATCGAATCCTTGATGACAGCAACACTCAATAACACTCACAAAACAATTACTGTATATTGACAATCATGTTACGTTATTTTTAAAATGTTCCCTTTTCTTTTTCATAGCTTCTTTAACACACTACGTCTCCGCTGCGAATATATATATACACCCCGATCTACATACTCTCAAATAGATAATAGATAGATGGCGCAATTGTTATCCGAGGTTCGATTCCCGAGAGGGGATGTACTGAGTATGTACGTGTGCTTCTCGGTTCATTTTAACCTCGCATCTCCTTGGTTTGAGACGTATGAAAAAATATGCGGTTAAAGCAGAATCATGTTACGTTATTTTTAAAATCTTTCCTTTTCTTAGCACAAGCACAGCTGAGAAGCTTCGATGCATGTACTCCATGATAAAAAATAACGCATTTAATCACACTTTCAGTTCCAAGCAAAGGGGAACTTTTGTCAATGCATGATTTCCTGGTACATCGATTACACTGATGCACACATCACAGCTACAAAAATGTTAGAGTCGGAATGAAGCGCGTTCCTACGCCTGATCGGAGGAAAATTTCATTTCAAAAACTACCCGAGTGAAGCCTTGATAAAAGCATGGTTTTGTGCACACTGAAAAGCAAGCAAAATTAGATGCATTACAGAAAGCGGACTTTGTGGCTATTACTGGGGATCATTGGACTTCCGTGACCGTTAGTAATTCTAATTACATCTAATTACAAAATGTTCAATGATCACACTGTTTTAGCCTAATGTACAAAATAATTTTGGCTAAGGTTACTCAGAGTTTAAAGATTAAGTTGGTCAAATTACCTTTTATGTTTCTGACTTATTTTTTTAAGAAGAAAAACTGCACTTTCTGTTGAAATTTTGGTTATTATTATTTAAAGACAATACCATTCTGAAAATGTACTTAAAGTACTTAAACTACCACTTTATTTTTAAGTCTGCCCAATTTTA
>JANRMT010062807.1:30824266-30840055 GCA_026402145.1 Polypterus bichir lapradei
TTTGGTAGGCGGATTCCCTGCGCTAACCGAAACCAATGTACATACTTATTTCGGTGGTATGACACCACTGTCAGCCGCCATATTGAACTTTCCAACGTCACTAATTCTCCAACTTCCCGTGTAGGTAGAAGGCTGAAATTTGGCAGGCTCATTCCTTACAGCTTACTTACAAAAGTTAAGCAGGTTTCATTTCGAAATTCTACACGTAACGGTCATAACGGTCGATAACGGTCGACAACGTCCGCCATGTTGAACTTTCTTATTTATGGCCCCATCTTCACGAAATTTGGTAGGCGGATTCCCTGCGCTAACCGAAACTGATGTATGTACTTATTTTGATGGTATGACGCCACTGTCGGCCGCCATATTGAACTTTCCAACGTCACTAATTTTCCAACTTCCCGTGTAGGTAGATGGCTGACCCCATCTTCACAAAATTTGGTAGGTGGCTTCCCTACGCTAACCAAAACCAATGTATGTACTTATTTTGGTGGTATGACGCCACTGTCGGCCGCCATATTGAATTTTCCAAACATCACTAATTCTCCAACTTCCCGTGTAGGTAGAAGGCTGAAATTTGGCAGGCCCATTCCTTACAGCTTACTTACAAAAGCAGGTGTCATTTCGAAATTCTACACGTAATGGTCATAACGGTCGACAACGTCCGCCATGTTGAACTTTCTTATTTATGGCCCCATATTCACGAAATTTGGTAGGCGGATTCCCTGCGCTAACCGAAACCGAAGTATGTACTTATTTCGATGGTATGACGCCACTGTCGGCCGTGATATTGAACTTTTCAACGGTCTTTGTTACTTATGGGTCCATCTTCAAGAAATTTGGTACGCGGGTTCCCAACGATAACTGAATCCTACTTACGTACATATATACGTCCATAGCCTGCAGCTCGGTCACCGTGTGAGGCGGCGTTGGGTCCCCCATCCCAACGTCTCCAATGTTGTTGGCTGCCTGCCTATATAAGGCCGTCTGTCGCTCCAGTCTCTACATTCCCTTCCTTGCTTCGCCACGGTATTCACGTCTCCCTGCTGATAACTGCAGCCTTTTTATTTAATCCACGGCTTCTCTGCTGTTTTATTGTTCATTTATTACGATTATAGTTATTGTGTAGGTATTTTAGACTTACTTTACATTGTTCAGGTACCCATTTACTTTATCATTCCAATCGTACCCCCATTAACATGTCTATCGAGGTGATCACCATCGATCAAAGAACTGTCACTTACCAAGTGGTTTCCATGCCCGGAGATGGCACCTGCCTTTTCCATTCTCTTTGTTACATATTGCACGGCCATATCAGGCTCACTCTTGATATCCAGAGGAACATTGTGTCTTATGTATTGAATGACTGGGACAGGTTCAAGGTGTGGACTGATGACGGTACAGGAGATAATTATAATACACAGGAGCACTAGAAGAGTGAAATGCTTAAGTGTACCGACATGGCCAAATATTTTACACCTTTGGACAACCGCCAATGCCTCTTAAACATCTTAGATTCACAGGTGACGATTTCAGTAGTGGACACTTTGATATTTAGAAATGTTTAAACTCTCAAAAGCTGGATGTGAAGTTATCAATGAAACTGGTTGTATACTTACAATGCTTGACAGATGCCGAATGTCTCTTCAACACAAGTCCTACAAATACTGTCGTAATTGAAACAAACCATGAAACTCAAACCGATTATGACAGCAGCAATCCAAGCTGTGAGATTTGAAAAAAGATTACTGTTCACATGGCCAACTGTATGTTGCATGCTCAAGAGTAAGCTCAGCGCACAGCTACAGCTTGGTCATATTACAACTGGAGGGCCGAACTGACAACGTGGCATACAAAGAGATCCTTAACAAATAATTATTGGTATATTTTCCCTCAGTTTAAAAAGGTTTAATTTTCTTCTTAATAAAAATTTTAAGGCAGTACTTCGCCGCTGCGAAGCGCGGGTATTTTGCTAGTATATATATATATATATATATATATATATACATATATAAATATATAGATATATATATATATAGATATATAGATATATATATAGATAGATAGATTATATAGATAGATATATACATATAGATAGATAGATAGATAGATAGATAGATAGATAGATAGATAGATAGATAAATAGATAGATAGATAGATACATAGATATATATGTGTATGTATATGTGTGTATATATATGTAGAGATAGATAGACAGATATATAGATATATATATATATATATATATAAAATATATATATATATATATGCCACCAACACTCATAACAGTGACAAAACAATTACATTGTCAATCATGTTACGTTATTATTAAAATGTTTCCTTTTTTTTTTCATTACTTCTTTAACACACTACTTCTCCGCTGCAAACCGCGGGTATTTTCCTATATATGTATATGTATATGTGTATATGTATATACCTGTATGTGTATATGTATATATACCTGTATATGTATATGTATATATATGCATATATATGTATATTTATATATATATGTTTGTATGTGTGTGTATGTGTGTGTGTCTGTGTCTATATATATTACAGCAACACTCATATCAGTGACAAAACAATTACATTAACAATCATCTTACGTTATTTTGAAAATGTTTCCTTTTCTTTTTCATATCTTCTTTAACACACTACTTCTCCGCTGCGAAGCGCGGGTATTCTGCTAGTAAGCAATAAGGCTGACAATTCTGCATCATGGCTATGCATTACACCATGAACTTCGTTATAAAAGGATGAAGTGTGGGCAAGCTGGACACTTTCTTACGTATCTTAATATTTTTCTAACTAGGCTAATTTCATATTTAAGTCACACAATAAACAAAGCACACAGGTCATGAGTGCGCCTGCAAAGTGATGATCAAAATGTTTCTGCTGTATTACTTTTAGATAGATAGAACTGTACCGAATAATAAGACAGAAAGATAGATCTGTAAAGCACTATATGATAGATTGATGTGAAAGACACTATATCATAGATAGATAAATGGCAGTTCCCCTGGCCAGGTTGGTTACCATGGGTGCTGCCAGGAGGAGCTGTGAGAGGACCAGAGGAGCCATGCTTCATCCATAGCCCGGAAGTACTAGGAAGTCACATGGACGGGAGCCCTGAAGTATTTCCTGGCCAATTAAAGAACTTTAATTCTCCGTCAAGGACTGTTGGAGACCCAGCAAGTGAGCCGGAGATGGGAGGTAGAGGACAGAGCTTGCTGGGAGGTGTGGAGGAGAGATTTCAAGAATTAAATATTATTGTGTTTATTTGTTTATTGTGGTGGAGGTGCATTGGACACTATTTATTTAAAAAAAAGAAATTAAACAACTTTTTGGTGCTTTTAAAACATGTTGTCAGTGTCTGTGTGTCAGGTTAAGTGCTGGTATAGTGCCATCTAGTGTTACAATAGATAAATAGATAACGTTTCCTGGATGGTAGACATTACATGATCCTTTATTCAGAGGCTTGGCTGACTCCCAAATAATAAATAATAGGCAATCAGCAAGCAGTGCTAATAACCATGGATGTGATAGTTTAAGGAAAAAACAAAATGTGAAGATGTTAGCAGATTTCCTTTCAAAGAGTAGGAGATCCTGCAAGTTCACTAGAAGCAATAAGATTACACTCTATAATACATTTGAAACCCTGTAATCAATTGACAGACCACTGACTGGTCCTTCAAATACAGCAGTGTGTTTGGGATTGTAAGGATATGTCAGGTTGCTCAAGGGAATACTCAACTGACAACTTCAGGCTTTCTCACCTTGGAAGTCATTCTAGGGGAATGCCCTAAAGTGATTCCTGACCCCAGTTTAAAATCCCTTTCTTGGAAGTTTAGAGCTTAAGTTGGAATAAGGAAGTCCTGACTAGCATGTGAAAGACAGGTTTATGCACATCTGTTTTTTACTTTTGTTTTCAATCTCAGCAGCATTTTCTGATAGTGGAAAGTGGGGACATTATACAGAATTTCCAGTGTGTTTTTTCGTTAACTGCTATTTTGCTAATTTTCAATTTTACTGTAACTTCTTGGATGTACTTACAGATGTATATATTTCAAGTGATTTCTTCTTTTTCCATTCTTTGTATCCATTCATTATTATTTAGTATGTTATTATTTTTTTTACTAATTATCAAATATTCCATTATCTGCTTTTTTCAACTTCTGTCTGTTCTGTAGCTGGTTGACACTTTTTCCCTTATATTTCCAGTATTTTGTATTACTGTCACTTTACTGTCGGGCATTCCAATTGTGGTTTAACACTCCTTCTATTAGAAAAATATGATGAACTGAAGGTGGTATCAGATTCTACCCAGGAATTTGCTACATTTTATAATTGACATTTTCATATTTGCTGTTATCTCAGTTATGATTGTTGCTGCATTTGTAGGCTGTATGAATAAGGCGCTATATAGGCATCCGACTCAACACAGATTCAAACTGAGGCACGTGTAAAATAAAAGCAACATTTATTTTTCTCCTCACCTGTGGGCACACGTCTTCCCCATGTCCCACAGGCAATATACAGACCCAAGCATCAACACACATAATCTGGCACTCTTTCTCTTCCTCCACCACTCCTCCCTGGCAGCCTCGTCGTCCTCCTCCTCCCAATTCTGGCTCCCAGAGTGGTGGCTGCTGACCCCTTTTATAGTTCACCTGGAAGTGCTCCAGGTGCTTGATTGCCGTGTTCTGGCTGCACTTCCGGGTGTGGTGAATACATTGCCCATAGGGGCTTCGGAGTCCCAACTGCAGCACCCCCTGGCTGCACCCAACTCCAATTCCCGTGGAGCCCTGCGGGAACCTGAGGCACCTCTCCAACCCAGAGGGGCAGCCATCTAGCATCCAAGTTGAGGTATTGCATTGTCCAGGGCTGCTCGCCCTGAAGATACAGTGCAGGGGCGTCCAAGCTGGGCATGGACCCCGGCTGCCTGCCACAGCTGTAATGAACAAACACAAAATGTGCGCAGCAGAATTGTGTGATAATCAAAACAGTCCATTTGCAGAATTTTCTCATTGTGACTTGTATGAATGCCATTTTCTTTTCTCTTAAAAGCTTCCATTTCTCACATTAATTACAAGATATCAGTATTTAACATAATGTTTGTTTTATATGTATGACATCTGAGTGAGAGAATAAAATAAAAAAAAAGACACTAACTTTGAAATGTACTATAAATTTACAGCAGTTGTAACAGACGCAAATAAAATATATGCTTTTATTGTATAATATTAACAATAAGAGCAGCTCTCTACTCAAAATGGTAAACTTGAGAAGCTGCCAGCATCCATCCCAGAAGCTCTTGATTGGGAATCAGCAGTTCTTAGCATTGTACCACGCAAGCTGTCATATCAGCCGTCTACCGTAACCTGCTTTCTTTTTTCGTTGGTTATATTCTTGAATAAAAGTGCACTTGTTTTGTTATACTTGTACCTTTAGTGAAAGTGTTTATTTGATATTTGGACTTCATGCTTCACACCTTATACACATGTCGTAAATGTGGGAAGGGTGTGTGTGGGAACTGTTAACATTTGAATCTGATGATTGTATATAGCACGGAACTGACCTGTCTGTACTATTCTGTCCTCTGCATCTCCTGGAGTTGAAAAGAAATACCAACATGCAGCAACATGTGGACACTGGCCAAGATCGGAAAAAAAAACAAAAAAACAAACGCAGTCACATCATGACTACAACCGCGTGAAGGTATGCAAATGAATATAATGTTGCATTAGTGCAACAACGTTTTCCGAAATGTACAATACAGGTCATAAAATGAATTATTCCAAATGTCATATTTATCTAAGTCTTTTTTTTTTGTCAGAGCGGCTTTGACATCATGGATCAGAAGGCTCATACTAATTCAGCCTAAACAGGAACATTCAAGAATAAAACTGAATAAAAAAATTCACATCCACAGTCATTCTCAGTCACGCACAACACTCATACCCACGTCCACAGTTTTCCCAGTCTCGTTCGTGCACAAGATCTGACACGGTTTTCAAATAAAGAGGGGGTATAACAAAACAAGTTTATATCTACCATGTCCTTATCTGAAAATGGCATCAGATGGGGTGTGTGTGTGTGCGTGGAAGCTGGAACGTGAGTGAGAGAATAAAACTGAAAAAAAAAACTTTGACAAGTACTATAAATTTACAGACGCAAATCAAATGTATGTTTTTATTGTATGATATAAATGATAAGAGCAGCTTACTACTCAAAACGGTAAATTTGGAAAGCAGCTGATATCGAAACCGCGACCTCTTGATTGAAAGATAGCAGTTCTTAGCGTTGCACCACGCAAGCTGTCATATCAGCCACCTACTGTAACCTGCTTTCTTTTTTCTTCAGTTAAATTCTTGAATAAAAGTGCACTTGCTTTGTTATACTTGTACCTTTTGTGAAAGTGTTTATTTCATATTTGTATTTCAGGCTTCACACATTATACATTTCATGTCTACATTTTGTCAATTATTACTAAAACATGAAAAACGTTTCTGTGTTAACAATGTTTTTACAGAGATTGTTGATGACACTGAACACACATGAAATGTATGTATTCCAAATGACGATGTACTTTTTTACCCTATAAAGCTCCAGCACTTTATTCGAAGATAAACACTAAACACTGAGAAACTTCTTTGCAAATTGAACTGCGGCGGTGGGTGAGGGGATGGGATAGTAGGCTGCATGCTGCTTGCTGCTTAGCGGCACATTTACAGGACAAAAGACGCTGAGGGAGAGGTGCGAACGGATTTAAGGTGGGCCGGATCTACGAGTTTTTTGTAGGCTCTGGTAATTCTAGTGTTAAAACATAACAAGTGAATCTGACAATCTGAGAAATTGTTTAATCATAGTTCACAAATATAATTTTCAAAATTTCTTTTACCAACATGAATTCCAAAGTTACATTTTCAACGGTTTATAGCAGTTTAGTACTTTTTGCTTTCATTTTTTTTTCTCACTCAGTGCATTTGTTTTTTGCCTTTCTATTTGTGAAGGCAGCAAAATCTTATAGGAAGTGGGAAATGAAAGCTGTGGGTTCCACGGTTTTCTGTCATTGACGTTGACACCTACAGCAGAATATTCTGACAAAGGATTTTCTGTATCTGGTATTTTATACCATTTTCACTAATTCCTTCTTGTCCACATAGAAACAAGGAAAACCTGTCCTGGTGACACAAGTAAGATTCTGTCAGCTTACAGATAAGAGATAAAAATTCATATTTGTTTTCCTTTCAATGAAAGTCAATATTAACTTCATTCACTTCATAAACTTCAATCAGTTCACACCATATAGCCAATTTCTGTAGATAATTAATCAGAGCACTGTACACACACACTTCTCATGGAATAATACTTACAATACACAGCAAGGAAAACCAGGGCGGCCATTAGCAAAAAACAAAAGAAGAGCAGCGCTTTGAACCAGCGGGCTTTATTATCCACATTGGCAGAAGAAGCTGGGGCTGCTGGGAAAAAAAAGAGTGGTGAAAGTTAACAGAAAGTGTGATACCCCTACAGAATCAAAGTATATGTAAAATATATTTTTAAAAAATACATTGCTACCTATATAAGTAATATGTTATAAAATATTTCAATCATAAATATGTTACAGTATCTTGCAGAATACTGAAATGTACTGTCAAATATGTAAATATTGCCATTTATTGTATATTGCAATATATTTTCCAAAATACTGCGGTGGGCTGGCGCCCTGCTCGGGGTTTGTTTCCTGCCTTGCGCCCTGTGTTGGCTGGGATTAGCTCCAGCAGACCCTTGTGACCCTGTAGTTATGATATAGCGGTGGATAATAAATGGATGGATGGATTTTCTAAAATATAAATATATATTGTTCAATATACCATATATAATCACGTTTAAGTTCTCCCACGAATAAGTCAGGGCTTGATTTTACCGTATATTTTCTGGTATTTTATAATGTCGGTCGTATAAATCGAATGCAGAAAACTCAAGCTATTGATCCAAGACATTATGAAATACTAACACACTGCCTTTTGTTTCTATGTATTGTGCCTACATGACCACATGGTAATACTATTCTGAAGAAACAATTGCACTGTTGTGTGTTTTTTGTATCTCACACTCTCATACACCTTCATCGTAAGAGCATCCGTAATCTACGATGGAGCATTCAATCAGAAGAAAATATGAAGCTGGTTTTAAATTAAAAGTCATTGAAGTGGCAAAAGAAATTGGTAACTGTTCTGCTGCAACAAAATTTGATGCGTCTGAGAAACTGATGTGAGATTGGAGGAGGCAAGAAGATGTAAAAAAAAAAAAAGTGTTGCATTTTTGAACAGGCATATAAGTTGGGTTCTGATAATATTATTAATTTTTCAGGTTTCAAGACATGACTTATACGTGAGTATATACAGTATTTTAAAAATTGTCATCTCATTTCATTTTCTTGCCCACTTAATCCAGACCAGGGTTGCTGGCTGAAGCTATAAGGCACAAATATTACAAAATATTTTTAAATATTCACTAAATTCTAGTTATCATATTCTATACTCTACTCCAACAGCAGTACTTTATATTAATTTTATGTCATTTCCTTTGGATATCACTTATTTTAATACTTCTAGAAGGCTTTCCTATGGAATGAAGCTTAGAGTACCTCCTAACATTCCACCTAGGTATCAGCAAAAACCAAATGCAGCTGCTAAATTTGGTCTATCACAAGCAGGTTGGTCCATGAGGTTTGCACATAGCCATTGATAAACTCCCGTGCTTCAGGTTCTGGTGAATCCCTAAGCAATGCATGGTACACATGGCACTATAGTAAAGTAGACACATAATACACAAGGGAAAATGATATAGATCTGAAAGGTTTCATAATTGGGCTCCAAGAGTAGATCAAAGAAGGGACAGAGAAATATACAGAAAGTACAACCTGGAGCTTAAAATTAACGTCATTAGTGACCAAATAAAATCTGTAAAAAAACATGATATCTTGCCATATCAAAAAAGCTGCAGCAAATAGCACTCAAGACCACAAACATTAGTATCATTTTGTGTTACCCTAAAGATTATGAAAATAGAACATGTTTGATAAATCTGAAAATTATTGCAATCTCTAAAGAGATAGAATATAGGAAACAATCTGAATTGTTTTCTGGGTTCTTCACTAAAATACTTAGAGATGCTCTTAAGAAAAACCCAGAAGCTGAAAGAGCATACCACTCACCTGGCAAACATTTCTTATGAGCATTTATTGTTGTGTTCATAAACTTTAAAGACAAAGAATACATACTTTGCTGTGTGGCAGAGAAAGGCTTGCTGTTGTACAAAGGCAATTCGATAACTGTTTTTTCCTGAGTTTAGTGTGAAAATAACAGAAAAAGATCATCTTAGAAAAGCTCTCAGCAACAACTACATAAGATAATAAAATGTTACAGTATGTATTATGTATTTAGTTCGACTGAAGGTGATAACTGGATATCAGTTTCACATGTTTTACACACACGAAGAAGAGCATGAAACTTTTAGATTTGTCTCATATATTTTATAAATACAGTATAATGAGCTAAGTAGGGATAAAATGTGAACACAACACTGTGGCAGAAGGTATCAATGCTAAAATACTAAATTAATAGTAATATGAAAGTCTGGCTAATATTGTTTAATAATTCCCCCTGGGGAATTAAGTTAGTGACCACTAGTGATGAACGAAGCCCACGGAATTGGCTTTGCCAAGAAATGTTAGGGAACTTCACTGAACCATTGAATATTAAGAGAGAACAAGGAACTAATCTAGCTGAGTGGATTCTAAAGATGCATGCAGTGGTCTTTTAAATATCCATGAGGAGCTCATTTTTGTAGCTCTCTCTGTATGTCATTGCATTGCCATTCTATTTGCTGGCTTTTCTAAGTTGTTTCTGAGTTGTTTTTCATAGGCGTCTCCATATTTTTATATTTTATTTATGATAATCATAAAAATAACTCTTATGTACAGTGGGGAAGACAGCAAAATAAAACTAAACAACCAACATGTTAACATGACTGTTAATAGACTATAAATGCATTGATGAAGACTGATTTAATTCAATGTCAAAAAAAAGTCTCACAAATGGGCTTACATTACAAATTAAAGTAAAATAGTCTCTTCTGTTGCTTGATAACACTCCTCTTGTTTTCTTCTGCCTTACTAAAAAGTTCCCTATAGTTGGCTTCTCATTGAAAAAACTCTGAATTGTGGGGTCAGTGGATTGTGATATTGCACCCTGTGCAGATTCTGTCACAGACACTTTAAACAGAAATCATAGGGCAATGTTTAAAGGTTATTATTACATTTTGATTGTGTCAAATTTTATAATTATATTGAACTAGTCGCTTTATTTTTTATCTAAATCAAGTCTGTGGTTTATAGGGTTGCTTTGGTAAGATTTTGATTTTGCTGACACCATCACCTTAGGATACTGATTAGGCTGACAGCTAAAGTATAGAAACACGTGGACTTAAATGCGTCCAGTAGGGACTTTTCAACAGTTTTACCAACTGTGTTACATATTTGTCAGTGTGAGCAATCCAAGTTTGTTTTCAGTGATGGGCACAATGAAAATAAACTGAGGTTTGTTTTTCAACAGTTCTGTTCGCATATATGGGAAATGAATACCAGGGAGGCCTTCTAGATTAACTTTCTGGGCCTTCTTGCAGACACATAACATTTAGTGAGCTGGGCTTACAATGAATAAACATACAGTTGGACAGACTGAAATATGGAAACTCTCTTAAAGCTGTGCAGACAGTGGGTAATTTCACAGGCATCATGAGCAATAACATTACAAAACAGTCATCACAGGCAGAGGCGAGTAACATCGGGTTGTTGTAAAGCCACATTCATCACAACAGAATCAGCAGCAGGTCAGCTTGACTTTGCCTGGATGTGCAGAAAGGACAGAGGCACCCAAAGGCTTATATGAGGAAAATGATCACTGGTGGCACATCAACACTGCAGTAGCATTGATAAACATATATTACTTGCTAGGATGTGACTTGTAGTTATTTTGAAAATGTTTAATAGATTGGTATTGACTACATTTTTTGAGTCCAGAGACCCTATTGCATTAAACAAAAAACTTGCTTTTGTTCTTTAAAAATATTTAAATAACAGCACAACTGAGATGCTCAGAACCTATCGTCCAGGTGTCCTACTTTAATGTCCTTGGTTGTTTTTACTGTTGTGTAAATATCCTCAGTTTCTCTCTTCAGGGTGTTGTAGATGCTTTCCATCGCCACGTCTTTTCTTATCAGGTTAACGACTACAAGAAAGAGGAAGTCATTCTTTTGTTATTATTTGCCGGGCTTTGCAGATGACAAAATGTTTTTTCTAAAATCACGATGACTGGACACAAGATACTAATATGGAAAAGGCTAAAGTCAAGGCTGTTTTAAACTACATTCCTTCAGCAAATATTAAACAAGTGCAAAATTTTTCAGGTTTCACTAATTTATACATATTAAGTTTTTAAGTTCTTACGTTTACATCACCACTTATTCTCCATCACCAAACCCTTCACTTCAGAAGTTGATGCCTCTACTATTGGAGTAGACACAAGGAAAGTGCATCCTTAGATTTTGTCTGCAGCAACAATTAAACAAAATTACAATGTTGGTAATTAGCTTTTAGCACTAAAATCCCTGAAGCCTATGATAAAACTCCTAATGCTAGGCCACCTTAAATTCCCTCGCCCTCCTCATTAGCGTCTTTTGTTTTGCAAATGTGTCAATCAGCACCAGCAACAGGCAGCCTGCCATACCACCCCCCACCGACGCAGCTTTAGTCGTACATCAAGTTCTCTCAACTCAAGTCTGTTTATCTGGGTGTGAGGTGCCTTGAATTGTATAGGGTAAATAATATATCATTTTTTGGAACACATATAATAAATAATTTTTTTTTCTACGACATAACCACTATAATTATATTTTAAGTGAATAATAAATGCCTTTCAAATATTTGAAAAGATAAATTTATGAAGTAATTATTAGTACATCTCATGTGTGTTCCATGTCTACAACGATCTGTGTAGGATGACAAGAAATGCGAGGCAAGAAATGGTGAACACATAATTAGAACAAAAGCTTTTTTCATGTTCTACTAATAATTGGCCAAATGCTGACATGAAGTGTATAATGTGTGAAGACTGAAGTCCAAATATCAAATAAATACTTTTGCAAAAGACAGAGATATAACAAAAAAAGTGTGCTTTTTTCTGGAATTTAACCAAAGTAAAAGAAATTGGGATAGAGTGTGACACACACACCCACATATACGGCTGGTGCAGAGATAAGAACTGCTGTCTTCAAGTCGATAGGTTGTGGGTTTGATCCGGGGTTGTTCATGCTTTTACTGTTTTGAGTAGTGAGCAGCTATTATTATTACTATTATAGATTAAAAACATACATTTGATTTATTTGAGTCTGTAACAGCCGGTGTAAATTTATGATACTTGTAAAAGTTAGCGTTTTGTTTTATTATTCACTTTTATTCTCTCAGTCATGTTCACACTCCCCCTAATCTGACACTGCTAGTTTTTAAATAAATGTGGATGAGAGCTCTGCATCAGAGAAAGAGAACAGAAGCCCTCCCCATGTCTAAAGTCTAAATAGCAAATAAACACTTTCACAAAAGACAGAGATATAACAAAACAAATGTCCTTTTTTCTGGAATTTTAACAAAGTAAAACATACCCACATACACTCACCTAAAGGATTATTAGGAACACCTGTTCAATTTCTCATTAATGCAATTATCTAATCAACCAATCACATGGCAGTTGCTTCAATGCATTTAGGGGTGTGGTCCTGGTCAAGACAATCTCCTGAACTCCAAATTGAATGTCAGAATGGAAAAGAAAGGTGATTTAAGCAATTTTGAGCGTGGCATGGTTGTTGGTGCCAGACGGGCCGGTCTGAGTAGTTCACAATCTGCTCAGTTACTGTGATTTTGACGCACAACAATTTCTAGGGTTTACAAAGAATGGTGTGAAAAGGGAAAAACATCCAGTATGCGGCAGTCCTGTGGGCGAAAATGCCTTGTTGATGCTAGAGGTCAGAGGAGAATGGGCCGACTGATTCAAGCTGATAGAAGAGCAACTTTGACTGAAATAACCACTCGTTACAACCGAGGTATGCAGCAAAGCATTTGTGAAGCCACAACACGCACAACCTTGAGGCGGATGGGCTACAACAGCAGAAGACCCCACCAGGTACCACTCATCTCCACTACAAATAGGAAAAAGAGGCTACAATTTGCACAAGCTCACCAAAATTGGACAGTTGAAGACTGGAAAAATGTTGCCTGGTCTGATGAGTCTCGATTTCTGTTGAGACATTCAAATGGTAGAGTCAGAATTTGGCGTAAACAGAATGAGAACATGGATCCATCATGCCTTGTTACCACTGTGCAGGCTGGTGGTGGTGGTGTAATGGTGTGGGGGATGTTTTCTTGGCACACTTTAGGCCCCTTGGTGCCAATTGGGCATCGTTTAAATGCCACGGGCTACCTGAGCATTGTTTCTGACCATGTCCATCCCTTCATGACCACCATGTACCCATCCTCTGATGGCTACTTCCAGCAGGATAATGCACCATGTCACAAAGCTCGAATAATTTCAAATTGGTTTCTTGAACATGACAATGAGTTCACTGTAATAAAATTGCCCCCACAGTCACCAGATCTCAACCCAATAGAGCATCTTTGGGATGTGGTGGAACGGGAGCTTCGTGCCCTGGATGTGCATCCCACAAATCTCCATCAACTGCAAGATGCTATCCTATCAATATGGGCCAACATTTCTAAAGAATGCTTTCAGCACCTTGTTGAATCAATGCCACGTAGAATTAAGGCAGTTCTGAAGGCGAAAGGGGGTCAAACACCGTATTAGTATGGTGTTCCTAATAATCCTTTAGGTGAGTGTATATGGCTGGTGCAGAGGTAAGAACTGCTGTCTTCAAGTCGATGGGTTGTGGGTTCGATTTGGGGTTTTTCATGCTTTAACTGTTTTGAGTAGTGAGCAGCTATTATTATTACTATTATAGATTAAAAATATACATTTGATCTATTTGAATCTGTAACAGCCGGTGTAAATTTATGATACTTGTAAAAGTTAGCGTTTTATTATTCACTTTTATTCTCTCGGTCATGTTCACACTCCCCCCAATCTGACACTGCTAGTTTTCAAATAAAGACGTGCATAACAGAGGTGAACTCAGATGTGGATGAGGGCTCTGTAGAGAGAGAAGCCCTCCCCGTGAGAAACGTTCAGTCACACATAAGAACAATGCAGTTGCACCAGGCGTAAAGGCGAAAGATGTTACTGTTTGGATGAAGCAAGAGGTTGGGCATCATCCTGCCAGTGAATCTGTGAATGGAGTAATTGGTGGGAGGGTGTGGAATATCAATTCACTATTTTTATTAACCATAAAAACATGTTGTATTTAAAAACTGCTAAAAGACTTAATTCCTGATAAACTGGATAGGATCTTATTTCAGTAGGTATAATTTTGTCATCTCCTACAAACAAGAACATGAAAGCAGAAACTTTTACCCTGCATGTTTGAATAAGTAGAGCCCTTAAGTTCACTACAATTAATTCTACCCATTTTAAGTAGCTACTTTTCTTAGTACTCCAGAAACTCTTTAGGATAATATTAAGCATGCAGTATTTGCTGGTTCCACAGCTGCTAAGGATAGATTATATGTCCCTGTGAAATATATGTATTAGAATGGTGTGGCAGATGGCTGGGGTCCTTGCCCCACCGGGACGCCTCTACGATGAAAGGAGAAAACCTCCCCCGGGGCACAAGATGCATCGGGGCCACCAATGCCGGTTTGCACCTGGACAGTTCTGGAACCCTGGACTGCAGCACTTCTGCCACACCCGGATCTCCTTCCAGCAGAAGATGACCGAAGAGCACCTGGAGCACTTACAGGTACAGTATAAAACAGGCTGCCTCACTCTGTTCAGGAAGAGTTGGATGTATATGCATTCTCTGTAGGACAGTTGTAACATTTGGCTCTTATCAGTTGTATTAATAGGACTGGTCTCAGAGTTTTCACTGATCAATGCTCTCGCTCCCTATTTCCTCTAAATTATAGATAGCAGACACAGGAATCAGTAAAGGGGGGGGGGGTTGGTTGATTGATTTTGTGTTATAATTAATAGGTTTTATCTCACAAAGTTATTTTCATAACAGCAAAAGGTTATGTGCCAATAGTGTAAGACTAATTAAATGTTTTCTCCCTTGGTATATATTAAGATTGACTTTATTTTATATTGTGTTGATTTACTTGATGTAATGGATATGTTTTCAATTGAGTGAAGGTCACAACAACAGCTCAATTAGATACGACAAAAGAGGATAGGTTTTTATTGAAGGATCTCTTTTGAACATAAATGAGAAACTGAAAGGAAACTTGTACATTGTGCTTACCACCTTTAGGATGCACTTTGACCATTGAAAACAAACTGGCCAAGACGTAAACAGAAAGAGGATAAAACGACCATCTCCCATAGAAATTAAAAATCAAAGAAGAGATCTCCTTAATATCTCTTTGGTTTCTCCTAGATGACAGTGAGATCAGAAACAAACAAAATGGAGACATGTTCTTTAGTCTCCTGCTTTTCATATTTTTCTTCTGAGACAAAATACCCTGGTAGTCTCATAAGGGTCTCCTCTTGAGTTTCAGCTGAGATCTCAGCAAAGTCACACGGTTGGCTCAGATGTTCCAAATAGGGCCTTGCCTTT
>JANRMT010062807.1:30842473-30854661 GCA_026402145.1 Polypterus bichir lapradei
CAAAGTCACACGGTTGGCTCAGATGTTCCAAATAGGGCCTTGCCTTTTTTCTTTTTTTTTTTTTTTTTTGCAATCTTAAATTATTTTGATTGTGCGCTCAGTAAAAATATGGTGAAATGTATGGACATGTTTGTTGTGTTTTATATTTTTATGTTTTGGGGCTGAAGCTAAGTGCCCATGGTTTATTTATAAATAAATACAGCAATTTTTATAAACTAAAGATTGACTTTCATTTAATTTAAATTTGTGCATTTTTTCATATGTACTAATTTTATGATGTGATGTATTTTACCAGATTGAAATTGTTAGTGTATTAATAATATAAAAGTGATTACATTAACAGATTACACAGTATATATTTTAGCATATTTGGAACACAATAAAAGTTTAACTTTAGCTATATTTTTAAGACAAAAACAAAGTTATTTATAATGTACTGATAATTACATCATCAATGCATTTTTAACTATTTCAAAGACATTTATTATTCACTTAAAATATTATTATGGCACACAGACTTGTTTGCTACTTAAAGTGTTTCTGGTTAAGGCATCATTTGTGGTCAGCTTTCTTCAGAACAGACCGCATACCTGTCTCGATATGGCTGCCGAGCTGTGCTCTTCATTGTGTTGTCCTTTTCAGTTCATGGTGTGAGATGGTCTTTCATCAGTTTAGTAAGAGAGAGAGAGGGTGAGGTAAAGCAAGCAAATGTATAGGTTTTCTGTCCAACTGCTAGAGCCAATGGGACATTGTGGTACTTAAAGGCTTTTGATACAAGCCAGTTCCAAACAGCCATACTTCAGACCAATGGGGGGGATAGAAAACCTTCACACCTGCCACCCCCCCAAAGCCATTTGTTAAGGTAAAGCTTGGCAGTTAGGCAGCCAGGCTTTCCTGTGGGGGTTGACTGAGAGACTTTAGCAGAGAAATATTGGCCAAACTTGTTTGAGGCACTTCCCCCAACCCTGTCGAAAAATTACAAAGAGATTCATTCCTACAAGGGGGGAAGGGGTTCTTATACCATCAAACCATTGCTGTTATTATCTATAATGTAACACTAATATTACATTGCTTTGTCTAAGTTACAAATAAAGACATATAAAATATTTATCAACTTGTATGCTAAATTTCACATCACAACAAGTAGTAAAAAGAATTATACAAAATTAAATTGAGTTGAGATGAGCTAAGATCCACAACAGTTGTAAGAAAATGCAGTATATTGGAGAGCAAACAGCAGGGTGGTGCTTTAGGCTCTCTATGATTCTAAAGAAAGTGTGATTTCTCCTATTTATAACATCCTATATTATTTAAATTATAATTACCATTTACCTTATAAGAGACAGAGGACATTGACGTTTAGACCTATTTCAAACCTGCCTTTCTTAAGTAAAATTCTAGAGAAGGCAGTCATTATGCAGCTAAATGAACACATCAATAAACATGCTATTCTTGATTCAGTCGGGTTTCAGATCAAACCACATTACAGAAACTGCACTCGTTAAAGTAGTAAATGACTTGCGGGTAAATGCAGACAAAGGCCATTTATCTGTTCTCATCCTCTTAGATCTGAGTGCCGCATTTAATACCATTGATCACAATATTCTTAGAAATCGTCTTAGTCAGTGGGTGGGCC
Source organism: Polypterus bichir lapradei (assembly GCA_026402145.1). NCBI lineage: Eukaryota > Metazoa > Chordata > Cladistia > Polypteriformes > Polypteridae > Polypterus > Polypterus bichir. The sequence goes on from JANRMT010062807.1 coordinate 30,844,110, forward strand.
TCTCTGGCAGTGTCTTAAATTGGTTTGAATCCTACCTGGCAGGTAGAAAATTCTTTGTTGAGTTGTGGTAATTTTACTTCAAAGACACATGATATTCTATATGGTGTTCCACAAGGCTCTATCCTGGGTCCACTGCTCTTTTCGATCTACATGCTTCCTAAGGTCAGATTATCTCGGGGCATAACGTGAACTACCACAGCTATGCTGATGACACGCAACTGTATTTATCAATAGCACCTGATGACCCCGACTCTGTTGTTTCACTAACACAATGTCTTACTTGTGTTTCTGAGTAGCAATTTTCTCAAGCTAAATAAAGAAAAAACTGAAATTATGGAGATTGGCAATAATGGATATAATGAGGTTATTAGAAGTAAACTTGATGCATTAGGATTAAAAGTCAAGACAGAGGTAAAGAATTTAGGGGTAACTGTTGACTGTGACCTGCATTTTAAATCACATATTAATCAGATCACTAGGAAAGCATTTTTTCACATTAAGAAACATAGCAAAAGTTAGACCTCTTATATCATTGAAACATGCTGAGAAATTAGTTCGCGCTTTTGTTTTCAGTTGACTAGATTACTGTAATGCATTCCTCTCAGGACTTCCCAAAAAAGACGTAAATCGACTGCAACCAGTGCAGAATGCAGCTGCTAGAATCCTAACTAGGAAAAGAAAATCCGAGCACATTTCTTCAGTTTTGATGTCACTACACTGGTTACCTGTGTCATTCAGAATTGATTGAATACTGCTTATGGTTTTCAAAACCTTAAATAATCTCGCTCCACCTTATATATCGGAGTGTCTGACACATTATATTCCAAATCGTAACCTTAGATCCTGAAATGAGTGTCTGCTTAGAATTCCAAGATCGAAACTTAAAAGAAGTGGTGAGGCAGCCTTCTGCTCTTATGCACCTAAAATCTAGAATAGCCTGCCAATAGGAATTTGCCAGGCTGATACGATGAAGCACTTTAAAAAACTGCTAAAAACACACTACTTTAACATGGCTTTCTTATAACTTCATTTTAATTTAATCCTGATGCTCTGCATATTCAATTAATTATCATACTATTCATGGTGGCTCCAAAATCTGTACTAACTCCTACTCTCTCTTCTGTTCTTTTTCCGTTTTTCTGTGGTGGCGACCTGCGCCACCACCACCTAGTCGAAGCACCATGATGTCCCTACATTGATGGATTAAAGGCCAGATGTCCATGTGACTGTCATCATCAAGTCCTTCCATGAGAACCCTGAATACGATGAGGACTGATCATTTATGTTAGGTAGACTGCCTTGAGTTGGCTGGGCGGTCTCATGACCTGGAACCCCTGCAGATTTTATTTTTTCTCCAGCTGACTGGTGTTTTTTTTTTTTTCTGTCCTCCCTGGCCATCGGACCTTACTTTTATTCTATGTTAATTAGTGTTCTCTGATTTTAATTCTTACCTTGTCTTTTTTCTCTTTCTTCATCATGTAAAGCACTTTGAGCTACATTATTTGTATGAAAATGTGCTATAGAAATAAATGTTGTTGTTTTAACGTGTAGCAAAACATGAACATTCAGCAGACAAGGCTCATAATGTTAATAACAGGCTTCAAAATGGAAACGCAATACTGCACAGATCATTGTGCAGTTTCAAAGAAAAAGTCAGTAACCACATCACAGATCAAATGTCAGGTTAGTGACACTGCATTTATTACAATAGAATTGGCTTAGGGTCACCTTGGTAATAAAACATCTAAGATGATCAGTACCTACCCTCCAGGTGTCCTTCTTTGCTGTCCTGTGGTGGTTCTGCTGTGACATCAATATTTTCAATGTGTTCCTCAGGTGAGGTGTAGAGATTTCCCAACTCCATGTTTGCCACTGCCTACTAAGTGAGTCACCACAATAGTTGTTCTTTCTTAGTGAGCTCAGAGAGGCTGTCTTTTCTCATATCTGGGTTGCAGATCACATGACACACACACACACACACACACACACACACTAACATCACAGCATGGAGTGTTAAAGCAGAAAGAGACAGAGAGGAAAGAGGTTAGCAGCATCCGCTGATATAGTGCATTGCAGCACCCACCACATGACAAACCACCTCAACCAAAGTTATCAGAACTCATACTTTCATTAAAGAACAGAAGTGTAGCATGTGTTAAAGAAAAAGACTGATATTTCAATTCTGAGACTGAGTCTCGGTATACTTTTTAGAGAATGGATAATAAGCAAGAGAAAAACAGCTCTATGAATTTGCTAATTTTCACAATTCATTTTTTAAAGGTAAAGCTAATTTTGAAGTGGTACCTAGCAAACAAGGTTACAACTATGATGATTCATGGCAGAAGGCAGAGCAAATGATTAAGAAGGTTGAGAAAAAGTGAAAGATACAAAAGAGAGAAATAGAGTGGTAAAGAGAGAAGTAGAAGAGGATCTGTTTACTCAGTGCCATGCTGCTTATGAGACAGGCCTAAGGAGGCTTTACCAGTAGAGTCTTCATACAGTCATGCAGATGAGCTGGTGTACTGGCTGGAATAAAAGGTTGGCTTCCTGTCTGGAAGGCACTCCTAATGGATGGATGCATGTTATCTGGCAGGGGTGTTTGGTGCTCCTTTTCCCAGTTAGGAGGACATAATGTCTTAGAGACAGACTGCCTTATAAGGCAGTTTGCTTCCCTAATACCCCAGGTGGCAGCGTTCCCCCCTGCTGGGACTCCTGTGTGTAAGCCAGCAGGGCTGCCTAAGAGTTGTAGCTGTGATGGGCAGCCCAGTTGTGCTCCTTGGGTGCCACATGAGGGAGCTTCAAGGAAAAGACATCTTTAACATAAGAAAGTGCTTTCTGGGTGCAATGTTGTGGCACAATAAGTACTCTGGGGTCTGGCATAAAATAGGCTGCTCTGCTTCACCCAGGTGAGGTGGAGTCAGGAGAGGAGAAGGACAAAACTCATCTGGGTGAATTGGAGAAGTGGAAAAAATAACAGAAATAAAGGATGAATGGGAATTGTTTATTGAAGAAGTCTTGGTGAAAGTATTTCATGAAAAAAAGCATTTATTTGAAGCAGAAATTATATTTTTCTGGTTGTATCTGGGTTTTGAGGCAATTTGATGCACCTTACAGGTCACAACTATATGCATACATGTATTTTTTAAGCCTGGTTGATCCTAGCAGACAGGGGATTCTTACTTCTTTATTCAATTGATTGTTTTCCTAATGTGTTGCATGGAGGAATGAAGAATTTTAATAAAAAAAGCAGGTATTGCTCTTTTACTATCTTTTTTATTTCATTTTTTATGTGACTAAATTGCTTTAAAAATGTATACAGTATATTTAAACTGTATATAAAGTATTCAGATGATTTCATTCTTTGACATTTTGTTATGTGGCAGACCTATGAAAAAATCATTTAAATTATTTGAATTTTCCTCACCTCCCACCTACCTGTATTCCAGAAAAAATATTGATCAGTCTTGAGGACTCAGACAGCATTTCTGGAATATATATAAAAAAAATTACAGTCCTTCCCTTTCAAAGATAGCAGAGTACAATGGGAGAAGAATCTCTCACTCAACATTTTAGAAAAGGAGTGGAAGGTAGCCATGCACAGAATTCACTCAAGCGCCATATGCGCAAAACATACAATTATTCAATTTAAAATTTAATATCGAGTGCATCTGTCTCATTTAAAATTGTCCAAAATGTTTCCCGGGCAAGATCCAACCTGCGAACGTTGCAATCAATTTCCAGCCTCAGTGGGTCATATGGATTGATGTGACAAGATTCACACACCTGGATATGGGGATTTTCTGCCATTGTTCTCTGCAGATCCTCTCAAGGTTTGTCAGGTTGAATAGAGACCATCGCTGCACACTTATTTTTAGGTCTCTCCAGAGATGGTCAATTGAGTTCAAGTCAGGACTCATACTAATCCACTTAATTAAAATTAATAGCGCTCTGGAGACAGAGAGGAAGAAGCCCTCGGCGTGGGCGCTCACACACGGCAGCAGAGCACCCTCGGAAAGACCTGCGAGAGATCTGGGGCAGCGCTGGGTACACGTTCGAGACTTGAGCCGGTGCTTGCCCTTTGATGCCACTGTGGGATTGCACGTTAGCAAGGACACGAGGTTGCTGGTTCTTTCTGGAAGATGCCCCCCTTTGTAAAGTTGCAGGCTCCCCATCTGAAGAGTTGAACGAGATCTACCCATCCATCCATCCATGAGGAAGAACGGGCTTCGGTGGAGTCTTAATTGGGTGGCGAGAGCCGACAGAAGGGGAGCAGCATGAAGGACAATGAACATTCTAATTCAAGAAACATTCAGAAAAATTTCAAAAGAATGACAAAAAAGACAGACAGGGGAGAGGAGAGGAGAAAAAAAAAACAAAACATAGGGCTGTCGTGTAGAAAAGAGGGCTTCCAAAGTTGCCTATTTGGGGAGAGAAAAACAAGCCGCTCTCGTTTACGGCCATACCACTCTGAATACGCCCGATCTCGGAAGCTAAGCAGAGTCGGGCTCGGTTAGTACTTGGGTGGGAATACCGAGTGCTGTAAGCTTTTGCCTTTCTGCCAGCAGGAGTCGCCCTTCACCTCGTCTTTTTCTTTTCCTCCTTTCACCCGTGTTAAAAGCTGGGCTCTCGGCAGCAAGGAAAGCAGCTTAAAATCAGTAAAGATGCACAAAAAGGATGAATGATTATTTGTTTTATTATTATTATTTTATTATTGGGGGGGGTCCTTAAGATAAATAAATAAATTGATTAGTTAAGGACATTCCCAGAGTTGTATCTAGGCTATTTCTCTGTTGTCTTTAATTAGTATTCTGTTCAAAGTTGAACCTTCAGCCCAGTCTGATATCTAGCATGCTGTGGAACAAGTTTTCGTTGAGGATATCTCTGTTTTTTCTATGTTCAGCTCTCCTTCAACCCTGACTACCCTCCCAGTCCCTACCACTGTAAAACAACCCCACAGAATAATGCTGCCACTACCATGCTTCTTTGTTGGAATGGCATGTCACAGATGATCGTTGGTGCCTGGTTTTCTCCAGATACAATATTTAGAGTAGAGACCAAACAGTTCAATTTTGACTTCCTCAGAACAGAGATTTTTGTTTCTCACAGTCTAAGAGTCCTTATGTGCCTTTTTGCAAACTCTAGCCAAACATTCATTTGTCTTTCACTGAGGAGAGGCTTCTGTCTGTTTACCCAGCCATAACTCTCAAATTGGTGGAGTGTTGCAGTGATGATTGTGCAACCAGAGTGACAGTTATGTTCTTGTTCACCTCTCTTACCAGTCCCTCCTGCTCCAATTGCTCAATTTGGTTGGGTAGCCAGCTCTAGGAAAAGTCATGGTTGTTTCAGACTTCATCCATTTAAGAATTTTGGAAGCCACCTGGGAACTCAATGTTGTAGACTTTTTTTTTGCAGGACTCTCAGATCTATGCCTCAATACAATTCTGTCTTTCAATTCTGCAGGCAACCTCATGGCTTGGAGTTTTGCTCTGATAGACATTCTTAACTGTGGAACCTTATAAATACATTTATGTGCTATAGAAAAATGTCTTCTTAAAATTGGTAATCTCTATGTATTAGAAAAGTATTGTAAGCACATGAGAAAAGTACACGCTATATTTTACTAAGTATTAGAATGTAAGAGTTAACCATCAATAATTCTTTAAGCCAAAGGTTAGACGTGCAGGAGAGCTGAAGAAGGATGGGCCCCTCACTTAGAGAGAGAATGTGAACTCTTTGGCTGTAAATAATGGTAACAAGGGCCAAGCTAGCAGGGAGTAAGGGTATGCCTTGTTAAACAGAAATGATAGAAAGAGAGGGGTTTGACACCTCCTCAACTAAGAAACATATGTAGAATTAATTAGAGGCAAGATTAGAGCAGTGAAATGATAGGAGTCAGATGAGGATGAATAATGGCCTATATGATAAGAATTGTAATACATTTAAGGGGTGCCTATGGCTGCCCACTCATTGCATCTGTAGTGAGTCTGTATGTGCGGCGTACAATAAATCTGCTGCCTGTTTTGAGACTCCAAGTGCCTGCTTCTACAAAGCCTTTCCTAATCATGTGCAGTCATTCAGCTTGACCACAGATGGACTCCAAACAAGTTGTAGGAACATTAAAATGATAATCAATTGAATGGGAGCCCTATTTCAAGTGTCACGGCAAATGGTCTGAATACTTGTGTCAATTGGATATTTCAGTTTAATAAATAAATCTGTGAACATGTCTAAAATCCTATTTTTGCTGCAACATAAAACATCTTGATAATCTTATTCTTTTGAATTGTTTCACTTTTATTATTTTTCCTAAACAGAATCCATTCAGTTTTCTATATTCTAAGACATCATTAATGGTGTATAAAGCTCAGACATGATGTATCTTCATTTCAGCCTTGGCATAAACAAAAGCTCCAATTTTTTACTTTTTAGACTACAGATATCCAGCAAGTACTCAAGGTTTTAATGGCCACCTGTTCCCAAAAATACATAATGGATCCTTTCAGAAACTGAGTATAGTTCATTTGCTACCTTTGGGGGATTTGGAGACAGGACCACCAGGTTTATGCATTGATTATCATTGTTACCTGAATCTCTCAAGATGTACTTATTATTTCTGGTTTAGACATTTCCTTTGTGGAGTTTACATTCATTCGATTCGTACACATTTTCTTTTGGTCAGAATCCTGCTGCATCATAAGACATGTTTGTTGGTCATTCATGAGTCCACATTATCCTAGTATGAGTGGACTGGTGTTTATGTCAGGCTTATTATTTTGACTGGAAAGAACTTTCAAAAAAGTTCTTTCATGCAGTTATAAAGGTGAGTGGAAGAGATCTATATGTTTTTTGTATTTTATGGTTGAACCAAAGGAGAGTTAGATGAAGCAGAGTTTGGTACAATGGAGTCGTAATTCAGCAGTAAGCTCATTGTCAAAGATAAAATGAAGCCAAAACCAGAATCTGAATTTAATCTTCTTTTCCCTAAAGTAGTGTACAAACCCCCAACATTATAGTTTTTCCCAGGAAAAAAACAGGTTTCTGTCCAATGGAAGAAGTACATGACGTACACACAAAATGTTTATTCATATGTTTAATTCTCTTGAACTCACACAGTAGAAAACCAAACTAGCTGGATATTGAAATAAAGCAATAAAACATCCCCTGATTCAGAACAAAGCAAATGGACTAGGAGTGTGAAAATACCTTAAGACATCTTTAGCAAACCAAATACACTATTGATGATTCATGTCATTCAATGTGCTTGCATCCCTATCATTAAGGCTGCATATTGAATCTAATTTGAGACTCGTGTCCTAAAGGTCATTAGTTTTTGAGGAAAAGCCTTTATTATTTTGCATTTATAATATACAGGGCCGCGATGTTGCACCCAACTCTTAAAAAAATAAATAAAGAAAAAGGCTGCACATTATATTTATCATGTCTGAAATTTTGATTTAAATGTTATTCAAATATACTCTAAAATTTCCTTTTCCTTTTCTTTTTTTTCAAATTATCATATTAGTTCCATGAAAATAAACATTTTTGTGTAGAGAAAGCAGGATATGTGGCCTAAGCACAACGCAGGGGGCTGGTTTTCAGTTTCTATAAAATTCAATGGACAAATCAATCCATTCATTCAAATGTCACTAAAGAGTTTGGGTCACATCTTAAGGTGTATTTGTAATACAGACCTTCTTTTGCTAATTAATATTGTGATTTAATTTTTATTTGTTTAAAAATAATTTAAAAAAGACACAAAGTAAAACTTTCCTGTTCTAGTGAACCATAGGCCCTCATGTAACTGATGTTTAAATAAACCCAAAGGCTTTCAAAATCCTTTAAACAATTTAAACCGTGCATTGATATGTCAGCCTTATATTTATTAAAACAGTTACTGTTTAAAATGAAACCTCAGTTGTTCCAATTGTTTTTTGACATTAAACGTATTAAATTGAGGTGACATTTTAGCAAAAGCAGTCTTTTCTGAGATTGTTCGCAATAATGTGACATCAAGAGCAAAGACAGGGTGGCACAGTGGGTAGCACTGCTGCCTCACAGTTAGGAGACCTGGGTTTGCTTCCTGGGTCCTCCCTGTGTGGACTCTGCATGTACTCCTCGTGTCTGCATGGATTTTATCCGGGTGCTCTGGTTTCCTCCCACAGTCCAAAGACATGCAGGTTAGGTGTATTGGTGATCCTACATTGTCCTTGGTGTGTTCCTTGCCTGGGGTTTGTTTATTGCCTTGTTGGCTGGGATTGGCTCCAGCAGGCCCCCGTGACCCTGTAGTTAGGATATAGCGGGTTGGATGATGGATGGAAGAGCAAAGACAATAAAAGCCACTATTCAATTCAGAGAAACTGTTTGACTCCAATGAAATATAACGTTAAGTACCCAGCTGCTCCTGTTTGCAATTTAGCCATGAACTGAACAAGGTGCTTCACAGATCCTTTTCTTTTGCATTTCACAGCCTGCATCTTACCAGCCACTGTAGATCTTTGATTTCTGTAGATGCACACAGTCCTCTCACGGGGAAGTATATTTATCAGCCCAGCTGTCTGGCTCTTGCCCATGGTCATGATCCCTTTTAGCCCAAAAGCTGCAAAAGAAAAAGGACAATTAGACCAGCAGCACACTGGGAGCTACACATGCATGGAATGTGCATGACATGAAAACTCTGTGTGTAGAGATTCTTTTTAATTAAAATTTTATTTGTTACAAATCTATGAATTAGAGAAGAAATTATCTATACTAATAATCCTGAATGCCTAGTTTTGAAAACCAATTTCAAATGAGTTATAAAGTTGAAATTTGGCACATAGCTGTGTAATGGTAACACCTTGAGGGGAAAAATCCAAAATTCATTCAAGTCCCCTAAGAAACTTGAAGGGGGATGGGGGATATTGAGTTAACCTATTTACAAATGTGTTAGAAATTTGAAATTTGGCATGAGTATAGTATATATGCTTGTTTAATTTAATACATAATAAAGAAGAAATAATTTGCTATTAATAAGAAGTATTAATAATCAGAAATCTGTATCTCCATCTGTACACACCATGGCAGGGGCCGATAGCCTATATCTGAGGCCAACACGATCATCGGCTGGAGTGCTCTCTGGGTGTCGTCATGCAACCCGACCAACCAGCATAAAATATACTTTCACTAAAATAGTTCTCTGCACTTCACAGACATGGTCGAATTACAGCCTGATGCTCCCATTGGCCCCAGTATCCCCACCACCACAGACTGTATAAAGGCGCCCGGTTTGTCAGTCTTGTGCTCTGCGTATACTCGGATGCTCAGACATAGAATATGAATTACATTATACATATTAGTTTAGTATTGTCATTTCTACAAATTTTTTTACAGTAGTTGGGTTGTTTTAAATGTTGTTTTACGTTGGTTTAAAAATGGAAGCACAGATACTACCATTATCAAAATGTGTAATCAATGAGTTGGCCAATAATGATTTTTTGTCAACAGTCCAGATGGGTAAATTCGATTAACTATTAGCTGCACATACAGAATTTTGAGCACAAAAGGTGTTACTAATGTGTAATTCTATTGATATAGATATACTCATTTCACAAAATCACAGACATATTCAAATATTGCCTTCTGCAGCTACAGAACGTGTCACACACTGGATCTCTACCTACTATGATGGTACTATAATTCATGTGCATGATAGCTTAAACGCTAATAAAAATTTAAATATTATTGACGAACATTAATTTCATTTTCTTTATGGTTTATTTCTGTACCATCCTCCCATTGTTTACAAGGATGTTCAACAACAGCAAAATGGGACAGATTGTGGTATTTTTTCAATACGTGAAAGAAAATGTGAAACAGAATCACAGATGTAAACAATATAGGTGGAATCAAATTTAGTTAATGTAAAGTAACAACTAATATATTTAATGTCTACACACGTCAGAGTGTAATGGAGCAAAGGCCCACCATAACATCTGTGTGGATATATTAGAACTGCTGTAACTTAATGCAGTGTTGATAGGGGAACAGAACGAACCACTGAGACTCAATAGAATTAAAGATGCTATTAATTCCTTACAAAGTAGAAATGCCACCAGTCCAGACAGTTATCCAGTGCAATTTAAAAATAATATACAGACTATTAAATAAGCCCCATTAATGTTACCACTGTTTGAGGAAGCTGGACTAAATAATATTCTGCCCTCACATGTTTACATTAGGCACTAATTACTGTTTTTTTGTTTTTTTTCTTAGGAGAATAAAGACCCTCTTTATCAAATAATGAAGTCAATGAATTAATGTGCTCTTCCAAACAGCACTGGGAAAGTGTTTCCTATAACAATACCAAAAGCTCAAGTTGAATTTGTTAAATGCAGACAGTTGATGTCAAATATCCACTGTTTTTTGATCACATTATAAACACCATCAGCGATGGAACTTTCAGAATTATAATCATCGTTGGGTGTAGATAAAGCATTCAGCAGAGTAGCATGGAGATACCTCTTTTGTGTGCTGTGAAAATTAGGCTTTGGAACAAATATTTGCCCTTGGATCA
>JANRMT010062807.1:30862153-30881825 GCA_026402145.1 Polypterus bichir lapradei
TATCTATCTATCTATCTATCTATCTATCTATCTATCTATCTATCTATTATATAGCACCTTTCACATCTATTTATCTGTATGTCTGTCTGTCTATTTTTTTTTTCTCCTGACAGTTTTATATCTTCTATTACACAGTGCCTTCCCAGTTTATCTGTCTACTGACTTCTCTGTCTGTGTATTATTCAGTACTGTCTGACAGTGAATGTCTTACATAACTTAAAAATAAGAACAGTTATAAGGACACTTGTTCATGTTAATTTCAGTCTCAATTTTTAAATATTTTAAAAAGAGCATCCCACATTTATTATACAGTGACTTTCCTATTTGTCTGTCTATCTAGTGCCTTTCAGATCTATATGTACTCTAATGGTCTTCTTGCTTTCCTGTAGTGTCTGTTGAATAATAAACAGGCTGAAGTATTTTTCATTTATTTTATTTACATAAATCTCAGAGATAAATAATTAAATAAACAAACACACAATAAAACTAATATATTGCTAATGCTGATATCTATCTGTCTGGTGCTTTCTCTTTCTGTTTTTTTATATAGTGCCTTTGCTGTCTGCCTGTTATACAGTGAATTCCTTCTCTGTCTGTCTATGTAGTAATAATAGTATTACTTTTTGGCTTCACTGTCTGCTTTGTATATAGTTCCTTTCCTATCTATCTGTCATATATAATGCCTTTCATGTCTGTCTATCTATCTACTTATCTAGTATACAGTAAATATATCTGCCTGTATATTATTTACTGTATACCCTTTTTTTCTGACAGTTTTGTATCTGTTATACAGTGCCTTCCATATCTATCTGTGTGTCTAGTGCTTTTCACATTTGCATGTACCCTCACTATCTGCTTGCCTTCCTAAAAGTATCTGTTGATTACTAAAAAGGCTGTACCATTGTTCAGTTAGTAGTGCTTTCTCTGTCTGTCTTTTATACAGTGAACTCCCTGTCTATCTACTGTATATAGTAATAACAGTAATTTTATTATTATATAGCAGCTTCCCTATCTGCTGATCATATAGTGCCTTTCCTTCCTATCTATTTATCTATCCCCTTAGCTGTTTTTTTATATCTATTATACAGTGCCTTCCCTGTTTATTTATATATCTAGTGACTTCTCTATCTGTCTGTCTATTATGCAGTGCTCTGTCTGTCTATGTCTTATGGATTTTAAAAAATAACAGTTATAAAGACACCTGTTCATGTTAATTGCAATCTCAATTGTTAGAAATATTTTAAAAGGAGCATCCCACATGAAAATATAACGATCTGACTGACTGACTGACTGACTTACTGACTGAGTGCAAATCACTTTATATGGTTAAAAAGAAAAAAAAATAACACTTTCTTCCCTGTGGGGAATTGAACTCGGGTCTCTGAGGAGCAACGGGCCTGCTGTGCACTGATTGGCTGAGCAGTCTGTGTCAACTATCCGCGACTGGCTTGACCCATCTAGAGTTGGTTACTGCCTGGCACTATTCAGAAATGGAAAGATGAAAGAATGGGTGTATGACACATGAATGAATTAATGTATAGATAATCAGATGACTGGATACTAGGTCATCAAAGAGGGAAATGAATAATATCAGGTTTGTATGACTTGAAGGTAGCACTTAAGCACCAGTTCTCACCTAGAAAGTAAAATATCAGCATGCTCTTAAAATGGAATGTCAGCTAGTAGAAAAAGCTTTATATATTCCTTTAAAATTCAACACCAACAAAGAACTTTGCTTTCATTTTGCCAGAAACACTACAATGATCTAAATAAATAAGCATCCTTTATCTCAAAGTTGTATTTTCTGTGGCTTTAGCTAAACCTTGCCAAAGGAAAGTAAAACAAAGAGGCACGAAAAACAAAAATCAAAGCATTTGTCTCTTTAAATAAACATTACTATGTGATCAACAAAAAAGAACGCAGCTAGCATGAGCAGCTATTTATTTGACAGACATGAAAAGTGGTACAGTTTAAGACATTGCAAGGTGTAACAAAACTTAAACAAGACCCAGTAAGTGTGAGCACTTTTTGGTTGGATCAGGTCAATCCATAGTCCATGTAAATTACTCATTTTAAAAATGAAATGGTGAAGGCTAAGTTTTAAGTCAAAAGCATTCTTTCTTCTTACACTAAAGTACAGCAGTGGCCAAAAGTTTTGGCAGTGACATAAATGTTGTGTTTTACACAATAGCATTTTCAGATTATTTTTTACATGTTTCTATGCTATATTGAAGAACTATTATAAACATTTCATAAGTTTCACAGGCTTTTATTGGAAAATATATCAAATTAATGTAAAGAGTCAATATTTACAGTGTTGACCCTTCTTCTTCATAACTTCTGCAATTCATTCCTGCATGCTGGATATCAGCGTCTGGGCCAAATCCTGACTGATGGTGATCCATTCTTGCCTTTTAAGTGCTTGGAGTTGATCAATTTGTGGGCTTCTGCGTGTCCACCTGCTTATTGAAAATCAACCACAGGTTCTCAATGGGATTAAGATCTGGGGAGTTTCCTGGCCACAGATCCAAACTTTCAATGTTATGATCTCACTTCGTTATCACTTTTGCCTTGTGACATGGTGCTCCATGATGCTGGTAAATACACAGATCATCATCAAATTGAGCCCGTAAATTGCTTTTGGAGGACGTTTTGATACCATTCTTTGTTTATGGCAGTGTTCTTGGGCAGAATTGTGAGTGGGCCCACTCCCTTGGATGAGAAGCAACCCCACATATGGATTGTCTCAGGATGCTTCACTGTTGGCTCAGTGACACAGTGACACATGGTAGCATTCACCCTTTCCCTTTCCGGACAATTGATTTTTCAGATGTCCCAAACAGTTGGGTCTTGTGCTGTCCAATCTTAGTACTTCCTGCAGAATTTCAGTCGGCCATTGTCCAAACGTCTTCACTTCACCTTGTGTGCAGATGCACTCACAGCTAATTGCTGACAATACTGAGTAAGCACTGCTTCTCTAACAGGCTCCTCTGGAGGAGACAGTCATGGTGCCTGCTGAACACTTTTAGCTGGTCATTTTGTGCCAGGGCTAAAATAAGTTAAAATGGATTTCTGCAATGAATTAATATGCATCTGATCATTCTGCATAATAATATAAAAACAATGTAAAATGCCACCACAAAAAATGTAGCTGCAAATTTTGCAAAACACAGCATTTGTGTCACACTGCCAGTCATACCGCGCCAGTCTGTGATATAAGTATAATGAAAAACAGCACAGAAAGACAGTAGGCATAACATCTTTCTATAACCTTTGTTTTAGCTAGCTTATTTTCTACAATTGATCACCTACTAAACCCAGGTAACTCACAGGAATGCCTCCTAAGTACTTCCAATAAAACCTGTGAGGCTATCGCTGTATTTTTCAATCAAAAAATTAATGATATTAGAAATAACATAGTATATCCCTCCAACACTAAGGATCCTCCTAAACCCCAGCATTCTGTTATAAACAAATTAAACTCTTTCACTAGGATAGATTTACCTGATTTACAAAAAATAATATCTCAATTAAAACCCTACACCTGCGTCCTTGACCCAGTACCAACAAGGCTTTTCAAAGAAGTATCGTGTGTGCTAATTGATAATGTTCTGGACATAGTAAATTCGTCATTAGATACGGGGGTCTTCCCAGACTGTCTTAAGACTGCTGTAGTTAAACCCCTTCTTAAGAAACATAATCTTGACCCCTCGGCCCTTGAAAATTTTAGACCCATCTCTAACCTGCCTTTCTTAAGCAAAGTTCTGGAGAAAGCAGTCATTATGCAGTTAAATGACCACCTCAATAAACATGCTATTCTTGATAAATTTCAGTCGGGTTTTAGAATAAATCACAGCACAGAAACTGCACTCGTTAAAGTAGTAAATGATTTGCGAGTGAACGCAGACAGAGGCCATATATCTGTTCTCATCCTCTTAGATCTGAGTGCTGCATTTGACACCATTGATCATAATATTCTTAGAAATCGCCTTAGTCAATGGGTGGGCCTCTCTGGCAGTGTCTTAAATTGGTTTGAATCCTACCTGACAGGGATTAAATTTTTTGTTAGTTGTGGTAATTACAACTCAAAGACACATGATATCCGATTTGGTGTTCCACAAGGCTCTATCCTGGGTCCGCTGTTATTCTCAATCTACATGCTTCCGTTAGGTCAGATTATCTCAGGGCACAACGTGAGCTACCACAGCTATGCTGATGACACACAGCTGTATTTATCAGTAGCACCTGATGACCCCGATTCTATTGATTCACTAACACAATGTCTGACTTGTTTCTCAGAATGGATGAATAGTAACTTTCTCAAGTTAAATAAAGAGAAAACTGAAATCTTAGTGATTGGCAATAATGGATAAAATGAGGCTATTAGAAATAAACAGGATACATTAGGATTAAAAGTCAAGACGGAGGTAAAAAGCTTAGGGGTAATTGTTGACTGTGATCTGAATTTTAAATCGCATATTAATCAGATCACTAGGACATCATTTTTTCACTTAAGAAACATAAGTAAAGTTAGACCTCTTATATCACTGAAAGATGCTGAGAAATTAGTTCACGTGTTTGTTTTCAGTCGACTAGATTACTGTAACGCACTCCTCTCAGGACTACCCAAGAAAGACATAAATCATTTGCAACTAGTGCAGAATGCAGCTGCTAGAATCCTAACTAGGAAAAGAAAATCCGAACACATTTCTCCAGTTCAGATGTCACTACACTGGTTACCTGTGTCATTCAGGATTGACTTTAAAATTCTGCTTATGGTTTATAAAGCCTTAAATAATCTCGCCCCATCTTATATATCGGAATGTCTGACACCTTATATTCCAAATCGTAACCTCAGATCCTCAAATGAGTGTCTCCTTAGAATTCCAAGAACAAAACTTAAAAGAAGTGGTGAGGCGGCCTTCTGCTGCTATGCACCTAAAATCTGGAATAGCCTGCCAATAGGAATTCGCCAGGCTAATACAGTAGAGCACTTTAAAACACTGCTGAAAACATATTACTTTAAAAGGGCCTTTCTATAACTTCAATTTAACTTAATTTAACTTAATCCTGATACTCTGTACGTTCAATTTCCTCATAATAACTATTCAGGGTAGCTCTAAAATCCGTACTGACCCCTATTCTCTTTTCTGTTTCTTTTTCCGGTTTCTTTGTGGTGGCGGCCTGCGCCACCTCCACCTACTCAAAGCTTCATGATGCTCCAACAATGATGGATGGACTAAAAGGCAGAATTCTACGTGACCATCATCATCAAGCCTTTCCTTGAGAACCCTAAATCCAAAGAGGACTGTTTCATTTATGTTAGGCTTAATGCCCAGAGGGGACTGGGCGGTCTCATGGTCTGGAATCCCTACAGATTTTATTTTTTTTTTCTCTCCAGCCGTCTGGAGTTTTTATTTTGTTTTTTCTGTCCCCCCTGGCCATTGGACCTTACTCTTATTCGATGTTAATTAATGCTGATTTATTTTGTTTTCATATTGTGTTTTTTTATTTTTCTATTCTTTATTATGTAAAGCACTTTGAGCTACTGTTTGTATGAATATCCATCCATTATCCAACCCGCTGAATCCGAACAGGGTCACGGGGGTCTGCTGGAGTCAATCCCAGCCAACACAGGGCACAAGGCAGGAACCAATCCTGGGCAGGGTGCCAACCCACCGCAGGACACACACAAACACACCAAGCACACACTACGGCCAATTTAGAATCGCCAATCCACCTAACCTGCATGTCTTTGGACTGTGGGAGGAAACCGGAGCGCCCGGAGGAAACCCACGCAGACACGGGGAGAACATGCAAACTCCACGCAGGGAGAACCCGGGAAGCGATCCCAGGTCTCCTAACTGCGAGGCAGCAGCGCTACCACTGCGCCACCGTGCCGCCGTTTGTATGAATATGTGCTATATAAATAAATGTTGTTGTTGTTGTTGTTGTTGTTGTTGTTGTTGTTGTTTTATCTTTTTTTTTTTTTTGCTTATTTTGGGGATTTCCTGTGAAAGAAAAATCTGAAATATACAAACTTCATTACAAGGAAAGTAAAATGGTCAGGGTAATAATTACAGTGCCTTTACTTAAAAATCATAATCATAAACCCTCCTACAGTAATGAGTTTACACTGGCTGATGTTCCACAACAGTTTCTGTTCCTCCCTAACTCACATTTGTTAATTCCTGCTATAAGTTTACATTCTTACTTTTTTTGTTTGTCCAGGGGCCTTTCATCTACCCATACAAAGTCACCTTCTATCTTCTGATCTGTTAGTCCAATCCAGTAGGATTCCTCTTCTCTTCCTTCCATTTCCACCAATGCTGTTAAAAAATCCTAAAAAAATAAACTTCACTGAGTGAATCTTCTGCCTGAATCTTTACATTTCCTGAAGTCATAACATGCTTGTTTGGCTTTGCTGCCAGCTCTGTTGTCTCTGCCTCTTCCTATATTTACATTTTGCCTCCATCTTAGTTCTTTACCAACCTCCTACTGTGTGAATCCCATCATAAAGAAGACCATACCTGTTCCTCCTCACTCTCAATAATCACCAGTTGTGTCCCCTATCTGATTTACATTTATCTTGACTTTTGAGCCAGTTCATTTTATCAGTGGAAAATAAATAACATGTGAAGTTGATCAGCAGCCAATTATGTGGACATCGAGAACACTTCTGACCTGAAAATGGAGAGGAAGAAGGGAAAGTGACAGAGTGAAGATGACCTGAAAGATACTGAAATTCACAGAAGGTCACAGACAACAGACATGTGGACCACTGGAGAACAGCACATCTGACTGCAGCTAGACATCTGTGTGTACTCCAGCCCTGAGGGACTCACAAACACACAAAGCCAGTATATGTTCTACAAATTCTTTTCCAGAAAATGTGGTCAGTTTTTGTACCATTTAATTCTTTTCATCTCAACATGTAGACAACCTTCCATCATTTCCTTGTTCCTTGTTTTTGGGATTTACTTTTATTTTGTTTTAATAAATAATTTATTTAATTTTATAATCACCACAATAAAGCAATTTCCTATCGTTTGGTGAATGAGTGCACCCGTATTGTTTAAAATTGTCAGGCATTATTGATGGTCATGTCAAGAGCTGGATAACGTCTTTTATAATTTACTGTGTACTGTGCATACACATTACAGAGGAATGTGCAGTTTAGTGCCCAAATTACAGATTAACTTTATTTAAAAGTGTTCCATCTTTTTTTTAGTGTTAGAGAAACCTGAAAGTCACTTCCAGGAAGAATGGGATGTTAGTTCGCTTTGCTTTTCTTGACTTCAGATTTTTATTTGTGTTTTTGTATTTTGTTTACCAGTGTGATTAATTGCCTAGTTCCCACTTCAGCCTGTTTCTTATTTCAGGTTACCCCTCTATTTATTCATCTTTTGGTATTTTTTGATTATATTTGTTTTTTCCCATCACTTTTAAGATTCACATTCAGTTACATAACCATTTTAAAAAACATACTCTGTGTGGCAGACGGCCAGGATGCCCCTTCACTATATGTTCAGGGGGAGCACCCATGGACTGTGCAATACCTCCCCCTGGATGCTAGATGGCAGCACCCCTGGGTTGGAACGGTGCCTCGGTTTCCCACAGGGCTCCATGGGAATTGGAGTTGGGTGCAGCTCTGTTGGGCCCCGCAGGTACCACAGAGGGTGCTGCAGCTGGGACTCCTGAGCCCTTATGGGCAGTGTATTCGTCACACCCAGAAGTTCAGCTGGAACTCGGCAGTCAACCACCTGGAGCAGTTCTAGGTGGACTATAAAAGGGGCCAGCAGTCACCACTCAGTAGCCGCAGTCGGGAGTAGGAGGACGAAGATTGACAGAGAGGAGTGGTGGTTAAATGAGAAGAGTGTGGTGTTTTGTGTGGTGCTTTGGGACTGTGTTGTGCCTGTGGGACACGGGGAAGACGTGCCCTACAGGTGAAAAAAAAAAGTTTATTTTGGTGTTTATATGTGCCTCCGGTGTGAATGTGTGTTGGGTCAGGCGCCTATATAGCACCTTTGTTACACTCTGTCAGTTCATATTTTCACTTTCTTAAACATGAGCTGAGTCATTATTATTTTTGTTATTTACTGTGAAATCATAACAGACTGAAGTGAAACAATAAAATCTGAAGAACTGCACCCCTGCTGGGCTGCTACTGTGCATCTTACGAGTTTTTGGTCTTGTTTGCCAGATACTCAATAGAAAAGCAGAACAAGACTGACGTTAACAACAGAAAGAAAACTGGATTTCCTACCGTGTGTCAAAGTGTCTCTTACAGGGCAGTATTTAGCCAGTGCTATTAGGATCTAATTGAGCTGTTTATACTGGGAATGTAGAGTAGCATGGGTGCCATTCAGCTCACTGTATATGGACTGCAGTCTACTGTTGCTCCCATTCAGCTCTTCATATTCTGCCTCTAAAGTTGATAGCCTTTCTTGCAAACTTTTGATTTCTTCAGACAGCACAGTGTAATTTTGACCAAAGGACGCATGTTTTTGCTCCATCTCTGTTATGGGAGTCAAATGATTTTCCTTCACTTTGTCCAGATGTGTGAAATCTGAAGAACAACAAAAAGGTAAAATATTAAAATCTCTTGTTTTCATATTTGTATTGACTCATTTTAAAAGAGTGGTATAAAGGAGGAAGATTTTTAAAAATAATTTCACCCAGTACACTCCAGTTCATTCATTTGGGTTTCTCCCTTCAAATGTCCTTTTACAGGTTCAGTGCTTTAAAAAAAAAATCAGTATATATTCTAATGTTATAGTGCACAACTATACAACAATATACTGTATGTAAAGTACACTTCTAGAAAGATCAGTTTCTACAGTGTGAACATAAATCTCTTCAGAAATGGGGCTAAAAGCATTTAATATAGATTTTTTTTGTAAACAGAAAAAAGGGGAACACTAAATAAGAAAACTGCAGCATCAAAAATAAAATAAAGATTCAGCCCACCAGTGCACACCCTAACTCACAAAAGGGAATGTTGTATTAGTGCATGGCCTACACATCCTGATAAGAACAAAATAAATCATTTTTTATCCTTGTGCTTTCTCTAAAGATGATAGTTATTTGAGAAGAGAAATTTTGAACAACAGTTTAACGTTCTAAAAGAATTAAGTTATAAAATAACTTCTGCCAAACATTTTATTGAAAACTTTTCTTGGTATTTTCAGCGAAATGCCAAGGGGATTTTCACAGCTAAGGAGCTTGCTGAAATCAATTTTTTATTAAAGGATGAAAAGGGCTATAAAGAAAAATCAAGAAGTGAGAAGAGCTGTGGAGAACAAGGAATAAACAACAACAAGTGAAAGACAGGTGAAAATGGAGGACCACAAAGATGTAGCTTGATGGCAGGACCAAAACGTATGAAAAAGGAACCAGGCAGTTTAAGGGTGCTTTCACACCTACAGCATTTGGTGCGCACCAAACGTGTTTGGTCCCTTGGTTCGGTTCGTTTGCGTTGATGTAAATGCAATCTCGGTACTTTGGTGCGCACCAAATCAATCGATCCGAGACCTGCCTGAAGGGGTGGTCTCGGACCGCTTTATCCGCTCTACTTTGGTACGGTTCGTCTGGTGTGAAAGCAACCAAACCAAATCTGACGAAATGGTATAGTTTAATGCACTTTGGGTATAAGAGATACGGGGTTGTGGGTAAAATTCTTTTCACTTCCTGTTGACTCCATTAAATTTTTCAAGCTATCGACTCGCGATGAAATCAAACCGCGGAGAAACGTGGAGTGCCGAAGAAATTAAGTGCCTCATAGATATATGGTCGAATGAGCATATCCAAAAGCAACTGTCCACGACACACAAAAACAGCTGCATTTACGCACTGTTCAGTAAGCAGCTAAGGGAGAAAGAGAATGTCACAGAGATAATCAAAACTGGATCTGCACATCCGGAAGTTGGATAGCCATTCTTTGTCTGTCCAGGTGTTGTAAATGTGAGACCACCAGCAATCACTCCGTGCATATGCCCATATGCTACTATAGAACAGAAAAAAATATTGGGAATCTGTTATGTTTTGATAATCATTAACTTTGATAATCATTTAAGTAAAAAGTCATAGACTACCTGATTGACAAAGGAATCATTGGTACAGTTATAGACTTTATCTCGCCAAATATTAATTCTCAAAACATTGTTATAGTAGCCTAGGTAATGTCATGCAATGTCACTATACAATTTGGAGAACTGTATAGATAATATAAACAATATCACGTTTGAATGTGTATCATGACAAGACTTGCCATTTGTATGACAATTTCATAACAAGCCTATGCCTCTCTGTATTCACATTAAAGATGAAAAATGTGTGGCTGGGCTGTTTTGATAGGCCAACGGATTACCTGATGGATCTGCAGGAAGATCGCCGGCTAATAACAAAATGATCATTTAGGAGGAGGGCACGTCTCTTCTCCCTGAAGTGGCGCGCAATGCGCCGTCGGCGAGATGAATAAACCAGGAAGCTGGTTTGGAGTCGCAGCCGCGAATCGTGTTCGAAATTAATTATCTGAAAATAATGATTTGCACGTACAATGTAGTGCGCGAGGACCAGCGCCATGAGCGCAAAGCAAAGCTGTTCCTCCATGATTATTGAAAGTGGCGCGATTTTCTGAAAATAGTCTGTTTCCGGTGCCGATGGGTTTCGCGGTCTATTTTGGTTCGTTTAGAACTCGGCATATGTGAAAGCAAACCGTACCCACGTCTGTTTACTAGATTGTAACATTTTTCTGACTGGTGCGGACTAAAACAATCGAACTATAGGTGTGAAAGCACCCTAAGAGGGCATTAGTTACAAACTGGATCAGGAGCTAAACCCATTAGACATAATTTAAATGTGTTGTCTATATTCTATGGACAATTATACAATGAACAAACTGGTGATTAGAATTTTCTGAGCATTTTTCTTACTTCTGTAACATCCCTTCCCTCCTAAGTGTCCTTGTTATTGATGTCTAAAGGTAACCTGGGAAAGGGCCCTGGGTTTCATCTCCCACATTTAGCTGATATATGTCTAAAATGATCCTCTCCTGTTGCTAATTTTCTTAACCACTAACTATGTAGAAACTTTGATTGAATTGTTCAAGGCAGAAGAAGAGCACAGATCTGAATCCACCTTTACTGAAATAGCAAGAAGATGTTGAGTATAGCACTGAAACAGGTTTGAACTGATAACTGGTTTTTAAAAAAAAATTGAAAAAGGGAAGAGACAAGATAGTGGAGGATAGGAAGCTGCTAAGGAATGATCTTAGCTGTAGGTAAAAGAAAAGACTGGAGGGAGAATGTGAAAATGTAGGGAAAATATCATGGAATGAAAGGAACCCTGACTCCCCAAAGTCATTGCAAAGTGCATGAGAACACAAAGCAGACAAGATATGAAATGAGATGCCAACCAATATTAAGAGCTTTATTTTGAAAGGTATGTGTTTGCGAACACCATTTCTGTACAAAATGCAACTGTGTATTCTTGAAATCTGAACTGTGTATTGGTGTGGGCTGAAAAGAATATTTGACAGATGCTAAGGCAGCACTAGACTGGATTTAATGGAGAACCATGAAGGGTGTAAAGAAAGTGAGAATAAACAACAATGACTTAAGGGATGCAAAAAGAAGGTCAAATGGTAAAGCCTGAAGTCGGGGACGATCATATCTCTGTCTGGTCTGGCCAAGATGAGAACTGAATGTTTAATCATCAGGCAATTTGCTTTCTAAAGAAAGGATGAAAGTGCAAGTAAATATCACTCCAAAAGGGAGGAGGGTGAGGGAGAGGTAGCACTGCAATGACATAATTCAAATTTGGTAATATTGTCATCTTAAATTATAGAAAGATGAGACTGAAATGAAAGAGTAAGATTATTCCAAGAATTAAGTCAAAGTTAAACATCTTCCAAAACACAGTAAAAATTTAAAGTAGCAATATCTTAAAAACAAGTGTTAAAGTAATTCCAAGACATTTAAAAAATCTTACAATAGGGAGGGAAGGGGAATTGTTAATTAGAAATGGAGAATGGAGAAATTTACTCTAGTTAATTTTATATCCAGAGATTTTCTCATATGTAAGAAACAATCCTCCATTTCCAAGAAACAGCAGAATGTCATAGCATAGAGAGAGATTTTGTGAAATGGATTATTAATAGTTATGGGGAAAAAGCAGCAATGAATCATGAAAAACAGATGACAGCCTTGTCTTGCTCCCCTGCAGATGGGAAATGGGCGAGATTAGTGTGAACTGAAGAGAACTGATGCATTGGGATTTGAGTGTAATGTCTTATTCATGCTGACACGCTGGTGGTGGTAATTTCATGCCAATCCACAGGGTGGCGCTGTATTCCAACACCTCTTCTCTTCCTCTCTCCGCAGGCCAGATGATTGACAACTTCACCACCTTTGATGTCCGTCCACCTGGACCTTCCTCTTCCTGCCTGGCCTGTATTTAACTGAAAGTGTTGCCATCTTGGATACCCTGATTTCATATTTATGTCTTCAGAGATGTTCCTTTTTCTGAAAAGCATTATTTTTGCCTTAACAATACACAGGGTTGTAATGTCACCCCAAATCTTTATCTTTGTCCTCTTTTACAGTGTCATAGTCAGCAGATTTATAAAGATTCACAAAATATGTGAGTCCCAGGATGTCACAACAACCATGCAGACCATGACAGTGAAGTTACAGGGACTCAAAATTCAGGGGGAGAGCAACAGACACAGCTTACCAAGGTGGAGGTATGTAAGGCCATCCAGCAAGAACTGATGAGACCATTCCAGGAATTGCTGCCTTTACATCCTCATGATGATGTTAAGACATATTTCCTTATATTTGAGTGTTCCACTAACCATCATGACAGGGAGCAAGCAAAATGGGCACACATACTGTCTCCATTCCTGGAGGGGCCAGATCAGAAGGCTGATTACTTCCTTGAGGAGCAGGCCGATGATGATTATGACTAAACTGAGTTGCTGCTGAAGAATGATATAAGTCAAGACCAGCAGGCAAGGGCTTGTAGGGAAAGGAAGTTTAACCCAAAGTGGCCAGCCCACTACCAGGCTTTTGATCTATGGGGCAGACTTGTGCATTGGCTCTACAGGAAAATAATTAAGAGAAGGTTGTCGAGGTCAACAGCTTGTGACTTCCTCCTGAATGCTCCCGTTTTCCTTGCCCATCTGGTCTGTAGACTTGAAAATAAAACCTTGGATAGCCTCATTGCAGCCCTTGAATGACACTGAGTGGCCTCACAAGTCAAGTGCTTGGAACAGTCTTAAGATCGCCACAAACTCCAGATGGGACACATCACAATACCTAAGCCCACCCGATGAACTGTAGCTGGCTGTGAGGAAAGTGGTATTGTATCACCGCTGATCCTTTGTCCCTTTCCTAAACTGGGGCATAAAGTCATGGTGATGAAAGATTCCGGCAGTCTCATTTCTACTTTTTGCTTGCCACTTCGTACCTCTGCGGCAGTGGAAAACAGGTACAACAAGTCTGACCTGCATTCACAGGAAAACTCACTGGTACAGGTCCACCTCTTGTATAATCACATATCAGGGGATAACTTGTAAGATCTGGGTGACTGTTATGTTCAGTCCACCCTATCCTGTGATACTGAGGTGAAACTCTTCACAAAGTAAAAGTAGAGAAGCAAAAACTACTCCACATAAAACACTGGGCCTTATTATAGATGTTGAAAGTTCTACTTGAGCTATCTCCACTTGGTGTTCTCAGTCAATTGCATTACTGTGATGTGACTACTCAGTTTAAAAGTAAACACCATGGCACTGAACCATTCTGACCCCACTATGAAGGGGGAAGTTGAGTTGTTACAGCCTGTCACGATGCCTGTTGAGGTCTCCACTGATTCTCTATCAAATTTACAATTTCAATTTCAGCAAGCTCCAGCTTCCCTTAAAAGGAAACAGTGGAATGATGAGTCCATAAAGTTTGCCAAGAATGCAAGAATGTTCTGGTTGATGGACAATGCACATCTCAACCTATGCCACCTGATTCGCAATTTGTATTAAATAAGGAAATGTTATATTGTGTAGTGAAACATGAGGGTGAGGTGAGGACACTGCTGATAGTTCCTCAAATCTACCAGCACCAAGACTGTGAACTAGCTCATGTCCACCTCCTAGGCACCCATTTGAGAGCCGGGAAGACACTAGAGTGAATTAAACTCCAATTATTTTGGCAAAGAATAAATAAGTAGGCCCACCGATTTTGTGCATCCTGTCTGAAATGTCAATTGTAGCAGATTCCTTGAAAGTACCGTGCTCCTCTGATTTCTGTGCCACTCATTGATATTCCATTTGAGCGTATTGTGGTCAATATTGTAGGACCTCTTGAGCCTTTAGCCCATTTCCATAAATATATACTAATGATGATGGATTATGCTACACGATGTCCAGAGACTATCTCTTTGAGAGGTGCCAATTACAAAAATATCGCATGGAAAGTGGTAGGGGTCTTTGCGCATCGGCATCCCAAAAGAAGTCTTAAAAGACTAGAGAAAACCTTTCACCTCAGACATGTTCAAGGAGGTTGACAAATTTAAAAATTAAACACTTGAAGACCTGTGTATATTATCCTCAAATCTCACAGCCTAGTAGAGCAGTTCAATCAAACACTCAAACAAATGCTACACAAGGTAGTTAGCGAGGATGGGAGGAACTGGGATCAGCTACACCCCTCATTCTATTTTCTTACAGGGAGGTCCCACAAGCCTCTACAGGGTTCTCCTCTTTTGAGCTGTTAGATGGACAACATCCCAGGGAATTATTGGACATTCTAAAATAAGGTTGGGAGATGAGACAATCCATTCAACAAATATCCTTGAATATATTGCACAATTACCCCATAGAATTGCTAATATTACACCTGTATTAAAAAGAAAATTGGGAGCATTGGCACATTGGTAAGGCTCTTACATAATTAAGGAAAGAAAGGGACTGGTTGAACCCAATCCCTAATCCGAACAACCTTGTTCCTTCTTTGCCCAAAAGAATGCCCTTAATCTCAGAACCAATTTAACACTCAAACAAAAAGAAGAGCTTGAAGCAGCCATCTTTTCTGCTCCAGAGGTGGTGAATGACAGACCCAGAAGGACCTCTCCAATTGCTCATGACATCATTAAAGAGCCAGGGGCAGTTATTCGAGAATGGCCATATCGGAAGCAATTTGTTATTGAGGAAAGTTTTAATTCCTGGTCTAGTCCCATCATTTTGGTCCCAAAGCCAGACAGGATCTGGTACTTCTGCAGTGACCTTTGCCATCTTAATAAAGTTTCTCAATTTGATGCTTAGTAGATGCCACATATGGACAAATTCCTCGAACAACTCTTGACATGACTAAAGGGTTTTGGCAAATTTCTTTAATGGAATCTGCAAAGGAAAAGACCATGTTCAGAACTCAGAGTGGGCAATGGCGGTATCATGTCCTCCCTTTCAGATTGAACAGTGCCCCAGTGACTGGAAATGTCTAGTGGATAGAGTGTACTTCCCCACAATTCCTACAGTGCTGCCTACCTGGATGACTTCACCTAGGAAGAACGTATACAGTATATTTGTGCCATTCTTCTCATACTAATGAAGCCAGCCTTCAGATCATTCCACAGAAATATTATTTTGGACTGATGGAGGCCAAATACTTAGACTGCTTGGCAGGCTGAAGTACAGATTGTCCACAGTTTGACAAGGAATGAAAAGACCCCGTCTGAAGACCAAGGAGCGAGTGCAAACATTTTTAGTGTTAGCAGGGTACTCTTGACAGAACTTAAAAAGAAGCCAGAGCCTAATTTGGTTGTATAGGATACTGAAACAGAAACCACATTCTGTGACATAAAACAGGCTCTTGTGTCTGCACGTGTTCTGTCCGTTCCTAATTTTTTTGTGCCTTTTATTCTCCAGACCGATGCTTCAGATACAAATCTCGGTGCCATGTGAAATCAAAGTGTCGATAGTGTAGAACACTCCATCATGTATCTGAGTCGGAAGTTGCTGTATTGGGAAACCAGGTATGCAACAATGGAATGTAAAGCCTTAGGGATTAAATGGTCTATTAGTCAACTGAGGTACTATCTGCATGGGCATGAGTTCATTTTGATTACAGACCATGCACTCCTCCAGTCTTCAGAGACATTCCTTTTGCTGAAAAGCATTATTATTTATGCCTTTACAATAAATGGGGTTGCAATATTGCCCTCAAATCTTTATCTTTGTTCTCAATTACAGTTTTAATGAGGGGATTGCCCATTTTCTACACCTGCAAACCTTTCCACAGATAATGCTAATTCAGTCTGTTAAAAGCTTCTAATGAGGGGAGAAGTCAAACAAAACGACATGTTTTATTGGCTAACTAATACGATTACAATATGCAAGCTTTTGAGGCAACTTAGGCCCCTTCTTCAGGCAAGATGTAATCAATGGATTATATGATTTAATTATATGATTATTAATGATTATATAATTTATATGATTTTTATATAAATTATATGATTTAATTTAATAATAGATGATTAGATGCAATCAATGTAATCAATGTCCAACATACAACATTACCTCAGCATTAAGGGAGCAGTTAAGCAGCCTTGGCATTCTGTGAAGATCAGGCTACCACAAGACAACTTTACATAAACTGGCTCTCGAAAAAAAGATTCACTGCTGCCAAAAATAATGTGAATGAAAACAGAAGCAAGGTAAACAAGCTGGTGTCCATATTAGGACAGAAATAAAATCTGATCAGGCTGTCGCTTCCTTCTGTCCTACTAGTAAATGTTCTCTTAGTGGATAATAAGCTGGATGACCTGAGATGTCAAAGGGTTACCCAGCGAGAGATGAGAGACTGCTCAATTTTTATCTTTATTGAAACGTGGCTGCATAAAAAAATCCCTGACAAGATCATTTAGTTGGATGGACTGACATCTTTCTAAATGGACATAGCTTCAGCAACCAGTAAGGTGCATGAAGGCGGGTTTATGTGAACAACAAATGGTGCATAAATGCTGGAGTAGAGTTAAGCCACTGTTCTCCTTTGCTGGAATGTCTAACTGTAAGCTTTTTATTTACTAGGGGAGTTTACCATTATTCTTATTCTGAGCTTTTACATTACTCCCAGAGTTAATTCTAAAGAAGCTCTGGAAAGTACTTTATTGAACTATTATAGAGCTGCAAACTGCATATCCTGATGCTTTTATTATTGTGGCTGGGAATTTCAATCGCGTGAATCTGAAGACAATACTACCCTTTGTTTACCAATACATAAACTTTCCAACCAGAGAAGAGACCAAACTGGACTTTGTGTTTACAAACTTTGTGCTTACAAAAGCATATTCTACCCGCATCTCTGTTTTACTGATCATTTTCTGTTCTGATGCTATATTTAGCTTCTGTGTGAGCTTCTGAGGGATGATGGCATTAAAAGCTGAACTCAATTCAATTCTAAGCAATGAAAAGTTTTCTTCAATCAATTACAATCCACTAAATACTTTATTTTGGACTGGTGTTTTCATTTCAGTCCTACTCTTTTCTTGTATTCTTTTCATGACAGATGTGCCAGTGATCCACTAGATTCAGCAGTCTCCATGAGAAGATTTATTTGGCACTGTACAATGTCATGGTTTAGTGTCACTGCCTGCATTTTCAGAATTTCAAGCTTTGTTTTGTTTTCTCTTGTCCCTCCTATGTCTTGGTCCATTATAACCTCCTTTATCTTATCAGGTGTCTATCAAAAGAAACAAGTTAAAACCAATCCTATCTAACAAGTAAGATACTACTTGTCTGCAGAAGTAAAAGTTCACATTTCATGACCCATTCAATGAAGGTCAACAACAACTCTAAAAATATCTTTTCTACTTCATTGATCTGATATAATTCCTCACATTCATGTCACACCCATATAGTCAAACATCTAATATAATTAAATTACGGATAATATGAAACATCTGTATATAATAGTCACAGGTGGCTGGGGGGCGAACCGGCCAGGATGACCCGGAGGACCAGAGGAGGGCTTACGCCTCCCCCAGACCACGTGGTGGGCGACCGCCCTGGTGGCTATGGGGACCACGTGTACAGAGCTTTGAAGCTCAACCCTGTAGGAGCCCGTGGTCACTGCCAGGGGCGCCCCAATGCCTATGGAGCCCTGGACCTAAGCACTTCCGCCACACCCGGAAGTACTGGGAGGAAGACACCTGGAGTGCTTCCAGGTGCACAGCCAGCACTTCCGCCACACTTGGGACTGTTGGCCTGGACTTTTGGGGACTTTGGGGGTTTGTGCACTTGTGTAAATAATTATGTATAATAAATGTGTTGTGGGTGACTTAAACGTGTCCGCCTGTCTGTGTCTGTGTCGAGCTCCACACATACACATCCCATGTGGAATAATACTTACGATAAACAGCAAAGCCAACCAGGACCACTACTAACAAAATACAAATAGACAGCACCACTTTAAACCAGGAGGCTTTGTTATTCACATTTTCAGGAGGCTCTGGAGCTGCTGTGAGAAAAAATGTAGAGAGAATAGGAAGTGGCATACACTGACAGACAACCCAGAACAGGAAAAGCTCTATAGTCAACTCATCTTATCCCCTTAAATTATTACCTGCTAATGCCTTGATGCCATCTACAGTGCTGTAAGGATTACACTCTTCATTTTATTTCCATGATTCCCTGCAATCTATAACACAGACTTTGATGTCATACCTGAACTGTCAGGTCATTAATTTACAGTACAAATAACAAATCCATTCAATTCTTGAACCTGTTTATATCATTTTTAAGACTGAGCTGAGGTCTATCTTAGTAGTACTGAGTGTAAGGAAGGAAATGAAACCTGGATGGGATGCACACTGATTCACTCACCCAATGTCAATCATACTGTGCCAGTTAGTCACTAGTTAAGCGAATTTGCTCATCTTTAGGGGGTGGAAGGAACCTCTGCTATCCAGAGCAGACGCATAGGGAAATGTTCCACCTCAACTATAGACAGTGACAGAGCCAGATAATGAATCAAGGTCATTGAAACTATTAATTAGTACAGCTGGCCACTACATGACAAAAAAAGATAATATTACTATATGTCCAGGATGAGTTTATCATGCAAATCAATTTCATTTTTAATTACTTGGATATTTCATGAAGAATACACAGTGCCACATCATAGTCATAGTTCTGTTCTGATGTGCAGAGGGCAGCCTACTGGGACTGAAGACCCCAGAATCCTTAAGCAAAGAAGTTCAAACCTCATGACACAAGCAAGAGGCCAGAGTTGCTGGAGAAGATCTACCATGCCACTCTGGGAAGATTTCATTTCTAAATAAAGAGACTTGTAACTTTTTGACCTTTCTGTAGTCCCATCTCATGCAAATGTGGTAGCATCAGCCATTTTTAGAAGTAAAAAACAAAAAAAAAAACAAAAAAAAAAGATTCTGATTTATAGTAAAAACAAGGAGGACACTCACAAACGTAAATTGTAAATAATCAGACACATTATTTACTACAAACTTGGTCACAAATGCCATCAACTCTTTTTATATCTTTCTTTAAGGAACAATAATTCTGAACAAAAAAACA
The DNA here is from genome assembly GCA_026402145.1 of Polypterus bichir lapradei. Lineage (NCBI taxonomy): Eukaryota > Metazoa > Chordata > Cladistia > Polypteriformes > Polypteridae > Polypterus > Polypterus bichir. The sequence continues at coordinate 30,881,742 of JANRMT010062807.1, forward strand.
AATGTCCATTCGGTCTGAATACAGTTTTTCCACCGTCACATGGAGACAAAGCCTATTATGACAATACTGAGTACAATGGAGTGA
>JANRMT010062807.1:30884761-30904235 GCA_026402145.1 Polypterus bichir lapradei
AAAAAGTGCAGAAGTGCTTTTATTTAAAAGACAATCAAAACAAAAACAAAGTGTCCATAAAGTGCAGTGCTTCAAAAATTCAATAAATAATCCATAAAAAGGAACGTGGAGGTAAAATCAATAAATAGAAAAAACAATCCTTAAAATCAGAGGTTAAAATTTTTCTTTGGAAGCAGTCTTTTAAAATCAACAACAACAAGCCCGGTGCTTCTTCTGTGCTAGAGTCTCACCTGCTTATCCCGCTTGGGCTTTGCAGCAGGCGAGACACTCTCTGTAGCTGCCTTTTTTCCATTACACATTCAAACGAGACTGGAGACCTCCCGATGCCTGGCTTCGATCTGGCACTCATCCCAGTCCCCGAGACTTGGTTCACACCAACGGCCAGGATGCACACATTGGGGAATCCACTACCAAGCCTCACGACTCCTGCTGCCTTTCCGGCCTTCCGCGGCCAGTCATCTTTCCCAGGTCACTCCCGCTACCTGCTCGCTCAGCGGGGCGACTTCCAACTCCTACACCTGGGTCCAGGCCCTCGCAGCTGCCCACGAGCGCTCGTTCGCTCACTCACCCACATGCTACGTGTGTCTCTCTCTCTCTCTCTCGCACCGTCCTGCTTCCTCATTCGCTCCCAGTAACCTCTGTCCTCTTTCCTTCTCCTTTCTTTCGTTCTTTTTCTTCCCCCTAACCAACTCGTGCTTCTTTTTTATAATGCGAGGGGCCATAGCAGCTGCAACAAATTAGCCACGGGAATAATCACGGATGTGGGCAGTTCCTCACCTGTGCACACGGTGAGAAACGCCCACACCTCAGATCGCCCTGTGGCTTGCTACAACCACTACGCCCCCTCACGAAACCGCGAGTGCGGTGATCATTTATTTAAATGGCCTTTGCTCAGCGAGCTGTGGACCCACTATACCACAGAGACCTGCTGAAACTTTCCAAAAGTAATTTTACGAAGTCAGTCCTGAAACGACAGAGACATCACTTCCAGGTCTATAACTGCAGGTCTACAACTGCGTGTCTAGAACTGCGGTGACATATGGTGCTGTGGCTCTGCAAGTGGATAGTATTGCTTTTTTCTGCATATGTTACTGCTCTAATACTTATCTGTGTTTATGAGAAGGTAAGATAAGTTTATACATATATGAAGGAAAGGAAAAAAAAAAAAAATATATATATATATATATATATAGTCAGACTTTTGAACTCTTTTGAGACCCTCCCCAAAGGAATGACATGCAGAAGTACGATCTGTAGGAAAACAGTATGAATAGAGAGAAGGTGCAGGACTGAGCCAGTCAAAGAAGGTTGATTAGACATATCATCCCCACATAGAACTGTGAAAAGATAAAGAAAAAGATGAAGCCAGGCATAGGTTTCATCAAAACAGGGTCTTTTTAATCTATGTCTTTTTTCATTTTCTTTAACAGCAACTGTGCCTGTGGCCTTCCATTTCCTGATTACATTCCTTACAGTTGAAACTGACAGTTTAAACCTCTGAGATAGCTTTTTGTAGCCTTCCCCTAAACCACGAGACTGAACAATCTTTGTTTTCAGATCTTTTGAGAGTTGCTTTGAGGATCCCATGCAGTCTGCCACTCTTCAGAGGAGAGTCAAAGAGAAGCACAACTTGCAACTGACCACCTTAAATACCTTTTCTCATGATTGGACACACCTGTCTATGAAGTTCAAGGCTTAACGGGCTAATCCAACCAATTTGAGCAGTTCCATGCATTCAAATCAACAAAATTACAAGGGTACCCAAATTTTTGCACAGCCAGTTTTTCACATTTGACTTAATTTCATATAACTAAATACTGCTTCATTAAAAATCTTTGTTCGGAAAATACCCCAGTACTCAGATGTTCCTAGGAAATGAAAGACATATTACTGTTATTTTTTTGTTGAAAGTAGAGTAAGTTATTATGCAGGCTGAGAGGGGTTCCCAAACTTTTTCATATGACTGTATATACTAGCCATAAGCCTGTACTGTAAAAAGCCCGGGATCATAGAAAATATTGTTCTCCTGTGAGATTCGTCTTGCTGACATGCTCACATCACTTGTGCATTACCGGAGGGAGGTAAAGTAAAAGGGATACCGGTTTGCCAATGTTAGCGGCTAAGTGACTTTGTCTTTCTTCTGAGGTTTCGTTTTTGCCGACGTACTGGCCTCGCTTGTGTTATTAGTGGCTAAGCGAGTTGTCTGTTTCCTCGGAGGCCGAGCCCTTACCCCAACCTCACCTCTCACTTCCAGGCCAGACAGACACACACACTTCCACTCGTAGACATTTATATGTAATATAACTAAATAAGTAAAATATAAAAAATAATTTATAAAGAATCAATATCCACTCACAAAACACAGATATACAAGTAGTAGAATCCTAATTTTAAGATAAGTTTTAGGTCCAAAAAACTAAAAAAAATGACTACTTGTGTAGTGCCTTGTGAGGGAAGAAAACAGACCAGGCCAAGTTTTCTTGATACAGGAAAAAGACTGCAGAACTTTATTGAATGTGATACAATTTTATACTAAACAGCCGCTACACAGGCCCCCCCAGCATTCACATGCACAGGTATTGTTAACTTGGTTGGGGTACACACTATGCATCCAGGCCGAGTGTGGGTAGGCGGGGTTGTGACCAAACATGGACAACCAACATCCACATGCTAATTGGGCACAGGTGGGTCAGGGGAAGCAGGAGCCGGGTGCACTAACAGGGCTGGAAACAAGTTACAAACCTGAGACAAAGCCATGTGCACAGACTTGAGGCGATCCCCTGAGACCGTCTGCTGTTTGCCTCTGATGTCAAGCACAAACATTTTGTCTCTGTGTTCCAGGACTCAGAAAGGGCCGTCATAAAGTGATTTCCGTTGGCCGCAATGTGCCTCAAGCAGAACAAACACAAAACTTTGCTGATTGTTGGTGGCACGGAAACCAGGTGTGAGGTGAGCCATGCTGGGCGGGAGGCACCAGCTTGAAGTTGTCTGCTGTGTCTGGAAGTAAAGAGTGGTTTTGGGATGCAATCCTTGTGACAGAACTGTGAAGGATAAAATCCCTGTGCATTCAGAAAGGCTTACCAAATAGCAGTTCAGCGGATGAAACTTGCAGATCCTTTTTCAGAGCTGTACATACCCCAAACAGCACCCACAGCAGACAGTCGTCCCCTTCAGGGCTGACTTTAGCAACCGGTGAAAGCGCTCACAAAGGATATTAGCTTTGGGGTGGTAGGCAGTAGTAAGGTGTTGTGTTGTTCCAAGGTCCTGTGCCATTATAGCCCATATCTGTGAAGTAAACTGTGCTCCTTGGTGATATGCGAGGGTATGTTAAACTGCAACCCAAGTGCTGATAAAAACCCTTACTACTTCTGCTGCAGTTGTGGACATGAAAGGAACAGCTTCAGGCCACCTTGTAGTCCTGTCAACAACAATGAGCAGGTGTGTACAACTGTGAGAAGATGGAAGGGGGCTTACCAGGTCCATGTGAATATGGTCGAGATGGAGAGCAGGCACCAAGAAAGGAGTCAGTGGAACTTTAACATGGCGATATATTTTAGCATTCTGGCATGCTACACAAGGTGCTGCCCATCCCTGAACATCTTTTTTGGGGCCAAATTTGCTCTTCACCAAACGCTGGGATTCCTGCTTCCCTGGATGTGACAGGCTGTGTGTAGTGTCAAAAATGTGGCATCCCCAGCTGCCGAGGACAGTTGGCATGGGTAACACATGCTGGTGTCACACAAGAGCTTGACAGCAAGAGATTGCACTCCTGAAAACTGCAGGCTGTTTTTCGCTAATTGAAGAGCCTGGACCTTCAGTTCCTTAGCTTGGTCAGCCACCAACTGGGAGTAGTCAATTCCAATGTGTATAGCAGCAAGTGCGAGCTTACAGTGACAGTAAGCCACCACAATGTATTTACCCTTGACATGTTGGACGTCTGTCGTAAACCCTGATATGTAGGCCAAGCTGTTTTGCTGCCATGCAGACCAGGGATCAGTGATTTTGGATATTATGAGAACCATGAACTGATTGCAGTAAATGGCTAGCCTTCTAGCAAGAAGTGGAAATCCCAGATGGCTAGATATAATCTCAGTAGTTCATGGTTGAATATGCTGTACTTGTGCTCATTGGGTCCTAAATGTCTGAAAAATGCCAATGGCTGCCAAGCGTCATCAGCCCACTGCTCAAACACTGCCCCCACTGCATGGTCCGAAGCATCAGTTGTAAGAGCAAGTGGGTACGTGAGCATGGCTACTTCAGGTAAAGCACATTCGGTGTTTGCGATGGCCTCATCCAGTTCTTTGGACCACATGACAGGGGACTTTGCAGTCTGGCCCTGTATTGCCTCATATAAAGGAGGCATAATGATGGCTGTGTGAGGAATGAAGTAGTGGTAGAAAGTAACCATGCCCAAGAATACCTGGAGGGCACATATGGTGTGGGCTTGTGAAAAATTGGTGTCAGCAGAAACAATGGAAGGAAAAGGAATTGCACCGTCCTTTGAAATGCAATGTCCTAGGAAGTCTTCAACAGACAGCATAGCAGGATTGATAATCAAGCCATGCAGGCTAAGACACTCAAACAAGGTATGGAGATGAGTTGTGGTATTTAAAAAAAAAATAATCAGCGCACTTGTGGCTTTGGGGGGTGTGTGGTAGCATGATGAGATCAGTTGCCGTGCACAATGCGGGTGGTTCCACACTTAAGTACACAGGCGCGGAATCGGCCATGGGCGTAATTGACGCCGGGAGCTGCTAATCGTCACCTCTGTGCCACATCTCCATTTTAAAAGAAGAAGTGCGAGTGTGAGGGGGAAGAAAAAGAAAAGATTGATGGTGGTTAAAGGGAAAAAGAGAGAGAGGGCAGGAGACAGAAGGACTCGGTGCAGGAGTGAGTGAGCCAGAAGAGAATTGGCTCGTGTGAGAGAAAGCAGGCAGCTGGGAGAAGAGCCCCTGAGAAGGAGTGTGAGGCCAACGCTCAGTGGGGGGCAGTCGGAAGCAGTCATCCAGCTGAACTGTTTTGAAGAGCAACCAGGAAGGTGAATGGCTCACCAAGTAAAGCCGGGTGTGTGGCCAGTATGTAGCCATCGGACAGAAGGCAACCGGACGTGCAGAAGGTCAGCTGCATCGGTAGATGGGGTGACTCTTCTGCTGCTGGCCCATGTGGAATTAGCAGGGGAGCTTCCAATTAAAGGAAGGAAAGAGGCACCAGATTTTTTTTTTAAAACAATCGTTCCTGCAAGTGGATTTTTAACCTCCTTTTCATGAATTTTTATTGGATTATTTTAACCTCCACTTTTTCACATGTGTTTGTGGATTATTTATTTATTAACGTTTGAGCACTGCACTTTGGACACTGTTTTTGATTTATTTTTTAATAAAAGCACTATACAGTTTTGCACCTTCCCCTTTCTTCATGTGGTGTCCTCATTTGTCCAGCTCATCCTGGTCATGACTGTTGATGGTGTTGAGTTCAAGAGGTTCCCAAATCTGGAAGAGAGAGCATGGAGCAGGACCTGCACTGTCACGAGAGAGGTGTTCAGCCTTGGAGGAGCTAGCAACCAAGATGTTTCTTAGGTAGACTAAAGGTAATTCTAAATCACTGAGGACAGAGTTCATCAACCTCTGGAACGTTTATGCAGCATTTTTAGGGCCAAATGGTGTACCCAGAAAATCCAGAGGGGGGGTGACTACCATTTTAGGGATGTCCGTCGAGTGTACAGTGTGGCCGGCCATCTGAAGAACAGACCTTGACAACTGAACAATATTTGAGACGCCAACCGGGTTGTCCCTTATAACAATAGAATTACCAGAGCCAACAAAAAAACTCATAATTCCAGCCCACCTTAAATCCCTTTGTACCTCTCTGTCATCATCTTTTGTCTTCTAAATGTGTCGATAAGCCCAAGCAGCAAGCAGCCTGCTATACCATCCTCCCCCCACCGCCTCGTAACGGGCAAGAAAATCTCCCAGTTCCTGCCTTGATTGATTATCTGGGAGTGAGCTACCCAGAATTGTAAGGGGAAATAATTTGATGTGTGTTTTGTGTCTACAACAATCTATGTAAACACATCATTAAAACAGAAACATTTTTCACATTTTAGTAATAAATAACAAAATTAGTGCGAAGATGTTTTCTGATTAGAACTATTGAGGTCATAAAATGATTTCTTCAAAATGTCACATATATTTGTTTCTTTTTTGCCCAGTGCTGCGTTGACATTGTGCACCAGAAGGCGTGAGCTTATTCAGTGCAGCAGGAGCACACAGGTGGCCAGTTGCTTGTGCTACAACAAGCTTGACTCAGCGGTGATCAACATACATGTACTGTAGAAGGCATGCACGGGGGTGCACTGAGAAAAGAAGAGTGTTCATGGCCCACCTTGCAGAGGAGCTTCATCGTCGCTTCTTACAAGAAAAGGCGATGGATAAAGTAAAAGAGGATGCAACATTGACAAGCTTCTGTTCCAAGACCACCGCTCCTCCCAGCCTCTTAAGTGTATTAGTAACCACGGCACAGAGAGAAGTGTGTACATTGCAACAGGTACACATGTCATAAACGTAAAAAGGACAGCCCTTGGTTGTGTGTGAACTGTTAACATTTGAATATGATGATTGCCTATAGCGCAGAACTGACCTCTCTGTACTATTCTTTCCTCTGCATGTCCTGGAGCACAAAAGAAACAGCACTGTGCACCAAAATAACGCGATCACTGATTACAAACAGGGGACCAGCGGCTGTGCTATGAATGCAGCAGGCCGGGCCACGTATGGCGACATTGTCCTAGGAGTACAGAGGGACAAAAATCTCATGTTTATAACGTTCCTCCTAGGTTTTCACGAGAGTGTCTCCAACCTTGCCATGGCTCAACCTATGAACCCTCCTGGAGGAAGACGGCCTTCGCGGGGCTGGACGCTCCAAACCACGGTTTTTCGCTGAGGGGAGAGTACTGTGGACTATGGCCGGCCAGTCATTCTGGCCAATACCCCCAGGCCGCCAGATGGAGCCCTCCCTGCAGCATGGAGGTGCCCCGAATGACAGCAGGAGTTATGGACATTGGAGTTTTCATCCACATCCCTGCTGGATACCACAGGGGCTACTAGAAGGCACTGCAGGGAGGAGCATCGAGACTTTCGAATACAACCCAGAAGTGCATCATAGTCTCATGAACAAAAAGACCGACCTACTTCCGGGATGAAAAGAAGACTTTTGGATCTGACCCAGAAGTGCTAAGAAGTCACATGGACAGGGGTTCAGAAGCACTTCCGGGTCACGAACTATATAAAGGACTGTGGGAGATCCCAGAGTTGAGCTGAGCTGGGTGGAAGGGTGGCAATGCGTCTGGGAGAGGAGGACTGGTTATTGTGATTATTGAGTATTGTATTTATGAGTATTGTGGAGAGGAGGGTGCTCTGTGCACTGTTTATTAATAATAAAGTCGATTATTGGACTTTTACCTGGTGTCTGGCGTATAGTCTGAGAGTTCAAGAGGACAATAGCGCCCTCTATCTGTCACAGCTGATAATAATGTAAGGAATCACACAGAATGTAGAAAGCTTTTTCTGGGTGCTATAAGAGTTGGCTGACCCTCTATCAGTGGGTAGTGTCTCATCAGGTGTCAGTACTAATAACTCTGGGAAAGAAAAGATGCTGGTAGATGTAGTCATAAAGGGAAGGTGTTCCATGTATGATAGGTGACATATGGTTGTACCTACATGGCACCCTGGAGGGAGAAGATGGCCCAGTGCCTGTCTGAATTTTTTATAGAGAATTTGGGTTCAGGATAGCAGAAGGAACCTGGGGATACTAAAAGAGATTCAGAAAGGAAAGCCTTGGAAAAGTCCAGTGTTATACACAAATATAATAGATTGAAAATCAATGTGTTAAAAAACATGTATAGTTTGAAAAGGAAGTGGTTTGTTACTAAAAACCCTAATTCCAACACTCACCAGGATATTAAACTAAAATTATAGGCAAAATTTCTTAGCAAATAATCTATAACCAAGAACACTAATTCTTAAAATTTACACAAAAGATTTTTGTTGTTGAGTGTTGTAATAAGAACATAAGCTTAATATGTCACTGTCCTCTGTGTAAATATATCTTATAAATCTTCTTTTGTTTCTACTCACATGCACAGTTGACACAGAGCCAGATTTAGCACAGGAGCTCATCATTTAGAACTGCTAGGCAAAACATAATATAAGACAAGACAGATAAAGACAACTGGAAAAAAACATGTAGTCGGACTGAGAACAGTTGTATACTATTTTTCTTCTGTCAGAGTCAGCATGAAACTGTATCCTCTTTTGCCTTGTTTAGAATGGCATGACGTGAAGAAAGAGTATAAAGTCTTGGAACATTGCCCGGCACACATTTGAAGTTGACAGACGGATAGAAGATACCAACATTCGATCCTGAAAATCTTTTCACTGCATGGCTAAAATAGCAGACTCTACATATCGGGCCCCCACTCCTGAAAGGGGTTCTTGCCATTGGTTTCCTTTGTCTGTTATGTATTGTAAGCCATAATTAAAGCTAAGTTATTTCTCTTATGTGTCTTACTGCCATATCACTAAGGGAGGGGTATCGCCTTTTAATATCATATCTACTGTATATAGATTCAGGTTATATAACACGCCACAATTACAAAATAACTCATTCCAAGGGAGCTAATGCCCCCAGCTGGATACAAGTATGTAATCTTGGACAACCAGGAAGTGCACAGCACTGTTTTTCATATCATTGTATTGGTTACATCAATTCCTGTCACCAGTCAATCAATAGCAATAAAATGGTAACAATCAAGAAACATCTCCCAAAATGGCAGCATCCATGAAAGAACTTTGCATTTTCGGAGAACATATGAATAAATCAATAACTCCAAAATAAGGTTAAAACAGAAAATACAGTGCATCCGGAAAGTATTCACAGCGCATCACTTTTTGTACATTTTGTTATGTTACAGCCTTATTCCAAAATGGATTAAATTCATTTTTTTCCTCAGAATTCTACACACAACACCCCATAATGACAACGTGAAAAAAGTTTACTTGAGGTTTTTGCAAATTTGTTAAAAATAAAAAAACTGAGAAATCACATGTACATCAGTATTCACAGCCTTTGCTCAATACTTTGTCGATGCACCTTTGGCAGCAATTACAACCTCAAGTGTTTTTGAATATGATGCCACAAGCTTGGCACACCTATCCTTGGCCAGTTTCGCCCATTCTTCTTTGCAGCACCTCTCAAGCTCCATCAGGTTGGATGGGAAGCGTCAATACACAGCCATTTTAAGATCTCTCCAGAGATGTTCAATCGGATTCAAGTCTGGGCTCTGGCTGGGCCACTCAAGGACATTCACAGAGTTGTCCTGAAGCCACTCCTTTGATATCTTGGCTGTGTGCTTAGGGTTGTTGTCCTGCTGAAAGATGAACCGTTGCCCCAGTCTGAGGTCAAGAGCGCTCTGGAGCAGGTTTTCATCCAGGATGTCTCTGTACATTGCTGCAGTCATCTTTCCCTTTATCCTGGTTAGTCTCCCAGTTCCTGCCGCTGAAAAACATCCCCACAGCATGATGCAGCCACCACCATGCTTCACTGTAGAGATGGTATTGGCCTGGTGATGAGCGGTGGCTGGTTTCCTCCAAACATGACGCCTGGCATTCACTCCAAAGAGTTCAATCTTTGTCTCATCAGACCAGAGAATTTTGTTTCTCATGGTCTGAGAGTCCTTCAGGTGCCTTTTGACAAACTCCAGGCGGGCTGCTATGTGCCTTTTACTAAGGAGTGGCTTCCGTCTGGCCACTCTACCATACAGGCCTGATTGGTGGATTGCTGCAGAGATGGTTGTCATTCTGGAAGGTCCTCCTCTCTCCACAGAGGACAGCTGGAGCTCTGACACAGTGACCATTGGGTTCTTGGTCACCTCCCTGACTAAGGCCCTTCTCCCCCGATCGCTCAGTTTAGATGGCTGGCCAGCTCTAGGAAGAGTCCAGGTGGTTTCGAACTTCTTCTGCTTACGGATGATGGAGACCACTGTGCTAATTGGGACCTTCAAAGCAGCAGAAAATTTTCTGTAACCTTCCCCAGATTTGTGCCTCAAGACAATCCTGTCTCGGAGGTCTACAGACAATTCCTTTGACTTCATGCTTGGTTTGCGCTCTGACATGAACTGTCAATGGTGGGACCTTATATAGACAGGTGTGTGCCTTTCCAAATCATGTCCAATCAACTGAATTTACCACAGGTGGACTCCAATTAAGCTGCAGAAACATCTCAAGGAACATCAGGGGAAACAGGATGCACCTGAGCTCAGCTTTGAGCTTCATGACAAAGGTTGTGAATACTTATATACATGTGCTTTCTCAGTTTTTTATTTTTAATAAATTTGCAAAAACCTCAAGTAAACTTTTTTTTTTGTCATTATGGGGTATTGTGTGTAGAATTCTGAGGAAAAAAATTAATTTAATCCATTTTGGAATAAGGCTGTAACATAACAAAATGTGGAAACAGTGAAGTGCTGTGAATACTTTCCGGATGCACTGTATGTTAAATTATTGGATTCTGCAAAGTCACACACTTCCAAAGGCAAAACATTTTTAATGAACATATTATAACACATGGGTCTATCCTTGACCTGAGAAGTTGTCTATTGGACTATACCTTCGAATGGTTTGTTGCCCTAAAAGCATCTTCTACCCATCAAACAGTTTAAAGTCAGGAGACTTGTTGGTGGAATAAACTCAATTGGTGTGTAAAAAAAAAGTCCAAAGGGATTTTTTCGAAGTCACAGTAGGACAAGTGAGTTGGGTGTTAATTGGTGGTTAAATGATCTTGGTATCTACCCTGTGAAACTGGAGTAGTTACACGTCATACACTCTTAAACGAAGTGCAGTTGTGATAAGACACAATTAAAGTTCAGCTTTTTAAAAACAAAAAACTGATGAGAAAACCATATATCTTGTGGTACAAGTCCCTGAATTCCACATACAATATGTATTCAGATCTCAAAGGGAAGGCAAAAAAATTGAAGAAAATAGTTAATTATAACACCCACCTGCTTCAAAAAGACAACAGTTATTCATATCAAAGAAAACAAAACTGGACTTTCTTAATGATCACAGACCAGTGACACTCATTTTCTTTGCTATAAAATGCTTTCTGAGACTGATGCTAGGACACTTTAAACACCTCCAGTTTGCATTTTCATCACATCTGGTCCACAGAGGATATCATATGCTTAGCAATTCATGCCTGGATATCTGGACGATGAAAACGACTATGCCATACTACTGTTTATATACTATACAGTAGTCTATCTTTTTAAACTGTGTTACTATCAAAACTGAACACCAGTCTTCTCATCTTGGGGCTTAGAGCTACCTTCTGCAAATGGAAGCTTGACTTCCTAACTAGCAGATCTCAGTGGATTGACAGCATCATGTATTCTATGCTGACCCTCAACACAGGTACTTCACAAGGTAACGTGTATCCCTTGTTCACCTAACAAAATGTAGCCTAACATAGCTCAAAGTTGTTCATTAAAATTGCTGATGATGGCATCATCACCAACAATGATTAGATACCTCACAGAGATGACCACTGCCTTCTAACACAGCAGTGTCAGATTACCGTTTCTCCCTTAACATTATTTGTTCATAGACTTCACAAAGCAGGATGCAAATGACACTCATATCTATGATGAGGATTCTGTCAAGAGCTTAAGCACTTCTCCTAACTGACAATCATTTGAATATAATCTGTCTTCGATGGAAAAAAAACACCCACATCCTATTCAATTTTGGTCAAATTCCTACTTCTGTGGAAAATTTGGAACTACCTCCCTCATATGCAATATTGCAAAAAACACCTAAGCCATAACTGGCATTTCTTTTCCAAACTATAATCCTAAAAGTCTCTTCTGCAGTTTGTTTACATAAAGAAGTATGGATGTTAGACAGTGGCTGACATTGAATTAACACAATGAAACATCATGAAATGGCTTCATCCATGGAAACAAACAATATCCAAAATGGGTTCTCAGAAAACATGACATATCTGAGTTTAAGAATGAAAAAAATAGGTCACCAAGGTGGTTCCTGCGCCCCGCTTTTTCTCTTCTTCCGTCGGCATCTTTTTGCATTAAAACTGATCAACACTAGAATTACCAGAGCCTACGAAAAAACTCGTAGATCCGTCCCACCTTAAAACGCTTCACACCTCTCTGTCACGTCCTTTGTCTTCTAAATTTGTGACTAAGCAGCAAACAGCAAGCAGTCTGCTATCACATCCCCCACCGGCGCACAATTTTCTCAGCTCAAATCTGTTTACCTGCGTGTCAGTTGCTTGGAGTTGTATAGAGTGAGAAGTCAAGCAAAATGACACCTTTTATAAGTACTATAGCATTATTTGGGAAACTTGCATTTCATGTGTGTTCCATGTCTACATAGATCTATGTACACACATCGTTAAAAAAGAAACGTTTTTCATGTTTTAGTCATAATTGACAAAATGTAGACATGAAGTTTATAATGTGTGAAGCCTAAAGTCCAAATATCAAAGAAACAGTTTCACAAAAAGAACAAATATAATAGAACAAGTGTGATTTTATTCAAAAACTAGCAAAATACCCGCGCTTTGCAGCGGCGAAGTACTGCTTTAAAATTTTTATTAAGAAGAAAAGTAAACATTTTTAAACTGAGAGAAAATATACAAATAATTATTTATTAAGGATCTCTTTGTATACCATGTTGTCAGTTTGGCCCTCCGGTTGTAATATGTCCAAGATGCGCGCTGAGTTTACTCTTGAGCATGCCATGTACAGTTGGCCATGTGAAAAGCAATCTTGCATCAAATCAATGCCAACCTTTTGTAAGGTTTGTCCCTGAGACTTATTAATTGTCATTGTGAAGCAGAGCCTTACCTTCAAAATTAGATTATGCTCAGGAGTGCCTGGAGGATTCAGAGTGTGGAGAAACTCTACTGGATAGTGCACCGCGTCTTCCACTTCTACAACTGAATCCACAGACTGATATGTTTTCGGTTGTGAAGGTAGTTCTTGAAGTAAAATGTGGTTTATAGTCATAGTCATGTCATTTCTTGGTGTCAGGATAGCTCTCTCCCTTAACCATGACACGTCGTTTTCGTGGAGATTTCATAGATTAAGGTAAACATTTTGAAGAAGGCTTTGTAAGGTATTCACGAGGAGACAGAGATTTGTAGGAATATTTATTTTACAATTTTCTTGAATGAAGGTGCCATCACCTATACTCATCAGAAAAGCAGAGAACTCCCCGGCTTTTTTGACGGCCTTTCAAATGAACCCTCATGTTTATTCTTAAGGTAACAACATTAATTTGTGGCCATAGGTATGAAGACTTCAGAGATGCTTTAACTTCGTCAGCACGTGTTCCTCTGGGCACGACTGGTAGGGTTTGCGGAAGTCTCCAGCCAGCAAAACTGTCAAGCCTCCCATAAGTATGTTGGTGTTTTGGATGTCTTGGAGGGTCCTGTCGAAAGCCTCAACACCTCTTCTATGTGCCATAGTGCATTCATCCCAGACAATAAGCTGACAATGTCGAAGCACTTCAGCCATGTTGCTCTGGTTTGATATGTTATACATGGGGGATTCAGTATGGCTGAGGTTTAGAGGCATCTTGAAAGCTGAATGAGCAGTTCTGCCATCCTCAAGAAGAGTTGCAGCAATGCCAGAAGAAGCCACAGCTATGGCAATGTTACCTTCCGCTCGGATTTTCGCAAGGAGAAGGTTTATGAGGAATGTCTTACCAGTTCCTCCTGGAGCATCAAGGAAAAACACCGTGCCAGTGGCCAAGACAACGCTCCTCATGACTTGCTCATAAACTGTCTTTTGGTCATTATTTAGCAACAGCTCATTATTTGTGACTATATTGGCCAATTGTGAGGTGTTGTAAGATATCTCTTTCAAGTACTCAGAATTTGACGTAACTTCTGCCAGTTCTCTGAAAGGTGAAGGCAAACTGTAATGATCAAGATATTGACCTCCAATAGCAATCACGTAGTTTTCAAGCAAAAGTAGACACTTGTTATAGATCAAATGTAACTACTGGTGGACTTCAGTTCGTATATGATCTCTTTCGGTCTGTCTCCTAACATCTTCTGCTATGCTGTCTTTAAGTTTTTCCCATAGGTTTAAGGGGTTTTCCATTTGGCAGAACATCAGCATGACAGCAAAGAGTTCACAGATCTTTTGAGGTGACCGAGACAGAGCAGCTTCCTGTAGAGTCTCGTTCCAGTTGATATCTTCCTGTAAAAAACCAAGTGCCCTGCAGGCCGACTTATAGGTTGGATGTATGACACCATCAACTGTTCTGAGAAATTTGAAAGACATGGGACCTGTGATTTCGTTGAGCAGCAGTCGAAGATGGTAGCATTCAGAGTTATTCGGGTGCACAGTGTAGACCCGTCCAAGCACATTAGCTTTTTTCACTCCCGAATGTCCTCATTCCCCGTTTCCTCGACGAAACATGTTGTTTGCCCACACATAATATGATGGAATTTCATTATAATGAAGTTGTTTTGCAAAATCATCGTGGTTGCAAAGGTCAAAGAATGCTAAAAGGGTCGTCTGTAGTGGATTGTGTACTTTATCGGCAACATTTTCTTCTATGAAATAAATTCTTTGTTCGTTCTCAAGATGCACAGCAAGATGAACGACCGGAGGGTAACGTTCGTGAATAGGAAAACAGAAAAAACGCCAGGCTGCTTCAGAGCTACTAATGTAATGCCCAGCTTCATATCGAAATAATTTGTATTGTAAATACTGCCTGGTCACTTCCTTTGTTAACATACTTGCAGATGTATTTGATCGATTTTACTGAATTGCAAAATTCGACATTGACGTGAGCATTGAAGAAGCGGGACAGCACAGGACTTTAAGGGACCACCCATCTGTTGTTGATATCTACTCCATTGATGTTAATTGTATGACCTCCATCAGCAGGTGCGCGCCGGCGGTACTGCGGGTAACCATCTTCTCCGATCTGAGTTTCTGAGATGAAGGGACGCGGGTACTTCTTGCTGCATATTCCGTTGATCATGCAGGGTGAGTTGATATTATGAGGTCCACATGGGCCGTGAATCATAGTGGATTTTACTATTTTGTGGAGGGCAGGGTCAGTCTGTGGATCAGGAATTTCCGCACGGATCACTTGATCGATGACAGCTGGCTTAATCCTATCCTTTAGCCACAACAGAATGTGTGCACGGGGAATGCCTTGCTTTTGCCACTCTATGGTGTACATGTAGCAATTTGTACAGCCAAAAACATTACTCTTCGTAAGTCCATCATTTTGCGAATTTTCAGATGAAATACATGACTGATAAGGTCATGGTGATCGTGAGGTTTTTGACGTGGAAGGAGAACTTCAGTGATGTCAGTCCATTTAGGATTGCAAGTAAATGTGATGAATAAGTCAGGGCGGCCATAATGACGTACGTATGTCATTGCATCTTGTGTACGTTTGTGCATATAGCGAGGTCCTCCAATGAACAATGATGGTAATATCACTGCTTGACCAAGTTCCCTTAAATTAGTGTCGTTTTTGTCAATAGCATCTTTCAAGTTGATGTCATTTTCAGCTCATAGTTTCTTCTGATTTAGTCTAATATAATTTAGTCTTTCGGTTTCAATTTTTGCATACATATCAACTAAAAACTGATTTAATAAAGTTCGGAAAAAAAGGATAGTATTATCATGATGTTCTCTGATCACAAGCCGTATCAACAGAAGTTTGCTGCAGAGACAGTATTCTTCATAGGTAACTTATTGGCAGCATGAACTTGAGATATAGACACAGAATAGCCGTCTTCACCATAGCAGAACATGAAGGGATATTGAAGTGCATCATAGGATCTGTGGGTTTCCTTAATGCGTTGCAGTTTATTGTCTCTGCTTTTCAAGACAATATCCCTATTCCCGAACGTTTGCCCAACGATGACAACACCAACTTGACGTACTGTAGGTTTATTAAACCTGCCTTTGTGTGCATTTAATGGTTTTTTGTCGGCGTGAATGACAACTTTGAAGTCTTTGTCTTCATCTGAAATACTGTCGATTGCAGAGTGGAAGTCTTGGATGTAAGTGTTACAATCATGCAGCATTTTTTGTAATTGCTGCACCAGGGGCGTGTTAACCCCAGAAACATTAGCGCACCGCATTTGTGCTTACTCTTCATCGTCCCCGACGAAGTAAATTTGCAAAAATTTGTGTTCCTCAGTTGGCATAGGTAAAAGATAGGTAAAGTGATATACTTGTCCCTGGACTTTAAATGAAGGCATAAAATTTCCCTCAATGGTTTGGTTAGCACCAAATGACGTCATTTGAAATGCGCTGTTGTACTTTCGAATGTTGTTCAAGAAATGCTCACTTTGAGGATGTTCGCCATTTAGGAAGCTTATGTAAAGGAGTGAGAGAGACTTTACTACCATTACAGCACAAACCAGGAGACTCGCATTTCCACCTATGAGCCTGACAATACTCACAGTGAACATCCATGGATCCAATGTGTACTGTTTTGTCAGATTCATAATTTACATTTGGGTCATACGCAAATCCACCATCGGCTCTTTCGAGCCAAACCTGTTGTTTTCGTATGAGCCGCTTTTTATTAATGGGATCGTACCTAGAAACAGAAGCTCTATTAACTTGTGGATTTGCCTGCGAATATTTAGCAGCAGCGTGTCTATGAACTTGTGGATTTGCCTTCGAGTATTTAGCGACAGCGTGTCTAACAACTTTTGGATTTTTCTGCGAGTATTTGGCGGCAGCGTCAAAAGTTGTTTCCTTTTAGCTGCATCAGAAAATGTACCACAATATCTGACATGCCTCCTTTTTACTGTTTTCCCACAGTTTGGATTGCTGCTGTCATAGTCGGTATTTGCAGGACTTGTTGTGCTGAAGTGACATTCGGCATCTGTCAAGCGTTGTAAAAATACAACCGGTTTCATTGATAACTTTGCATCCAGCTTTTGAGAGTTGAAACATTCATAAACATCAAAGTGTCCACTATTCAAATTGTCACCTGTGAATCTAAGATGTTTAAGAGGCATTTGCGGTTCTCCAAAGGTGTAAAATATTTGGCCATTTCGGTACACTTGAAAGCGACAACCGAACAGTTCAGCGGCAGTCATCAACTCACATGCACAACCATAGGTGAAGGGCTTAAGCATTTCACTCTTATAGTGCTCCTGTGTAGTATAATTATCTCCTGTACCGTCATCAGTCCATATCTTGAACCTGTCCCAGTCATTTAATACATAAGACACAATGTTCCTCTGGATATCAAGAGTGAGCCTGATATGGCCGTGCAATATGTAACACAGAGAATGGAAAAGGCAGGCGCCATTTCCGGGCATGGAAACCACTTGGTAAGTGACAGTTCTTTGATCGATGGTGATCACCTCGATAGACATGTTAATGGGGTTACGGTTGGAACGATAAAGAAAATGGGTACCTGAACAATGTAAACCAGTGTTTCCCAAACTCAGTCCTGGTGAACCCCTGTGGCTGCAGGTTTTTGTTCCAACCAGCTTCTGTTTTTAATTTAACTACTGGGCTAATTAAATGAACTGATATTTACCAAGTTCTGTGTTTAGGGAACAATATAGAAATTAGAAAACAAAGTTTGCTAAAAAAAAATATTAAAATGTATCAAGCAGTTATATAGGAATACAGTAATGTATTTTTTTCTTTTTAACAGTATTTTAATTATGATTTTCATTCTACTTTTCTAGGTCTTCTAATTGTTTAATTAATGTATTGTTTAGCTAAAGTACTTGCAGCCATTGATTATTCAGTGTTGTTTGCCAGCGTGTCTGCTTGTTTTAAATTGTCATTATTAAGATACAACAAAGAGGGAAAAACTGCACAGAGAAAGGGCAAAGTATAATGAAATCAACAAAAGAGAGTTTTCAGTGTTGTTTGCCAGCGTGTCTGCTCTGCTCGTTTAAGCATTTAAATCTATATAGGCAGGCAGCCAACTACTTGGGAGGCCGGGGGACGCAGGACGCAACCCCGCCTCACACGGCGACTGAGCTGCAGGCTCTGGATGTATATATATGTACGTAAGTAGGATTCAGTTATGGCCATTACGCATGGAATTTAAAAATTAAACCTGCTTAACTTTTGTAAGTAAGCTGTAAGGAATGAGCCTGCCAAATTTCAGCCTTCTACCTACACGGGAAGTTGGACAATTAGTGATGAGTGAGTCAGTGAGTGAGTCAGTCAGTCAGTGAGGGCTTTGCCTTTTATTAGTATAGATATAACTACAGAAAAACAACCTGCGTTAGAGTGCGATATTGACACACATTTTCTAAGAGTGCTGTGGTGGTGTAACGGTATCAGCTCCTGACTGGTAGTCAGAACTTCACAGGTTCAATTCCAGATGAGTCCACTTTGAAAAGTGAGCTGCATGTATTCTTACCATTTTAAAATAAAAACATACATTTGATTCTAGTCTGTAACAGCCGGTGTAATTTATGATACTTGTAAAGGTTAGTTTTTTTTTTATTCTGTTATTCTGTCAGCCGCGTTCACGATCCCAACTCAAACCCACCCCCCCATCCGCATTTGACACTGCTGTTTTCTCAGATGCACTATAACAGAGGCAAACTCAAATCATGATGATTGTTCTACATCGGATAAAGAATGCACTTTTGCCATCGCTGTACTTTGTATATGTACATGGGAAGCACTGCACTCATGATTTTACACTGTAGGAAGTAAGTAAATAAATAATATCTATATTGTAATAAAAGTAATTCTATTATTATATAGCAGCTTCTCTGTCTGCCTATCATATAGTGCCTTTCCTTCCTATCTATTTGTATATCTATCCCCTTAGCTGTTTTTTATATATCTATTATACAGTGCCTATGGGGTGCCAAACAGGCAATTACAATGATTTTCAGAATATATAAAGTAATTCCTGAATATATAAAGTCAGAGTTAGAATATATAAAGTCACTCCCAAATATGTAAAGTCAAAGCCTGATTATTTAAAGTCAGCGTCAGAATATATAAAGTCATTACCGAATATATAAAGTCAGCATCCGAATATATAACCTCATTCCTGACTATACAAATTTAAAGTCAGATTATATTGATATTGATTGAAACGACTCAGGCACATTTTTAGTAAACTCAATGAGTTCCTACTACAACGTAATGAACTAAGTTAACAAAAACATATTCAGAAAAATATTTTAAAAAACCCACTGTTCAGTTAATTCATTCAAAATGATGTAGGGTCCTGGCATTTTTAACACTATATTTATTTATTGTTTTTGTATGGGCGCATTTTTGGACGAACCTCACAAGCCCGATCGACTCTGAGTGGCTTCTGTCGAAGTTTACCTTTCACTAGTACGAGTGAAATAGAGATAGATAGATAGATAGATAGATAGATAGATAGATAGATAGATAGATAGATAGATA
>JANRMT010062807.1:30904245-30925635 GCA_026402145.1 Polypterus bichir lapradei
ATAGATAGATAGATAGATAGATAGATAGATAGATAGATAGATAGATACTTTATTAATCCCAAGGGGAAATGTTTTAACGAGAAATGACAAGCACGGAAATTTTATATATTCGGGAATGATTTTATATTTTCCAACGCGACTTTATATATTCAGGAATGACTTTATATATTTCGAAAATCATTGTAATTGCCTGTTTGGCACCCCATAGGTACTATATAACAGATATATAAAAAAACAGCTAAGGGGATAGATATATAGATAGATAGGAAGGAAAGGCACTATATGATAGGCAGACAGGAAAGCTGCTACATAATAATAAAATTACTGTTATTACTATATAGACAGACAGGGAGTTCAGGCAGGCAGAACGGCGAACTTTAAAAAACAAATCTCCCCAGTGGGGAATCAAACTCAGGTCTCTGACATACAGCAAGTCTGCTTTGCTCTGAATGGTGAAATCTTACCAGTTTGCCATGGAAGCGGTTGTGACATTCTTGAACCTTTTGTAAAAGTGTTTATTTGATCTTTGGCCTTCAGGCTTCACACATTTTATAGTTTATGCCTACATTTTGTAACATTTATTACTAAAATATGAAAAAGTGAAACGGAACACACATGAATTGAGTGTGTTCCAAATAACGATGTATTATTTCCACTCTAAAACTCCACTTCACTCCCACATAATCAATCAAGACATGAGCTGGGAGAAGTTCGTGCACGTTCTAAATCGGTGGGGGGATGGAATAGCCAGCTGCTTGCAGCTTGTGTTTATCAGCACATTTAGATGAACAAAAGACGCTGGTGGAGAGGTGAGAACGGTTTTAAGAAGCGATTTAAGGTGGGACGGATCTACGAGTTTTTTCATAGGCTCTGGTAGTTCTAGTGTTAAGTCAGTTTTTGTGTTACAATTACTTAGTACGTTTTTATTAATTTTTCACTTAAGCTGGCACTTAAGTGTTCAATCTGCCTCAAGAATGATTTAAGATATGGAGAGGTAGGGGAAGTGATGGTGAAGGTGGTAGGGATGAGAGCAGTGCTTGTATGTATTAACCGTATGGCTACCCTGCTTCTGAGAGTTGATTCTACAATAAAATAAAATAAAAGCCAAAAAAGAAAAAAAAATCATCACCCGGAAAGCGGACAGTAGTCACGTAGTATATGTGTACCAAATTTCAGGTCAATAGATCAAACAGTTTGAGAGCTACAGGTGATTTAAAATCCTGGACAGACAAACGGACAGCCATGGTAGCGTATTATATAAGAAGATATCTGTATCATTGGCATCAAAGAGAAAGTGGAGAAAGGAGATCCACTTTAGTTTTTGACAGACCATTCACAGCACAAGCACAAAATATCATGAATTATGTGAAGCTGCAAATGTACCTGTTTCTTAACTCTCTTTGTTTCTTCATAAATTGGGCCACCTCTTTAATCTTTGTTTAAAACATTTTCTTAAACAAAATCTTTTGAAAATTATTTTAAAGTTTTTAACAGAGTGATATATTTCTCATATAGCTTGAAGGAAGGAATATTAGGACAATTCTGAAGGGAATGGACCATCTAGCCCGACATGTTTATCAATCCCATACACACAACACTTTCCAAAGTAACATCTGATCAAGCACTGAAGGTCCTCATGGTCCCATTCTCCTTCACATTTCCCACTCTGTTTGTGCAGTGCTTCAATGAATCTCACATATTCAGATTTCAGTCTTAGAAGAAAGAAGACATTTAAGGCAAAGATATCTGTTTTTGCCAAACCTAAAAGAGATGTGACTCCAAGGAAGAGTAAGTTGCCTTTTACATGTTGCAGGCTGCTGTTTCACAAATTCTTTTCTTAAGTAAGTTACAGTTTGCATCAAACCAGCCAATGTAAACATATCTTTTCTTTATCTCCACACAGTCCTCTCCAAATGGACTGATTTTTTCATTAATCCAGTCATCTGGCTCTTTTCCATTGTCATGTTCCCTATTACCCCAGAACCTGTTGGAAAGCAATAGTCATTAATCCCGCATCAGACTGAATGCTGTTACCACTAAAGTAAACTAGGTGATACAAATACACTGCTTGAAGAGGCTAAAGTAAAGTCATGAAAGATAAAAAGTATAGTAGTATAAGTAAATGTGTTGGCACTCAAGGAAAGTGCCATAATTGCAGCCTCTGTGCTATGATTACTGGATGGACAAAATCAACCTTGGGCAAGAACATATCTTTAAAGTTTTGGATTAAGTTCCATTTGGCACAACATAAGAATCTCTGAAATAGAAATTTAATGTGTTGGGGAATATAGGGAGCCCAGTTTATCTATTTTTATGTCCACACAGAATTTAGTTGAATGCTTTTCATTAAGAGTTCAACAATACTGGTCTTGGTTTCATCTTTCCTACCACAAAAATAATGTTGAGGGGGCTGCTATGGTAAGAGAACATTAGAGAAACTTACTGCGGCCTAACAATTTTATATTGGATGAATTTTCCATGTATTTTTGGATTGCATACCCATGAAATGTTGAAAATGTACACAAATATTAGAACAGACTAACACTTTATACCTCAAGTTAGCCAACTTTACATTTATCTGATGTGTAAGACACTAATTTTCCATTACAAATCAACATCTCCCAGATAAAGACTATAATCCAGCATTATAACACAATAGAATAGACTGTGATAAGAGGTCTGTGCCAAATTCAAAATAATTAAATATATAAATAAACAGAGGGTCCTGGAGTGTGCAGGCTTCAAACAGGTGCAGGTGCATATGCCGCTCCAGGGTTGGCTGGGGAGTTTGGCTGTTCACGCATTCATGTGCAAATGTGAGCTGGTCAATTAAGTGCCTTATTCACACTTTGAAGTAGGTAAAGGACAGCACCTGCACCCAGTCAGGGCTCTACAAGGAGCCTGGATGGTAGAAAGAGAGGCGATAAAAGAAAGTGAATCAATAACGAGAAACAGAGGACTGTGAGTGAGGGCAGTATCAAGTGCCTGAGAGAAAGAGATGAGGTGGAGAGGTCAGTAGCTCTGCAGAAGAGCGAACAATCAGTGCTCTAGGGGCAGATTGTTACCTGTCAATTTAACGCAAAAGCTGGTGCAATAGTTGTGGAGTTCTCCTTAAGGATCTGAGTGATGCCAGGAGAGTGACGGGGTCAGAAAGGAGGATTGCAGCTGCTATCTCCTCTGGCTGAGCAAGTCAATGAGTGAGATTGGGAGAAAGGAAAGAGAAATTTACACTGGGCTCCATTGAAAGGAGAAAGATCAAGGACTTAATACCTTTGTTTTAAAGCACTTTTATTCTTGGATTGTTCATGAAATTTTAACTCATGTCCTGTTCACTCATTTTGAGGGTTATTTATTTATTTATGGATAGTCTTTTTGCACTGCACTTTTGGACTCTTTGTTTGGTTTTTAATAAAAACCACTTGAAGCATCGTATACCAACCCCTTGCTAACTGTGTGTGTCCTCATTTGCCCAGCTTATCTTTGTTTACAACTTTCGACGCTTCCGGGTTCTAGAGACTCCTGGAAGCAACCAGGGAGCATGAAGCTGACCTGGGCTGTTCCATCAACAAAACAGCATTAACAAACTCCATTGTTTTGTTAAACCAATTCATCGGTAAATTTATGGAATTCTGTTTGTGTCAAAAATAAATATACAGATGTACAAAATATGAAAAAAATGCATAATTAAATAAAAGTCAACTAATTATTATGAAAAATCATCTAATTATTATGAAATACAATGTCATCATTTTTGTTATTACGGGTTTTATTTGAAAACAGTCTTACTTTTAAAGACCATTATTTCACAAAGCTACTTTTCTGAATGGCTCATTTAATGCCAGCATTATTTATTTCAAAATGCTTGATTTCATGGTGGCTTTGTCCCTTGTCAATCAAGACCACACAGCTGTGCCTGTCCCTAATGGTTAGTTGCTGTCAATTTTTTTTCTTCAACATAGGTGGTAGACTGACAAAGATCGATACGACTGTTTCCGTTCCAACTGGCAAACATGAAGAAGCAGTTAAGAATTTGGATGGTTAGTTTGTATAAAAAAACATATGATGCTATTTTGAGACAAGATGACAATATATTGCTCAGACTGAGAAATGCTCATGAAAATGTTGGTGTGGTTGAAGAAGTTGTTAGTAGTTTAAGACTGACTAAGCACTATGTGCGCACAGAATATGCCTGTAATAAAATCACATAGGCATACATTAATGTAGAATTACCAAGGCTGGAAATTCCAGTTGACTTTCTTTGAGGACATGACACTGACATTGATCATAAACAACTGAGAGCCTTGTCATCGACATGAATATTTTGAAAAGCACTTATCCACCCGAGCATTCCCAATGTATCATCAGTTTGTCTTAAAATAGCATCATATTGTGGCTGACAGATCGTTCGCTCTTCATATTGGCTGGGCTAAAGACTAGAGTCACAATAACCTGTTGCACTCCACAAGCCTCAAGAACATTTAAGATGATAAGTAGAGACTTTCAGAGAGAGTATAAATAGCCCCATGCAGGAGTTATGGGTTGGTGTTACAGAATTGGGGAAAGGGAAAGAGAGAGAGAGAGATAGGCTGACGGGTGTGAATGGGGGGATCACATACAGTGCAACAGCAGTATTATATTAAGGAAGAGGAAAAGCATGACACTAGCAGCATACTATGGTAAGAATGCGTAACAAGGCCATTAGGCTTTTAATGTACAGTTTGTTATCATTTAATAAATCCACCCAATTGCTACAGTTACAATATGTAACATTATCTCTGTTTACTTTGTCTGTAAAACTTGCTACTGCAGCTGTTGGTGCCTCAGTGTTTTTCCCAGTTTGAATGCGTTATCACTAAAGATCTTTGGTAGCCTACCACCTACCATAAGGTAAAAGTAACTGATAGCAAAGGATTAACAGATAGGAGCAGGTTCAGCCTATTGGTCTTGATTGACAAGTGATGAAGCCATTCTGAAAAGAGGCATTCTAAAATGAACGGTGCTGGCATTAAAATGGCCATTCGGAAATTCAGCCATTGTTTGGAGGAGTCACATTATGAAATTAAAACTGTCATTAAAGAATGTCAGTTTGAAACAAAACCTGTAATAATAACAGAATGATGGTATGATCTCTCACAATAAATAGATGACTTTTCATAATAATTAGATTACTTCTATTTAATCATGCATATTTTTCACAATTGATTGACTCATTTATATAAATTGCTGTATTTTTGCATATGATTATTTATTTTATAACTGTCATTTTATTTACTTAATTTTGGCACAAGTAGTATTTCATATAGAGTTGATAGTCAGTTGCACAGGTCGACACACTCCAGGAAGCCTGATTTCTCAGCTCATCTCACTGGAATCTATTTCCTTCTGGCATTACAATATATAAAATTCATGTACCAAAATTTAAACATCTGAAATCCACAAACTAAACCTGGGAATGACCCACCAATTAGCATGTAAAAAACACACAATACCATATCACTTACTACGTGATATGTTTTCTCATTCAAAAGGAAAATTAAAAAAAGAGAAATGCTGCATGCTGTCAGCTCAATCATATTAGAAGCCTTAATCAGCAGAGATTAATGTAACATTAATATTTTTAACAATGTAAAGTTAGAGATGGGTTTATGTGTTATGTATTTGTTCACAAAATTGCTATATTGTATGTAATATTGTAGCAATATCATATATCGTGTACTGAAGTTATATTTTATTATTTAGATCACATTCCTGCTCCAGTGCAGGGAAGGGACCATGAATGACATACAGAGTCATCCTGCTGCCATCTGGTTGTAGACTCCATCTTCATTACCCACCACCCCCAAAGTCCCTCCATTATGTAATTATTTCAACATATCTAGTTCTGGGACTACTTTCTTAATGAAAGGTCATAACGACTATGCGTGATGTGGTTCAAATATATCAATATAGCTATACTTATAACCACTGCCAGCATTCTTCACACGAGCATTTCACAGCCTGATTCCTTTCCTATATGGAGTCTATAATCTTGTTCCTGGTCCCTGTTCCCCAGCATTCAAATGGAATCATTATTTAGTAGACTAACATAAACCTTCTGCAACTTTTCCAGAAAGCAGGCTCAATAATCAAAATCACTAAAAGTCAATAGTTGAAACATGAAATTCTCTTTCACTTTTAAATGCTCAAAACAGCTTTTTATTTTATGATTTAGTTTTTTGTTGAAAAAGATTAGCTTCTGAAGTTTGTCTGCCTTTACATGAAATGGCTGCCTTGATGTTCCAAGCTATCTTGTGTGTGCACATAATCCTGAAAACAATATAGCTTTTTAGCAAATGGCCCTCAGGTAGCAAGAAACAACTAAATAAAAAAAAAAAATAAAACAAACACCAAATGGGTCAAAATCTAATAAGACTAAATAAAAGAGCATTAAATATGGTCAGATCCTTACAGCAGTGAGTGCTTAAAATGATTATTTATAGCATATGCACTCACCCCCTTATAAAAATAACTGAAGAATCTCAGCAGTTTTTACTATTTTCTTACATACAATTGTTGATTTCTATTTAAAATGTTTTTCTTACCCTTGTTTTGCGTCCTGAGGTTTGTTATTCACCCATAAAAAGTGACCTTCTGTCACTTGATCTGTTAATCCAATCCAGTAGAATGAGTCTTCACCCCCTTTGATTTGCACAAATTCCATTAAAAACTCCTGAGAAAATAAATTTGGCTTTGTGAATCTTCTCATATATTCTTTAAGTATAGTAGATACAGCGCAAGTGATATTCTGCATATTTGCTTTAATTTCCTCCATTAACCCTCATCCTCTAGTTTATATTGCCTTTAATTCACTTCTCCCCAGTTCTTTGTCAGCCTCACTTTATGTAATCCCCACCACAGTGAACGCAGTACCTCTTCCTCCTTGCTCTCTATAATTGTCAGGTGACCACCAACTGAGGTGCAAAGATCACGACTGTCATTCCAGTCTTGTTCATCAGTGGAGAAGAAGTAACACTTGGAGTTGAAAAATAACCAGTCCCGTGGACACATAGAAGAAGGCTTACCTGAGAAGGAGAGAAAAATAGGAAAGTAATGGAGTATAAAGATGACCAACCCAGCCATAGGGGATGCACAAACCAGTGTGTTTCTTCGTGCTGGTCCCAAGCCCAAATAAATGGGGAGGGTTACGTCAGGAAGGGAATCTGGTGTAATATTTTGCCAGATCAATATGCAAACAAAATACTTATTTCCATATTGGATCGGTCGAGGCACGGGTTAACAACGGCTGCCACCAGTACAGTTAACTAATGGGAACATTTGTGCAAATTAGTTGGATTCCCATAAACGTCACCTACCATGTGCGGATGAGTCTCCTCCAGAGCGATGTTTATCCGGTTTTGTTTGTTTGTCACTGAGCTGCTCATACCGGGAATGGAGATGATTGTAGTCCTCTGTCAGATTGCTATACTGCAATTCCAAGGCTGACAGCTTTAACTCCAAATCTTCTTTTTTTTCCAACAGGATACTATAATTATGGCTGAAGGACTTCTTTATCTGCTCCATCTCTGTTTTGCAGATCAAATGGTTTTCCCTAACATTGTCTATGTTTTCCTTATCTTTCAAGTGGATGAAATCTGAGGGAATAAAGGGAAATTAACATCTGTATCACTTTCATTTTGTTACTGACTGCTCATAAGTAACGTGGAGTATACATGTTAAGACAGCTTCAAATGAACTATAGAATTTTAATAATGCACCTGTCTTAAGATATCTATAATGTATCTCAAAATATGTTTAAATAATGCAGTGTGCATTGAACATAATCTGAAATGACTTGCTGCCAAATTCCAACTGTTTACTATAGGAATTCTTGTCATTTTCTCTGCATTTGAGATTGAACAAGAGGTTATTTATGGTGTCTCAAGATGGTCTAGAAGTTTATGTCAAGATCTTTCAAAATGTAATCAAGATATCCTAAAATACACTTTTTTAAATACCTGAAATTATTTACCTAAATCATCAAATTAATTTTAAATCTTCAAAAGAAAGTTTTACATCGAGCTACCTATGAAACAACAGCCAATATCTCAAATGAATTTTGAAATAATATACAAACAACTTTTTAGGTCTTTCGTTAGCAGAATGAGTAATTCTATTAGATTTATATAAAATGATGTTAGAAATTAACAGAACAAATTAAACTTGTTCTATTCTGCCACAATGAGGTGGGATCCCACATTCTTTTTGTAAGGGCTGAACCAATTACTATGTCCTTTCCTTTGTTATTTCCTTCATTTCACACATTTGACCCAATTCATGCCACACCCATTTATTCACTCCAGTTAGGAAGTGGATAACATAAAACAATTGCACAGATACTAATCACATGTAGTAGTTACTTACATAGCACAGCAAGACCAATTGTGGTGGACACCAGCAAAATGCAGAAGATCAGTAGCAAGTTGAAACAACATGCTTTGTTGACCACATGAGCAAGAGGTGTTGGATCTGCAGTGAAAGAAGATGAGAGAGTGAAAACAAATTGTGGATAACTGAAATCCTACCCACCTACAGTCAAACTCAAAGAAATGTTATGCAGCACCTGTAGCGATAACTAGCATATGTGCCATTTCCATCAGATTACTATTTGCAAAACATCTTCCAGACAATAGATGGTGGAAGTCCTGAATCCTGTATGTCATAAATGGGTTAAAGATCATATTGTTCAGTTTTTCAATCAGTACATGAGGCTGGACAGTGGAGAAAGCTGAAGACAAATCCAAAAATGGTGTTGTGACATAAGTGCAGATTTAAAACATCTTGAAATCAAGCACCCTAACCCGTTAATAATTAACCAACCCTGACCTGCATTTTGCTTATTTTTAAAGTAATTTTATCTCAAGATAATAACTGTCATTTATACCATGAGTGTATTGTGATGGCGAGGATCTACAAGCATTTGATTGATATTTCAGTAAACCAATGGGCTTGTTAATTGGCTCCATTAAAAAAAAGCCTGAAAATGAAAAGTGATGACTGTGGCCTGATGGACAAAAACTGAGTACTGATGAAGTGATGGTGTTGCGAATGATAAATCAGTAGTGACGTATGATGAGCAACTCCTGATACTGATGTTTGATAAATGATGAGGTTTGAAGTATCGACTGATACATGACAACACAGTATTACTGATGTTTGATGAGTAAAGAAGCAAAAAATAAAGAGTATTTAAATGACTACTGATACATGATTTAGAGTAATACTGATGTTTGATGATTGGATAATTGAAAAATTACGAAGTCCTAAAATGGACACTGTACATCCACTGAAAGCTTGTGGTCCTTAGTAATTGGAAAGTTTATACTCTTTTTAAGATCCCAGTTCTGTAATTGTTTTCAGGTCTTTCCAAACATTCTTTGCACTGTTATCTTTAAACCACCTCTTGATTGTTTCCATGTACATCTTTTTATTTTGTTTAATTAATCTGTTAATCATTTGCTGTAAAACTCGCTTTTCTTCTACCTTAATTTTCTGATGAGCATGCTTTTTATCCAATAGTAGTGCTTAAAATCTCTTTCGTGATCCATGGCTTACACTTTGACAATTCTTTCCTTAAAGACTCACAGAACTTCATGCATTCACTGACAGTGTAAGAGGCATCACTCAATGTATATGAAGATGTCAGCTCATGCCATTTTGTGCATAAGAAGCACTCCTGCAGTTCTTCTAAACTGTCAAGTTTTGTGTTTTCCATATTGCTGTCTTTTGTTGTTTCAGTTTTTGTTTCGGTAGTAAATGAATAGCGATCTGGTCAGACGCACCCATGGGTGCTCTGATATGGAATATGTAGGCTGTGGAGATGTTTCCATAACACTGCAGAGAAAATTTTAGGCTGTTCAGACGCCCACAGATATTATCTTAGTGGGATGTGGTGGAG
Organism: Polypterus bichir lapradei; assembly: GCA_026402145.1. Taxonomy (NCBI): domain Eukaryota; kingdom Metazoa; phylum Chordata; class Cladistia; order Polypteriformes; family Polypteridae; genus Polypterus; species Polypterus bichir. The sequence goes on from JANRMT010062807.1 coordinate 30,914,180, forward strand.
TACAGGTGCATCCAAAGTGTATTTATGAATTGGAGCTTAACATTTATGACCAAGTGATGAGTGTCCCTGCCCTGGTAGTGCCCGGACAGTGCCACCAATTAATACTAGGTACCAATGTAATAAAATACCTGTTGTGTCAGTTCAGACAATATCCCCGTAATTGGCAAGTAATGAACATGCCTGACTCCACTAGTGAAGCTAACATTACACAGTTTTTGAGCATGCTCTCTGGCATAACCAGATGGACAAGCAACATGATTCTGGATGGAATAGGAACTGCAAAACTAACAAGTGCTGTTACACTGATGCCTAGTCAAGAAAATATTGTATGGGGGCGGCTCCCTATGCATGTACCTTTTTCCAAAGGAAGTGTAACAGTATACTGATAGAACAACCAGAATGTCAGTTATACTGGAAAAACATCTCAGTAGGAAGAGTAGTAGCCTTATTGAGTGGTGATTGATGGGTCCCAGTGAAAATTGTAATTGAAAAGTTTTTTCAGGCACATGTACTGAAAGAAAAAAAAGATCAACATGTGCGTTGATCCTGCTGCACTGAATAAGCTCACACGCTCTAACACCCCCCTCCCTTCGTACCCCCGGACTCCCATCCCCCGATCTGACTCTAAGTAACAGCGCAAGTACAGCACATGTTGGTCTTTTTTTTCTTTCAGTACATGTGCCTTCCCTGTTTATGTATATATCTAGTGACTTCTCTGCCTGTCTGTCTCTCTATTACGCAGTGCTCTGTCTGTCTGTGTGTTATGGATCTCAAAAATAACAGTTATAAGGACACTTGTTCAGGTTAATTGCAGTCTCAATTGTTAAAAAAATATTTTATAAGGAGCATCCCACATGAAAATATAATGATCTCATTAACGGACAGTGCATACTAATTTATGAATCTTATGTCCGTTTGAGGTTAAAAAGTAAAAAAAAAATAACACTTACTCCTCAATGGGGATCGAACTTGGGTATTTGAGACACAGAAAACCTGCTGCCCTCTGTGTCAGCAAATCTTAGCACTAAGCCACAGAAGCTGTTGTATTGTTCTTGAACCTTTTGTGAAAGTTGTTTATTCGATTTTTGGACTTCATGCTTCACACATTCTATAGTTTATGCCTACATTTTGTAACATTTACTACTAAAATATGAAAAAGTTTCTGTTTTAACAATGTGTTTACACAGATTACTGTAGAAACGGAACACACATGAAATGCATGTGTTCCAAATAACAATCTATTATTTCCACTCTAAAACTCCACTTCACTCCCAGATAATCAATCAAGGCATTAGCTGGGAGATAGAATAGCTGGTTGCTTGCAGCTTGTCTTTATCAACACATTTAGATGACAAAAGACACTGGCAGAGAAATGTGAATGGATTTAAGAAGCGATTTAAGGTGGGACAGATCTATGAGTTTTTTCGTAGGCTCTGGTAATTCTAGTGTTAAATGTGTTGATAAGCAGCAAACAGCAAGCAGCCTGCTATCACAATTCCCAACCCCGTACAGTTTTCTCAGCTCAAGACTGTTTACCTGCGTGTCAGTTGCTTAGAGTTGTATAGAGTGAGAAGTCAAGCAAAATGACACCTTTTATAAATACTATATCGTTATTTGGAACACTTGCATTTTATGTGTGTTCCGTGTCTACAACGATCTATGTAAACACATCATTAAAACAGAAACGATTTTCATGTTTTAGTAATAATTGACAAAATGTAGACATGAAGTGTATAATGTGTGAAGCCTGAATTCCAAATATCAAAGAAACACTTTCACAAAAGGTACAAATATAACAGAACAAATGCGCTTCCATTCAAAAATATAAATGCAGAAAAACAACCCACGTTAGGGTGCAACATTGACACACAGTTGCTGTGGCGCAACGGTATCAACTGTTGACTGGTATTCAAAGCTTCACGGGTTTGATCCCGGACGAGTCCATTTTGAGAAGTGAGCTGCTCGTATTCTTACTATTTTAGAATAAAAATATACATTTCATTCCAGTCTGTAACAGTCGGTGTAATTTATGATACTTGTAAAGGTTAGCTTTGTTTTTTTTTTTATTCAGTTTTATTGAGTGTTCCTGCTGCACTGAATAAGCTCACGCCATCTGGTGCATGATTTTGAAGCAGCACAGAGAAAAAAAAAAAAAGAGACAAATATATGGGACATTGGATATAAAATTAATCAGAAAACATCATCGCACTAATGTAATATTATTTGAAAATGAACAGTGTCAGATCGGGTGTGAATTTATGCTGGCTTTGTTACTTAGAGTCAGATCAGGAGAGGCGGGCGGGGGTGTGTTAGAGCGTGATCATCATTTAGAGAATAAAACTGGAGCTTATTCAGTGCATCCCCCCAGTTTTATTGTCTGATTCACGTTCAAGCTTCCAGACACTCACCCCCCCCTTCCTATCTGACGCCATTTTCAAATAAAGACATGGTACAAACTTGTTTTCTACACACTTCCTCTTTATTTGAAAACCGTGTCAGATCTTGTGCGCCAACAAGACTGGGAAAACTGTGGACGTGGATGTGAGTGTTGTGCGTGACTGAGAACGACTGTGGATGTGAATTTTTTTTATTCAGTTTTATTCTTGAGTGTTCTGGCTCACGCTGAATTAGAATGCGCCTTTGGCTGGAACACTCAATAAAACTGAATAAAAAAAAAAAAGTGACAGTGAGATACGAAGAAAGCAGATTCACCAGCATTTTTATGTCAGCTTTTATCCCTCCAGATCAAAGAATGTCCAGTTCAATCTGGCTCTTACATACAAAGGATGGTGCCTGTGCCCAAAACATTAACATTTATATGTTACTTACATAAAAGTCAGATCGAATGTTATTTACCCATTTACCTTTATTTATTTACTTACTTCCTACAGTCACAAGTAGAGTGCAGAGCTTCCCATGTACATATACAAAGTACAGCGATGGCAAAAGTGCATTTTTGATCCGATGTAGAACCGTCGTCGTGATTTGAGTTTACCTCTGTTATAGCACATCTATTTGAAAACAGCAGCGGGTTGTTTTTCAGCAGTTATATTTTTGAATGGAAGCGCATTTGTTCTGTTATATTTGTACCTTTTGTGAAAGTGTTTCTTTGATATTTGGAATTCAGCCTTCACTCATTATACACTTCATGTCTACATTTTGTCAATTATTACTAAAACATGAAAAACATTTCTGTTTTAACGATGTGTTTACATAGATCGTTGTAGACACGGAACAGTGTTCCAAATAACAATATAGTATTTAGGTGTGATTTTGCTTGATTTCTCATTCTATACAACTCTAAGCAACTGACATGCAGGTAAACAGACTTGAGCTGAGAAAACTTTGCGCCGGTGGGGAGATGTGATAGCAGGTGGCTTGCTGTTTGCTGCTTATCAACACATTTAAAGGACAAAAGACACTGATGGACTGGTGCAAAGCGTTTCAAGGTGGGACGGATCTACGAGTTTTTTCTGTCTGAAATGGAAGAGAGAGACATCATTCAGACATCTTCTAATGAGTGGGCTTCCCCACTCATTCTTGTTTGGAAAAAGAATGGTGTCTGTGTTGACTACCAGTGGCTGAATGCACGCACAGTAAAAGATGCACATCCTGTACTGCACCAGGCTGACTGTTTAGCTGCCCTAGGAGGTAACGCTATAGTCAGAAAAATTAATTTGACATCTAAGTTTTATTATATTCCAGTTCATGAAGCAGATAATAAACTATCTGCTTTTATAACACCAGTGGGTCTAAACAAATTTAACATAATGCCTCAAGGTTTATGCAACAGTCCAGCCAGTTTTATACGCCTGAAGATGAATATCTTTGGTGACCAGAATTTTTTGACATTATTATGTTACCTTGATGATGTACTGATTTTTTCCCCCAATGAGGTTGAAGCCATCAGAGGACTTGAAATTGTTTTTTGTAGGTTAAGTAAACATGGCCTAAAGCTGCCCCCAAAAAAGTGTCTTTAGGCCATGTTATCAGTGAGTGTGGAATTGCCACGGACCCAGAAAATGTGCTATTGCTATTGCTATTGCTGCTCTGACTGAATCAGACATTATGTCAGAAGAAGGGATCGCCCTGTTCAGCAAGAAAAATAAAATCTTTTCTTGGCATGATAATGTATTATTAGCGGTTCATACAAAACTGCTCCAGCCGTGGCAAAGTCCCTCTTTGTCTTGACAGCAATGGTAACAGTTAAAAAGGGTACATCTAAGGGTGCTGCTTTCTTCAAGAGGCTTAGCCTCAGTGATTGGACTCCAGTGAACAAAAGAGTGTTTAGTGATCTTAAGGATGCCCTGCTGAAATCAGTAGTGTTAGCTCACCCTGATTTTGACCGTCCTTTTATTCTCTCAACTGATGTTTCACTTGAAGGATTGGGCTCAGTACTTTCTCAAGTCCCTGAAGGGGGAAGTAAGGCACGTGCCATTGCTTTTGCAACCAAAGTATTAACTTGTGCACAGATGAAATACCCCGTCCATCGGTTGGAATCTTTAGCATTAAAATGGGTGTTCTGCAATAAATTCAGTCACTGGCTTAAGGGTCATCCTTTTACTGTTTGGACAGATAACAACCCATTGACTTATATTCTCACCAAACCCAAGCTAGATGCCTGTGAACAACGTTGGGTATGCAAGTTAATGCCATATAATTTTGGCATTCAATATATTCCAGTCAACAAGAATGTAGTTACAGATGCCCTGAGTAGAAATCTGTTTGTAAAAGCCAGAGTCAGTCAGAGGCTTCTGACGGAACCTTATGGAGCTCTGCATGATGAAGCACAGCAGATTAAACACGATGCCATACAGAATGTTTTCTATCTGAGCACCAATTGCCAGCAAACACAACACGTGGAGTTTAATTTAGATGTGAGACACCGCTCACTTAGTAATAAAGACGTTTTAGCAGTGCTAGATGGTCAGGTTGAGTGGGAAGAGGGAACAAGAGGGAGAGCAACCTCTTGGCTTGTTTAAGATGTTCAGCAGTTGATTCCACCGGGACAGTGTGCCTTGCAAGTATTCTACTTAAAGGAACTCCAGGATAAGCAGCAGGAACATAATGTTTTGACAAGGATTCTTTATTATGTGGCCGGGAAATAAGACTATCCAGGAGAGAGAGATTTAAGGAGATGTTTGAGGTTCAGAAGGTATTAAGACAGTGGGATAAACGTAAGTTGCTAAATGGAATATTGTACACCGTGATTAAGCATCCTTTGATGGGAAAGAGATTTCCCTCATTGGTTAAACAAGATTTCCAGGGAGTGCACGATGAAGTGAAACATGAAGTGCAATATAGAATCCTGTATCTGACAAGACAAAATATTCTTTTGGGCAAATATGGACGTGATGGTCAGGAGTATGGCAGGTCCTACAAGTGCTGCATAGTAAGCAAGACCCCCAGAACCTGAGGGTAGAGCTCCTTTTCAAAGTATCAGGACCACAAGCCCTTTAGAATTTGTATGCATAGAGTTTTAGTCAGTGGAAGATTTGCATCAGAAGACAATGAACGATTTGATTATTACTGATTATCAAATGGCCTATGCATTTCTATGTCATGATCAGTCAGCTAAGCAAGTTGCCCGTCAGCTCTAGGATAGGTACTTTTGTGTGTATGGCTTTCCTGAGAGAATCCTCTTCGATCAGTTTTGAAAGTCAACTGATTCAGGGGCTATTGCTAGTGTCTGGTGTAAAAAGGTTCAGGACCACTGCCTATAATCCAACAGGGAACGGAAATGTAGAATATTTTAATAGAACACTTGGAAACATGATTAGAACATTGCCTCCAAGGATGAAGCAAAATTGGCTTCAGATGCTGCAGACATTGACCTTTGCATACAACTGCATAGTACATGAGACGACAGATTATGCAGCTTTCTCTTTAATGTTTGGTAGAGTGCCTAGGCTACCTGTTGATGGGATGTTTCACAATGTCGAAAGGGACTGCAATCTTATTGATTATGATAAATATGTACTGAAAATGAGAGATGACCTGAAAGAAGCAATGACATATGATAGATAGATAGATAGATAGATAGATAGATAGATAGATAGATAGATAGTATAAGGCATAAAAATAGTGATTAAAACTGCCTGCTTATTATGCTAGGACATCCTGACTTCATTTGTACCATCACGCTTTATATTAGGAAATGAGATCATATATTACATTTAACTTTCAGCTTTGTTAGTTGATAGAAGTTTTACATATGAAGAAGTTTTATCCTGTAAACCAAATGTTTAGACAAGACTTTTAAAGATTAACTGTTTTGGGACCTTTGGATGTTTTGAATGGCAAAGGGGCATTGTTGGAATGTACCTTTTATCAGAATGCTCATTGGTGGATTTAAATTGTTTACCAGCTACTATATGTAAATGAATCTAAGTGATAACTGGAGCTGTTCTCTTAACATTAAGCAGGCTATGTTTTGGAGAGCTACTCACAAAGTGAGCCTCCACCAATTGGAGTAAATAAAGGATGTCTTTGGACTTTGGCAACTGTTGCAGTAAAGGCAGTGATTGGGCCCATTGTAAAAAGAAAAAGTTGACCTCTGGAGCTGAGAGGCATGTAACATTTGTAAGACATTAGGGGACACTGTAGCCCCTTTCTACCCAACAGACAGATACACTGAACATAGGGTAAAATCACCAAGAAGGTATTTAATTATTTTCTTCTTGTTTTACGTGCCCAAAAGCACATTAAATAATTTTTGAGAATAAATGATTTCCAGCCAAGAAAAATATAACAGAGTATTTAGGAATACTTTCAAACAAATAAAACTATTTAGAATCTAAAAGGGAAAATAGTGAATTACTTTTTACTAGCAATAACAAAGTATAGACTGAAAGATAAAATTCAGCTAAAGTGCATAGAGTGGCATGGTGTGCAGTGGATACCGCTGTTCCTCACAGATCGAGGATTCAATTCCGCACATTCCACCCTCGTCTTTTTCTCCTCTCTGCATCACCAAAACCATCCATATTAGCTCAATTGGTGAATGTGTATGTTTGGACTCGGCAATGGACAATGCCTCTTCCAGGGTTAATAAGGATCCTGCCTTGTGACTGATGCGTTCTGGAATGGGTTTCAGCCCATCATGTCTTAAAACTGGATTAAGTGGTTTTGGGGACATATAAATGTACAGTGTCAGAGATTTTCTCTTTATTAAATAGTCACTTTGTTTTAAGACTTAAATGAGACAGTTTTGAATGCATGAGCATTAATAATTGTTGGACATCCTTTGGGAATGGCATGGTGATGCAATGCTAGACCTAAGGAGGAGTAAGGAGACCCAGGTTCGTGTCCTGGTCCTCCCTCATGGAGTTTGCATGTTATCCCGTGTTTGTGTGGATTTCCTCCAGGTGCTCTGATTTCCTTCCACAGTCTAAAAAGATGTAGGTTAGGGGAACTGGTGAAGGTAAGCTGGCTGTTGTGTGTGGCTGAGATGTTTGTGTGTTTGCCCTGTGACAGCATCCTGTCCAGGGTTTGTTTCTGCCTTGTGCACTATGCTAGCTGTGATAGGCTCTAGCCCAAAGAACCCCAAACTGCACCCCCCCCACCCCCGACCCTGAAAACAATCCTGATCTGGATTAAGCAGGTTTACTTTGGGACTCTGGTACTTCAACATATAAGTTTTATTTCTGTTTGCTTCTTTTATTCTGTCAGTCTGTCCAGAAGAAATTCTGCTAATCTGTCCGGAAAACATTGTCCTAAACTTGCTGAACAGCAGAGTATGGCCTTTGTACTGAAGAGTCTACACTTTAGCTTAAAGTCAAACTTTGTAAATGTAAAACATTTCCCCTTCATCAGCTACATCATGCAGCCTTTTACAGCCTCCTTCTCATCGTCTGCATGTCCATTTCAGTAATCATCAAGCTTTCATGCTTTACAGACAGTATGTTCTTTTTTTAGATGTAATATATTTGTAAATGAATGCAGCACTCCAGACTTTTAAAAGGAAGTGCACTATTTAAAATTAGGTTGAAGCTGAATAGATTTTATGCAAATATTGGAAGGTTTTATACTTCTGTTACTATTTTTATATTTATAAATAAGAATTGAATTGAATCTTGGTCCCCAACAATTGTTATCACATATTCTGAGGAGGAGTTGTTGACTTGCTGTAATTATAATGAATCAGGTTTGCAATTGGATGCTGGGCAAAACAGGTTAAATCCATCCATTATTCAACCCGCTATATCCCAACTACAGGATCACGGGGGTCTGCTGGAGCCAATCCCAGCCAACACAGAGCACAAGGCAGGAATCAAACCCCAGGCAGGGTGCCAGCACACACACACAAACACCAGGGAAAATGTAGAATCGCCAATGCACCTAACCTGCATGTCTTTGGACTGTGGGAGGAAACCCCCACAGACACGGGGAGAACATGCAAACTCCACATAAGGAGGTCGCGGGAAGCAAACCCAGGTCCCCTAACCGCGAGGCAGCAGCGCTACCGACTGTGCCATCGTACCACCCTAGGTGAAATCATATTAAAAATGAAGGCAACACATTTAGTGAAGGTCTTTGGAATATTCTTAAAAAATGGACATTCAGGTGTCTTGACTGCAGCCCTTAAAACACACCACAAAAGGAACACAGCATTCAGAGAACTGGACATACAATACACGTAAATGCACATGTTTGATTTGTGCAGGTCATGTGTGCATTCACATCACAACACAAACATCAGGTGTAAAACTGCATTCATCAGAAAAGATCTGGAAGCTGATTAACTTGACTTTGACTGCTTGTAACATACGGTGTGATGTGATGGACACGTAAAGAGCTGCAGAGAATCACTCAGTGGCCAGTAAGAAGAAAGATCAGCTCAACACTAGTGCCACATTGACATTGAAGTAGCACAGTCCCAGGTTTTCACTAAATGTGCCACGTTAAAATAAGACAAGCATACCTAGAATACCTACTTATTGACTTGAAATTATTTTTAAAATATTTAGTAAATGCAAACCAATTACATTTTTGGATTCAAATAAAATAATTGAACAGAACATTTTTCCTTTATTTTTTTTTTACATGCATTTGAATAATAGAAAAATCTGAGCTGTTTAGCACATACCCTTCAGGTGTTGTTCTTCAACCTCTTGGTTTGGTTCTGCTCTGGCATAAATATGCTCAGTGTGTTTCTCCAGTGGGGTGTAGATGTTTTCCAACTCCATTTCTGTTCTTGTCTGCCAAGTGGCTACAATGAAGAGGAAGCTGTAGCTGTTTCTCACTTTTGCTTGACATGGCTGATGAAGTCAGACTATATTTTTTCACATCAAGGTGACACACACTGGACACATCAGTTAAACGGAGTATAAAATTCACACATTGACGTCACAATGACAGCTGTCAAAATCATCAACAAGCATAAACTAAAGTACCAGGAGCAGCACATGGCAGAGTAAAGAAGAAAATGGACAGTTTCCACTTTGGAGGCTTAGAGTTACTTTTTAGACTAAAATGCTGATTTAAGGCAGAAAAATAATCTCTAAAACTTAAGACATGCTTTCTCCAACCATCATTTCCAGGTTTACATCAATCTAGTTGTTATGTGAACACTGGAGACTGGACAGAACATACGTGTTTTATAATGTGGCCAACCTGGACTCTTCAATAATGACTGCAGCCTTCCCTATCTGACTACATTGGAAAGATAACTCTTTGTTGCTCTGCTTTCCCTCCTGAAAGTACAAAAATATAATTTCTGTATAAAAGTTTAAATGGTTGGCAGCAATGTTCTCACTCTCCTGGTCTCCGGAAGTAATGATTTGTTATTTGGTGGGACTCACTTTGGAAGCTGAGATGCAAGAGATTGAATCTTGTGGAACTATGCTGCATGCATGGTGATGTTAAAAGATGTTAAACTGTACAACTTCTAATAAAATTCCTGAGGAATGCCTATAAATCATGGACCACTGTTACAGGTATACCATTCCTCTCCATGTGGCTTTGTAATTGTTAAATGGAATACTGTAGTCCTTTTCTCTAAACCTTTAAAGGATGTCAGAAATATGGCTGCTAATTATTATTATAAAGAAAATGTAGAGGTGAAACTTGATTTGAGCAGTGAGAGTTAGACAAGGACCCAAAGCCTGGTGAATTACAGACTGTTCTATGCTCTACCAAAAACAGTCTCTATTCCCAGAGGACCTTCTGGTTTCTTTGCTGCTCCTGGAAATGTTCGGCCAATTACAGAAGGAAGTTAACAATCTTGAGTTTGCATGTCGGTTAGCATGTTCCAAAGATTAAGAGTACTATAATGGGTGGATGACACAAGGCTTAGGACCTTCACATTTTAAACACAAATGTGAATTATTGTATCTCTGTTGTTACTGAGCAGATCATGCCCAGATATTTGGAAATATTAGTGGTCCCTCATGCCCGCTAGGAACCTGATTTGCGCCTTGCTTACTGTTTTGCATTTTAGGAGACACTGTAGAAATTTTGAAAAATATGATCTTAAAACTGTTCAATAGTAGTAAACATCCGTCCATCCATCCATCCATTATCCAACCGTTATATCCTAACACAGGGTCACGGAGGACTGCTAGAGCTAATCCCAGCCAGCACTGGGCGCAAGGCAGGAACAAATCCCGGGCAGGGTGCCAACCCACAGCAGGACACACACACACCAAGCACACACTAGGGACAATTTAGGATCGCCAATGCACTTAAACTGCATGACTTTGGACTGTGGGAGGAAACCAGAGCACCCGGAGGAAACCCACGCAGACACTGGAAGAACATGCAAACTCCACGCAGAGAGGACAGTGGTAAACATCCATCCCATCCATTATCCGACCCGTTATATCCTAACTACAGGGTCACGAGGGTCTGCTGGAGCCAGTCGCTGCCAACACAGGGCGCAAGGCAGGAACAAATCCCGGGCAGGGCACCAACCCACAGCAGGACACACACACACACACACACCAAGTACACACTAGGGACAATTTAGGATCGCCAATGCTCCTAACCTGCATAACTTTGGACTGTGGGAGGAAACCGGACCACCTGGAGGAAACCCACGCAGACACAGGAAGAACATGCAAACTCCATTCAGGGAGGACAGTGGTAAACAGTTTTGTATTATTTCTGTATAAAATTATTACCTGTTAGATTAAGCAGACAGAAGGCATTGACTTTTGAGAGGGCAGACAAGGAACTGCACAGCACTGCCTGAAAGGATGATTTAGCAAGGATGGAACTGAATTTGCTTGAAACTGGCTATGTGTTACTAACCTTTGATGGGAACACATTATAAATGATATGGACTGGTCCAAGAAACCTATAAAAACTCTTGTGGTCTAAGGTAAAGTCCAGACTCAGTATCACATGGGGGTTCAGTCCACTGTCTCAATTCTACTTGTGGAATCTATACTAATAAAAGGCAAAGTTCTCACTCACTCACTCACTCACTCACTCACTCACTCACTCACTCATCA
>JANRMT010062807.1:30940911-30970225 GCA_026402145.1 Polypterus bichir lapradei
GTTTTCCCTAACATTGTCTATGTTTTCCTTATCTTTCAAGTGGATGAAATCTGAGGGAATAAAGGGAAATTAACATCTGTATCACTTTCATTTTGTTACTGACTGCTCATAAGTAACGTGGAGTATACATGTTAAGAAAGGCTTCAAATGCACTATAGAATTTTAATAATGCACCTGTTTTAAGATATCTATAATGTATCTCAAAATATATTTAAATAATGCAGTGTACATTGAACATAATCTGAAATGACTTGCTGCCAAATTTCAACTGTTTACTATAGGAATTCCTGTCATTTTCTCTGCATTTGAGATTGAACAAGAGGTTATTTATGGTGTCTCAAGATGGTCTAGAAGTTTATGTCAAGATTTTTCAAAATGTAATCAAGATATCCTAAAATACACTTTTTTAAATACCTGAAATTATTTATTTTAAATCTTCAAAAGAAAGTTTTACATTGAGCTAGCTATGAAACAACAGCCAATATCTCAAATGCATTTTGAAATAATATACAAACAACTTTTTAGGTCTTCAGTTAGCAGAATTAGTAATTCTATTAGATTTATATAAAATGATGTTAGAAATTAACAGAACAAATTAAACTTGTTCTATTCTGCCACAATGAGGTGGGATCCCACATTCTTTTTGTAAGGGCTGAACCAATTACTATGTCCTGTCCTTTGTTATTTCCTTCATTTCACACATTTGACCCAATTCATGCCACACCCATTTATTCACTCCAGTTAGGAAGCAGATAACATAAAACATTTGCACAGATATTAATCATATGTAGTAGTTACTTACATAGCACAGCAAGACCAATTGTGGTGGACACCAGCAAAATGCAGAAGATCACTAGCAAGTTGAAACAACATGCTTTGTTGACCACATGAGCAAGAGGCGTTGGAGCTGCAGTGAAAGACGACGAGTGAAAACAAATTGTGGATCACTGAACTCCTACCCACTTACAGTCAAACTCAAAGAAATGTTGTGCAGCACCTGTAGCAATAACTAGCATATGTGTCATATCCATCAGATTACTATTTGCAAAACATCTTCCAGACAATAGATGGTGGCAGCACATGGTAGGTGATGTTTATGGGAATCCAACTAATTTTCATACATGTTCCCTTTAGTGGCAAAGTCCAGGCTTCTTTATTATCTATACTGAGGACCTGATACACTGGATTCAAAATACAAATGTCAGGTAGCATGAAGTTTATGGAGTACAGGTCTTCCAACTCATTGTTGATGTGTCTTTCCAATTGGTCACAGTTGCTCAGTATTAAAGTCAGTTTTAAAAACTAATCCTCACAGCAGGTTTTATGAATTGTGTCCTCTCATTGTGAGATCAGTAATCAGAACAGAGCTGATAACCACAGAAGACAGGCCTGAACTGAATTTGTAGAGACTTTGCATTTATGTAAATCTTCCAGAGTTGTATTTCACCGTACTTTCTAGTAGCTGACTAAAGGTGTCTTATCTGTCTAGTGTTTGTGACTCCATGTGAATTTCAGTGTAGATTAGTGTGCAAAGACATTAAGGTGCACGGTCATCTTTACTCTTAGGTACAACTTCTTCTAAATGTCCACAGAAACGGTTATTTTTCAACTCCAAGTAATATTTCTTCTCCACTGGTAAATTGGACTGAAACAACAGTCATAATCTTTGCACCTCAGTAGGGGGCCACCTGACAATTATAGAGAGCAAGGAAGAGGAAGTACTGCATTCACTGAGGCGGGGATTACACAAAGTGAGGCTGACATATACTAACCAAATCATCTACGTCAGCTCCAATAACTTTACTTGCACATTTGGTAATCTGCTGGAACCTTTTCAAATTTTGGTTTGTCAGACTACCAAACCAGGCAATGAAGCTGAAAGTGAAGTGATGACAGACTGAATCACTCTGTGATAAAAGTACAAGACGAACTCCTTGTCCACTTAAAATAGTCAGAGCTTACGGAGGAGAAATAAGCACTGATTAAATTTAAAGTATGTTTTTTACATTTTTATTCCAATTAAGTATTATTTAGGGTAGTTGTGAAGTGTTCACATTTAATTACTGTTTCTACATCCTCCCTTAGAACAATGATGGGTGAACATGCAGATTTTTGTCTCTTAAAGTCAAATATCATTATTTTGGTCTTTTTTACATTCAGGGTAGGAGAGTTCTTACTGCACCAAAGAGTCCAGTTGATTTAAATAATGGGTTTGTATTCAATCAGCATGGTATCATCAGCATACTTGATAATAAAACACATCGTTAGGTCTGAGGTCACTTTCGTACTGATCAAAAAGGTAAGGAGATAAGACACATCCCTGCAAACTTGTTGTTTAAATGAATATCTTCGGAAAAAATGTCCTGAACTTTGACTCTTGGTGAACGATTTAATAGGAAGTCCTGAATCCATTATGTCATAAATGGATTAACGTTCATATTGTTCAGTTTTTCAATCAGTACATGAGGCTGGACAGTGGAGAAAGCTGAAGCAAAATCCAAAAATAGTGTTGTGACATAAGTGCAGATTTAAAACATCTTAAAATTAAGCACCTTAACGCATTAATAATTAACCAACCCTGATCTGCACTTTGCTTATTTTTAAAGTAAATCTCAAGATAATAACTCTCATTAATGCCATGAGGGTATCATGATGGCGAGGATCTGCAAGCATTTGATTGATATTTCAATAAACCAATGGGCTTGCTGATTGGTTCCATTAAAAAAAAGACTGAAAATGAAAACTGATGACTGTTGCCTGATGGACAAAAATTGAGTACTGATTAAGTGATGGTGTTGCGAATGATAAATCAGTAGTGACGCATGATGAGCAGCTCCTGAGTAGTGATAATATGGAGTAATACTGATTTTTGATAAATGACGAGGTTTGAAATATCGACTGATACATGATACACAGTATTACTGATGTTTGATGAGTGAAGAAGCAAAAAATAAAGTACTGATACATGATATAGAATAATACTGATGTTTGATGATTGGATAATTGAAAAATTACGAAGTCGTAAAATGGACACTGTACATCAACTGAAAGCTTGTGGTCCTTAATTGGAAAGTTTACACTCTTTTTAAGATCCCAGTTCTGTAATTGTTTTCAGGTCTTTCCAAACATGCTTTGCACTGTTATCTTTAAACCCCCTCTTGATTGTTTCCATGTACGTCTTTTTATTTTGATTAATTAGTCTGTTAATCATTTTCTGTAAAACTCCCTTCTCTTCTACCTTAATTTTCTGATGAGCATGCTGTTTATCCAATAGTAGTGCTTAAAATCTCTTTTATGATCCATGGCTTACACTTTGACAGTTCTTTCCTTAAAGACTCACAGAACTTCATGCATTCACTGACAGTGTAAGTGGCTTCACTCAGCGTATATAAGGCTGTCAGCACATACGAGTTTGTGCATAAGAAGCACTCCTGCAGTTCTTCTAAACTGTCAAGTTTTTTGTTATTCCATATTGCTGTCTTTTCTTGTTTCAGTTTATGTAGTAAATGAGTATAGTGTTGCAATACTTTTTTCAGTTTACATAAAGTGAAATTACCCATCGCAAGTTTAAAAGAGCCAGATGATTTGGTTTCCCATTTATGAACAGTTTCAAAAATAATTTCTGCTGCAGCTCCCACATCATCACATAAACATAAACTACTGTCACAAATATTTGATTAAACTCATGCAGCACATATTATGGATGAAATCCGACAGCGAGTAATTCAATATTTAGTGTTTAGATGCTCTCTCTTATACTGATATTATTACACCACCTTTTGTTAACGTGTAAGCAGACTCCACCACCTGTCTGCTTACCAGAAGTTGAGTCTTATCGTTCTTATACAAATACATCACTTTCAATGTCTGTCTTCAGAAGTCGTTATTATTAAACCAGGTTGCAGTAAAACACATATTGGAGGTACTGTGCAGATGCTCTCCGCTCATCCAGTTGATTCCACAAGGACTGTGTGTTGCTCATAATGATTGTTGGCAAAGGTATTTTAAAACCTCTCCCTCTCAGACAAACTAAAAGTCTATTTATCTTTCTTCGCTTTCAGGGTTTCGAAGCTTTTACTTCGTCCAGTATATTAGCAGTACATAGGGTGTTACTTGTAGCTATCCTGGCTGCAGATGAACAGTACTGGCCACCCAACCTAGGATTTCCTACACAGGCAGTGTTGAAATGTCTTGTTGAATTCCAAAGGCGGTAACAGTCAAAAGTAGAAATGTTTTGAAAATGTTGTAAAACATTTTATAAAGATAACTACTGACAGACTAGTATTAAAAAAAAAATATTTAACATGATTTAAAGGCAAAAAAACAACAATGAAACATGGAGAGATACAGTAGATGCTCTGAGAGGTCTCCTACAGTACAGTACATTGGAGTAATGTAATGTACACATATTCTATCATATTCTTAAATATACTGTAAATTCTAGTTGCAATATACCATAAAATATACTTTAAAGTATAAAAATTGTCAAAAATTAAAATTAAGAACATATGCTCTAATATTCTGAGTGTAATTATGATTAGTCTGACAGTAGATTTATTCATCTCTAGAAACTAATATTCAAGAAATACACATAACACTGTAACTTTTTAAACAGTTCTTCTTGAAATGTCAAAACCATCAAGCTACAGTTCATGTAGCAGGGAATACATTGTGGCCTACGTCTGCTAATACATCTTCCTACTTGAATGATATCTAGTGACTTACATGAATTTAAAATAAATTGAATTTTTTGTAAGGAATGAGTTTAACTTTTTTTCCAGGGTAATGGATAAGCCATAAATGACCTTTCAGAGGGACGGACCTTGGCACACAGTATACTGCATATCTTATATACAATATATTTGGAAATATATTAAGGAAAATGCATGGTTTATTATATTTCAGATACAATGTTTAAATAAATATAATATATATATATATATATATATAGTAAAACACGCGTGAGTAGGAGGCAGCTGAAGGGCCTGAGTAATTGTAATACCACCTCTGACCAGGGTGTGGCAGAGTGTGCTGACTATCTTTTTCAATTACTTGCAGACAGTTCCTGGGAAATTCTGCCAGGTTATGGCACCCTCGATGACATCACTTCCAGGTCCGCCCCCAGAGATGAAGTCTCCGGCAATATCACTGCCAGTTCTGGCCCTTGAGATGATGTCACTTCCGGTCCTGTCAACATCACTTCCGGGTGCGGCCCTAGAGATGTCATCACTTCTGGAATGGGCCTTTAAAGCCACCGTCTTCCTTGCCTTTACTCAGTTCTGTTGTGGACTTAGTCTGGTGAACATCTCTGTTCAATTTATCTCAAAATTAGAAGCCAGATTATATTATACGTGAGGCTGCCCCTAACCTTTATTGTGTTGGCATTTCTTGTCACAATGTACATATATATATATATGTGTGTGTGTGTGCATGTACGTGAACAGCACATATTTTACATTATATTGCAAGATATTTCTACATATTTTAGGGTATAGTGCAATATATTTAATTTTCCTAGAAAGTAAAGGAAATATTGTTGGAAATCATTATTGGTAGTAAAAAGAATATAAAAATCTGCAGCACTTGGCACAAGGCCAGAAACACCCTGGATCTACCATAATGTATGGTCACCCCTACCCCTATAGTGTAGTGCTCCCCTAAAACCTAAAATCTGTGTGACACCATAGTGTTTAATATCAAGTGCATGCTAGAAGGGTCTGAAAACTTTATTCATAATAAAGGAAACACCAAGTTAAACATATTACTTTGAAAGAGCAAAACACAAGTTAGAAAATTAATTTTAGGGTTTGACAAATCCATCACTATGATTTTGAGTTTACCAATCTCAATGCTTCAATATTTTCACACTTGCATAGTCTGACTACTCTATTAGGACTATCCCTAACTCTCTACTATATATATGGACTGTATGAGGTGGCAGTAGGTTTGAGAGGTATTGAAGTCAGGAGATGTTGCTAAGTCACGAATGTCAACTGAAGTGTCAGAACCAAAAATTAAAATATAAGCAAGACAAAAGTGTTTATATTAAGCCATTACCTCTTGCTTTTCTTATTGTGAGATTTATGGACTTATTAAAAAATTTGTATTCAATATTATTTAGCATACTTTAAGATATCCTGTCAAGTAAATTTTGTTTACCCCATTAGCAGATTTTTTTTGGCTAAATAAAATAGCTGGTTTCTGTCATTTGGGTAAGCAATACTTTTCTGACCCTTTCTCCAAAGTCTCAAAAATGAACTTAAAGGAACAGGGGCACCATCTTAAAATAAAAAACTTCTGGTCAACAAAAAACTTTATACAGTTAAATTTTTATTAAAGACTTCACACAAAATGAGCACAAAAAGGTAAGGGCAAAATTAACAAAAATAAGCAAACAAATCCAGACACAGAACCAAAAAAGAGTACCTTAAACAAAGCAACAGTTGAAACCAGTAAAGTAACAATGAAGTAAAACAGGAACTAAAAACATGAATGCAATGCCAAAGCTACTGATCCCACTTCAACTTAAGGTGCTGCTGGGTCCAGTGCCTCAACTGCCAAATAGGATATAATGCCTACTATGCAGAACTCAGGGCAGATAACAAAATACCCTGGATGTATACTTAATATAAAACATAAAAGAAAAATTAATTAACAACATATCAATAAAAATCAAAATATTACATAAATACAACAAAGACAAAACAAAACCAAAAAGAAAAGTAAAAAATTATTTCCGAAAAGCAACAAAATGAACATTGCTGATTCTGACTGGAAAATAACTGCACATGTCAGATTTAGTAACTGATGACTTTCCTGTACAGTCATATTTACTGTTTTTTCTGATAAACAATTATGTGCTGTCCGAAGGAGCTGGTGCTGTACGAAAGTTTAACAGGTATGGCAAGTTCAGATACAATCCCAGCCCTTTTGTTTCTTTTTTCCATTCAACTGTGGTAAGTGAATCATAAGACATCAGAGCCTTTCTTCTGTTTGTGGATTCTAAATCTGTAGCATTCATCATTCCTTGTTACTATGTTGTATGCATTGTACTTCCAGATAAGCATTTATTGGTTGTCAGTTCTCCTGTTTGATTTTTTTGGGGTGAGTCACAGACTACTTGGAATAAGCCACTGGGTAAACCAGACTAAATACTTGACTTCATGGGCATGAACAACTGACTGCTTCTGACTTGCTAAGATTATGTGAGTGAAGGCTATGACTAAAAATCACTGGAAAAATTGTCTAATGTGATATGTTTTTTAACTGTTTCTAAGTGGAACAGTTAAATAAATAAGATTAAAAATTAGAAAAATACATGTAAAAAAAAAAAAAAAAAAGAAAAGAAATACAGTAGGCAGCAGTGTACTGAGTCAATCTTTATTTTACACATAACATACGAATGCTCCATGCTTCTTATTCTGCAGTGGCAGGTGGCTATGAAAACGCTTGTGTTTTGACTAGGCACATGTGAAGTGTTTTCTGAAACCATGTATCCCCTGCCGCCAGTGTCACACAGCACAGTCCTGCAGGAGCAAAATTTTAATATTTGTGGAAGAGCACTCTCGCACTTCAACTGTTTAAAAAGGTAGGTGCCTTTATTGATGTGAATGAAAGTCTACAAAAAAATCTTATAATCCCGGGCCACCTTAAATTCCTTCGCACCTCACCATCAGCGTCTTTTGTTTTGCAAATGTGTCAATTAGCAAAAGCAGCAAGCAGCCTGCTATCCCATCATCATCCCAAAGCAGCTGAAGTCAGTCACAAACTTCTCCCAGCTCAAGTCTCTTTATCGTGGTGTGAGGTGCCTGGAGTTGTATAGGGTAAATAATATATCGTTATTTGGAATACATACATTTCATGTGTGTTCCATGTCTACAACGATTGGTGTAAATGTAGGATGACAGGAAATGTGAGGCAACAAATGCTGGACACATAGCTAAAACAGTAACTTTTTTCATGTTATACTAATAATGACGTGAAGTGTATAATGTGTGAAAGGTTTACTCCAAATATCAAATAAACACGTGCGCTTTTAATCAAGAATATAACCAAAGAAAAAAAAATCATTCAATTTACATGTTGCTGTCAACGATTTAAAAACCCAAGCTCAAATGTCAATCAATAGAAACTTAATATGTATTCTTGGATGGTGTAGAGGTAAGAACTGCTGCCTTATAACCAGAACGTTCGGGGTTTGAGTCTGGGCACTCTGCATTTTGAGTAGTGAGCTGCAATTATTATTACTAAAATATAACAAAAACATATATTTGATTTGAGTCTGTAACACTCTGTGTAGATCTTGCCTACTTGTAAAACTGTTTTTATTATTCAGTTTTATTCTCTCAGTGACATTCACGTGGTACAACGAACTTGCCTCTCCCTCTCTGAGTTGATGGCATTTATCTCCATTCTTTTCACAAGAGCAGAGATTGCCGCAGTTGGTGCTGTGGCTGATACCTTCTCAGAATTACTTGCTGTACTGGCAATCAAACATACGGTATCCCGTGACCGCTGTCAAACTACCATGTCGCATTTGCTCTTTGACAACAAAGACACCTGTACAGAATGTGTTAAAAATGACAGATTTGCTGTGATTTGCATATCTGGCAACACTTTGCTGAGAACTGTGTTTTGAGTTGCAACCCAAGTGCAAAGTCTTTCCGAGTCTGTGGTCATAAAGCTTATGAAGCCATTTCTGGACAAAGGCATAACTGTAACAATAGACACCTTCTTCACAGTGCTTTCACTGCCTAAAAGACTCTGCTTGGCGCCGTAATTAAAATGGGACTTCCTCCTGCAGCTAAAGTCACTTTAGTATGCGAGCAATTCGCCACACTAGTGTTTGGATATCTGGGATTGTGGGAATGGGACAGCAGGCTGCTTGCTGCTTGTGCTGATTGACACATTTGCAAAACAAAATATGGCTCGGGATTACGAGTTTTTTCGTAGGCTTCGGGGATTCTAGACTTGAACTAGTAATGCCTGGCAGGCACCTTGTGGTCAGTTATTTTGTGTTTTATATGTGTAATTGATTTAGACCAATTTGCAGAGGTTAATTTTCACTTTGACATTAATGAGTCTTTTTCTGTTAATCAGTGTCAAAGAAGCCAAACTCAATTCAAGTTAATTTAATGTTGTGTAACAATAAAATGTGAAAACCTTACAAGGGTGAATACACTCTATTGGCAAGTTTTGACAAATTTATTTGCCTTTGATGTGATTAAAAACAACCTTTAAAATGAATGTGTTAGTGTAAGAATGGCAATTACCAGTGTTTCGTTTTGTTACATAAAGGTTTTCTCTTACATCTTGCTTTAGCTCGGAATACTATCATTAAGACTGCTTACTACTTCTAAATAGCACCACAAGCACAAAAAAAGAAAAGAAACAAAAACTCCTTTCTTCATCCTTCATTATGCATATTAAAAATTAAATTGTGATGAAACACCATATTTAGAATATAATCAAAATTGTCACAACATGAAAAAGGTACATTGCAAAAAAGGCAGAAAAATGTAAAGATTATATTTTGGTATGCAGTATTTATTCATTACTTTACAATACCGTTGTTCAAGAAAGCTTCCAAACAAAATCCTTGTCATGGCAAAATATTCAAAATAATTTCATCAATTTAACTGCTTCAGGAATAAATTCAATGGAAGTTTGAAAGACCCCCGCTGGCAGGTGCTACCTGCAAAATTAATATTTCTATCTTTATAAAAGAGTCTGTGCCTTGTAGAAATGAGGATGTGTGCTGAATCAAATTTTAGCTCAGAAAGCAGAAGTTAACAGAAGGACGCAGACTTCTGCTTAACACTTTATCATTATTATTTAGAGAGTGTAGATGAATTTCACATTTCAAGAAAACATTTTTTATAATACTTTTCATAGCCATCATCCATAACCTCTATCTATTTAATTTCTGTACAGAATGAGTCTTTTATGAACAAAAGTTTTTCAAACCCAGTCAATATGAAAACCAGCCTCACACTCTTCAAAATCACATCCTAAAGAATACACTAGTACTTAAAAATTAAGTTTTGGAAAGATTTTTTTTTTGTTTTGCAGATATTATTTCAGTAATTACAAAATTGATATTTTTATTTAGAACTGTGGAAGTTATAATATACACATATATGACTTGGGCATGAGATTTAGATTGATCAGAGTAAAAAATATTGTTCAATGTTGACAGCAGAGAACTTATATAGTGTTAAAACAGTATCTGAAAACATGTGTCAGATTATCTCATAAGCCGTTAACATGTAAAAATCATATTTTGGAAACTCAGTGATTACTTTTGATGAACTGTACATACAGACTAAAATGATTAAACTATTATTGAATTTTACATCATAAAATGACTTCATCATAAGCTGCAGATAAATGTCCTCTTCATATCTTTGTATCTTACTCTAGGTATCCCAGATTTCCTCTCAATCCCCCAATATATGTGTTAAGCACCTCTACTGCATATTTATTTTGAATTTGAACTGCCCTTCGATCAAATACAGCATATTTCAGTAATAACACATCCAACCTACTTAACACCTACCTTCTAGACGCCCTGCTTTGTTTTCCTGGGTTGATTCTGCTGTGGCATAAATATGTTGAGTGGGTTTGTCTAGTGTATTGTAAACATTTTCCATCTCCATAGTTGTCTCGTCTTCTAAGCAAGTGATTGAAAGAGGAACCAACAGTTCTATTTAGGTATTCTTTCTTGGTGAGTTCAGTTAGGCTGTGTTTCCCCACATCAGAGTGGCAGAACCCAGGGCACAGCACTAAACTAATTATAATAAAGCGCCCTATCATTATAATCCAAAGTGTCAAATTAAATAAAAAAAGTATATTGCATTGTATCACATTTCATACTTAAGCAGGACTGTATGATGTATGCAGTTAATAGATGCTTAGCTCTTCTTTTACTTTTGTCCTTTCTGGTTTTTACTCCCAACTGAATTTTTTTCAAAAGAGCATGTAAAATTCATTTTACCCAGAAATTCTATATTTGAATCTGGCTTTTTCACAAAGAAGATGCCATTCTTCTCTTAGCATTTCAGTTAAAAAACATCCTAACTGAAGATGGTTCAGAGGAAGATACCATCTCTCCCTTCATGACTTATTCTCTTTGAAGAGATAAAAAGTTGTTGAAGATGAGGTGAATTTTTTTGCATGGCATCATCCACCAGAATCACACTGAGCACCCATACTGATATACAGTTTCTTAAGTGAAAGAAAGCAGTCCTAGTAGTCTAGTTAATGTGTGATTTAAAGTTTAGGTCAGACTCGATGATTACCCCTAAATTCTTTACTTTCAACTGAATTTTTAAACCTAGAGAGATAAAGTTTATTTCCAAAATTTTCAGTATATCCATGTTTGCCAATCACTACAACTTCTGTTTTATCCTTATTTAGTTTGAGAAAGTTACTACTTATCTAATCTGAAATACTGCTAAGACACTGGATCAGAGAGCAAAAAGCATCAGGGTCATCAGGCACTAGTGATAAATAAAGCTGCTCCACCAGCTTTAGTTCTACCAGCTAGGAGCTACACATGAAAAAATTCTGAATTAAGATTTCATACCATACAGGTGGCATCACCAGATACCATTCATCAGCTGACCTGATTATCAGAGCATAGGACCTCACAAGTCTTCATATAAGAGTGCTGTCCTGTTGACCACTCCGTAGTCAATCATCAAGGATTGGAACTTATTATGTGTCACTGAGGGAAGCCAATGTAGTGATCTGAAAATTAGGAGTGACATGTATCCTCTTCGGCTTCTTGAACACCAGATGTGCCATTGTATTTTGAATCATCTGCAGTGCCCTGCTGACACATGCCAGCACTCCTACCAGTAGTAATGGGTGGGGTGACTTGCCCAATTGCCCTTCTCAGACACAGTAACCAAACTCTAAAATGTCCATCCCACTTCCCTTCCTTTTTGTCTGTTTGTCTGTGCAAACCTGTTCTTCACCATTACCTCTTATATGTTAAATAGGTCACATGGTTGTTCAAACTAATTTCAATGCCCTATTTGCCTAATTGTTCTACACACTCTGTAGTATATTGTAAATTTAAACTTTATATAAAATTTTATGAACAGATAGGGAATATGAACAGTAAGGGGAGAAAATTATCACATTGGGAGTAATGGAGATGGGCATCTTTTGTAAATGTTGTGATGCATGCTTGTTAATTATTCAAAAAGAGGGACCACGTGACCTCCAGTTGCAGATGGAAAGCTGATTTGGTGGCTCCTTGGTCCTGTCTGTTTTTCTGTTTTCTATTAGAATATCTCACACTGCGTTATTGATGTTATATAGCAAATTGTACTCACCACACACTCTGAATATGTTTTTTTTTTTATTTTATTAATTTTATTGTAATCATTTCATACAAATCAATCAATTTTTACAAAAAGTAGGATTAAGAACAAGTCGACCCCCACCCCTGAGAGAGAGAGCATGGCCAACGGAGTAAAACTTAAGGCTAGGAGCTAGGAGCTACACATGGCTTGTAAACATACCTAAATTGATGAGTTTGATAAGCCAATAGAGATGAATAGAGAAGAAAATGAAATACAGAAATAATTGCTTCCTCTGTGCTTTAAGAGCTTATTCTAAAATATTACTGATTAGATCCTGCCATGTTTTGAAAAAAATCTGTACAGATCCTCTAACTGAGTATTTTATTTTTTCCAATTTTAAATAGTATAAAACATCGGTTTCCCACTGACTTAAAAGAGGAGAGTTAGGATTCTTCCAGTTTAGCAAAATAAGTCTGCATGCCAAAAGTGTAATGAATGCAATCACAGTTTGTTTGTCCTTTTCCACTTTAAACCCATTTTGGAAGAACCCCAAACACAGCTGTTAATGGGTTAGGATGGATTGTGAGATCAAGGCTGTCTGAAAGGTAATTAAAATTTTGGTCCAGAATGATGTTCATTTGGTGCAGGCTCAGAACATGTGACCCAGTGAGGCTGGGACTTGATTGCAGTGTTCGCAGGTTGGATCTTGCCCTGGAAACATTTTGGAGAGTTTTAGACAAGACAGATGTGCTCGATATATAATTTTGAGTTGAATAATTGTATGCTTTGCGCATATGGAGTTCGAGTGAATTCTCTGCATTGCTACTTTCCACTCCTTTTCTGATATATTAATTGAGAGATCTTTTTCCCAGTGTCCTCTTGGATCTTTGAAAGGGAGGGACTGTAAAATAATTTTATATATTGCAGAGATGGTGTCTGAGTCTTTGAGATTGAGCAATATTTTTTCCAGCATGGACGAGGGTGCAAGATGAGGAAAATCGGGCAGGTTCTGTTTAACAGAATTCCTAATTTGAAGATAGTGAAAGAAATGTGTAGCTGGAAAGTTAAATTTGGAATGTAATTGTTCATAGGATGCAAAGACGTTGTCTATATAAAGATCTCTAAGCAAGATAATCCCAAATTTTCTCCAGATATTAAAAACTGCATATGTTTGCGAAAGTTGAAAGAGGTGGTTCTCTTGCAGAGGTGCCACAGATAAAATCTTCTCCATCTTAAAATGCTTTCTACATTAGTTCCATATTTTGAGTGAGTGAAGCACAATTGGGTTATTAGTATATTGCAGATAACTTGCATTTATTGAGGCACTAAGCAGAGAATATAAAGAAGTACTGCAGGATTTTAGTTCTATTGCTGACCAAGCCTGTGTATGTTCATCTATTTGTGTCCAGGTGTTTATAGCTTGTATGTTTGCTGCCCAGTAATAAAACTGGAAGTTAGGTAGAGCCATGCCGCCTTCTGCCTTTTGTCTTTGTAGGGTCGCTCTTTGGATACGTGGATGTTTTGAGTTCCAAATAAATGAGGTTATTGTTGAATCTAATTGCTTAAAAAATTATTTATTGATGTATATTGGAATGTTTCGAAATAAAAAAGGAGCTTAGGAAGAATATTCATCTTAACAGTGTTAATTCTTCCAACTAGAGTGAGATGAAGGGTTGACTGTCTATGCAAGTCTTGCTTAATTTTTTCCATGCAGACGGTGAAATTTTGTTGATAAAGAGCTTTATATGTACTTGTGATGTTTACCCCTAGGTATTTAAACTGTTCTGCAGCCGGAACTGATCCTTGCTTAGTAAGTGGGTTTCCTGTAAAAATACTGTTTTAGCATTTAAACTTGTTAGGTGAGAGAGTACTTTCTTTCTCTTTAATTCGTGATTCAAGCCATTAACATTCCAGCTCACAAGTTTAACTGTCCCATCATGGAGACATTGATTCTGAATTTGTGATGTCATTTTATAGTCTTAACTGGAAGTGAGACAGCTTTAACTTTAATTTCCTATTTCCTCAAGAGTTATTGCCATGTAGCCTATTGTTACGTTGGTAGTTATAATTATAAAGATTAAAAGGATAGATTAGATATAGATATAGCTTTCTCTCTTTCTCTCCCCCCCTTAACCTCCCCACCCTCCATTTATGCCTCCCCATGTGAGGCTGAATCCCACTTCACGCAGTCCTGGTCCTCTGACATACCCTCTGAATATGTAAACTGGATCCCACAAATCTCAGAGTCAACCAGCAAAATCCAGCAAAGAAGGTAGTTCGTGTAGAGCCGCCTGCGGAAGTCAGCACAAAATTGATGGCGGATGTTTTAGAGAACATTAAGTCATTTGCATATGAGCAGCTCACCGAAACGCTGGACTCAACTTCAACAAAGTTTTAAAGCTGAGGTTAGTGTTCTTCAGCAGGGCCTTGCAACGATGAAGGTTGAACATGCAAAACTTTCTCAAGACCTTAAAATATTCATGAACATTCTGGATCAGTATGACGAACAGATCCATTCAATGGAAGGCCACATTGTGTCTTTAACTGTAAAATTCATTGATCCAGTCACTACAATGTGTGTATCATAGGAATAAAAGAAAATTCGCAAGGGGGTAATGCAATTGTTTGTGAAAAAACTGTGGCGTGTCATTTTCCCATCTTTATCTGGGTTTGATCCAATACTTGAGTGGTGCCACAGGATCTATTCTTTTTGCCCAAGGCCATTGATAGTCCATCCACTCATTTTCTCATGAATCCGAACACAGGGTCTCAGGGGTCTGCTGGAGCCAATCCCAGCCAACACAGGGTGCAAGGCAGGAACCAATCCAGGGCAGGGTACCAACCCACCACAGGCCGTTGATAGTGAAATTCCTAAACTATAACGATTGCCAAATGGTCTTTCAGCAAACAAGGGAAGCTCCAAACCTTTCCCATGAAGGTTCTCGCATATATTTATTTTCCAACTACTCCGCTTCAATTGAATCTGCAAGAAAAGCGATATAACCTGCTATTCAGTCTGCATGAGCAGCCAAGCTGCGCCCAGTACTCTTTTATCTTGCTTGTCTTAAGATGTCTAACGCTTCAGGGAGCATTACTTTTGATGATCCGAAACAAGCCATGGAAGCTGTCAACAATTATAAGGTAACTGTCTTTATTATGTTATTCACAGCACGTGGATGGTTTGCACTGACAGAATCCAGTGCAGTCTAAGAGATTCCTGTGTGGCAGCTTCACTTTGTCAGGTTCTCGTGCCTAATATTTGTAATGTTTACTGTTTCTGTTTTGCTTTTTGTTGAATCGTTATATTTCTCACTGTCCTTTTGATTACCTGAAGAGTGTGGGTGTTGTATATAACTTTAACCTACCTATTTCTTTCCCACTGGTGCTTTTCTTATTAGTTATGCATTTTATTGTGTTACATGTATTTTTGTTTTCTCTTTTTGAGGGATGAGGGGTTTGTGTATATGTTTACTATTTCTATTTTTTAAGTTATATGGGGGAAGGGGGGGCTGGACAGCCCTGTCACTACCTTGTATTACCCTTCCTGTTCTGCATATTTACATGCTGTTTGTTTGATTTTCTTACTTATTCATAGAGTATAATGGATCTTCACTGGCCCTGTTTTACTTTCTACCATGCAGACTGGGTGGGGTGCAAGGGGACCCTGTGGCTGTGTCGATCCAAACACATGAGAACTAATTGCACTTTGATCTTTGTGCTGTGTTAAATGGGTACAGGGTGTTTGGGCTGGGGTGTGTTACTAGGTTTTTGTGGGGGTCTATTGTTCATGGAGTTCGGGGGGAATTATGGCCTCGCGTTCATTTTTCTGTACTTGGGATATATGATGCCTGAAGTGGAGGTGTGGCTTTTATATATATATATATTCCTCTTTCTCTTCATAACTGCATTCTGGAAAATATGTGTTATACTGTTGAAGCAACATATCTTCAATTCCTTATAATGGCACATGATTAATTGTTTAAGTAGTTTACCACTTTGTTTTGTGAGGTCACCTATCTCCTTGTATGTCCAACCAACCACCCATCCAAGTGCAGTCTTTACAGCATGAGGTCTACCTTCTTGGCTAGGTATGATTTGCAACTGTTTGAAGATTTCTGGGTAGCTGATTCCTATTAAAAGATCACCTTCTGAGTCAATAAAGGGTAGACATACCTCTTTAAGATATGCCCACTTCTCAATGTCTTCTTGTCATGGAATATTTTGTCTGTCCAATGTAATAGCGACTTGCATGTAAAGCTTTGGCGAATCAATATATGCATTATCATTGAGACCACAAACTTGCAAATCTGATAAAATAGTACTCTTGATTAGTATCCTTGAATCAGTAATATAATTACTCATAGTTTTGAGGAATACTTGAGTTCTTTTTCCATAGAGGTTTAACTGTCTTTGAAGATTTTCTGTACAAATGATTACTGTACTGCCAGGGTCTATAAAGGTGTATGTTCACACATACCTTTTGCTCTTCTTAGATTTTACCTTAACAGGGACCACATATAGTGCTCAATCCTCTCCGGCCTCAGTAAGGGCAAACGTACATGATATTCCTTTTGCCCATCTCGTTGCTTGGCTAACATCCTAACGGCTTCTGTGACTGCCTTCTGATTTTCGGTTTGCCTCTGCATGAGCTCACTTATTTCCCCCAACTCTTGCTTGACACCTTGACTGACAGCACCTGCATTAGATGTTGGTGGTGTCTCTTGCTTGACTGCTTTAAGCTTGAGCTCTTGGAGAATTCGAAAAATTCCATTGAGTTCTGAATGTATGAGTGTGGCTGTATCAGCGGTCGTCTGTGATGGCAGAGAGTGATTTTTACTTTTAATTTTGAGTGGAGCTTGAGTGGTACTGGATTCTATGCTATTTTGATCTCATAGTTGTAGTCCACTAAGTTGATTCATTAACTGATCATTAGCTAGGCTCTGAGATATGCTGCTCTGAGCTCTGCTGTTTACATAGAGCTATACCATTGTACTCTTCGCAAATTCATTGAAATTCTTAGATTTGGAAGCAATGTGCCCTTTTGATTTATTATCTTTAGCCAGTAGAGGTAATACCATTTTATTCAGCTCTTCGAGGTTAGCCTGTGCATGGTGAAAGTTCATTTTATACAGCTCCGACATTATAGAAAAATTTGCGGGATCGCTTTGCAGGATTTCAATTCTAGACATGAGATCAAATGGCTGTTTGTGCCCTTTCTTTATGCGAGTACAAAGTGTATTTAATTGATCCTCATTTGAGTCTGTACATTGTATCACTTCCTGTGGCTTCTCTTCTATTTTGTTTAGCCATCTTGCAACTGTGCTAGTAACTGACAGCGTTTCCAAGCAACGGTGTCACAACTGCAGCTACGTCACAATCGCAACGTTCCTCAGTCTTTCACAGGCAAAGGCAAGTCAAATTTCTTTATCAAGCCAACAAAAGAAACAATCTTCCATGATGCCTTTAAATTCTAACATAGTCTCTTTAAGTTTGGATACTGCATCTTTAACTTTCAATTCCAGACATGCATATATAGAAGAAAAGAGTATAGTACCTCAATACCTCAGTTTTTCTTTTTCTTTCGTTGATAAGTCCTCTGATGGTAGTGTCCAGTTCAAAGCCTTTGGAAGGAGGTTTTCTGACAAAAAATGTAGCTGTGTTTATCTAAAGTTACCAGGGTTCTGCAGCTTTTTGTTACCTTTATAGGATGATTCAAGCGCCAGCGTGACGTGTGATCAAATAATTCCACAGACAAATATCATGGTTTTAAAAGTTTTAGTAAAATTTCAAGGCAATACAGTTCACACAAAAATAGAGAAAAAATTGATATAGCAAAGAAAAGTTCTATTTAAGGCATATAAATCTTCTTCCATTTCTGTAAGTTTGGTCATACAGTCATACTTGAGGCACCTTAGATACGGTCAGAGAACTGTATGCCATCTCCTTTTTTGCAAACATATCTAATAGTCCATGCTAGCAGTAAGACTATTTCCCTAACTGCCTTAATTAACACCCTGCTCTACAGATATACCAAAGAAAGTTTTATCTCCTCGTAACTTACGGGGGTAAGAAGCTATACCATATTCTAGGTAACTATAAGAAATTATATTCTATTGAAATTAAGCAAACACTATATGAATTTAATATCAAACATTAGCTTTCTAGGATTGGCTCTTACATACAAGATTCATATGTGTACATTTTGGTTCATAATAAATGCCAATGATTACTAAGTATATTTCTGCAAAATATGCCTTGAGTATTTTTAATTTTACTCGCTACAAATACTGTATGTACATTAGTTTAAAAAGAGTAATAACCAACCAATAAAACGCATGCTACTGTATAACAAAAGAAAAAAAAAAACAGTGCATTGAAAAACGTATTCAGCATGATACATAAAAAGAAAAAGCTTAAGATTAATGAATCACAATTTAGAACCTTGAAAACCCATCCTTTGAGAGAATGGAGAACTATATAATAATGAGAAGCTTGTTTTTCACATTAAGTTAAACAACAGAAATCAAACAGAAACAACACATTTAGAAAACCTCTGCACTATTCCATGCAAAGATTTTTTTTTCTTAAAATATGACAAATTTCACATTCAGTCATAAAGAGTGCATTAGTAATCTACTAGATAAGTAAAATTGGTTACTATCTGATAATTAAGCAAATATCTTTTCCCAAATAGATTTTAAAGCATTGACTGCTGGACCATTTATTACCAGGATGCTGCAGTATAGATCTATGCATATATGATAAATAGTGAACTCTGCCAAAATCTGAAAAAAATGAAAACAAATGTATTGGAAAGTGACAGTTTTATTATCAATGGTAACTCTGTCAAAAATGTAAAGAAACTGTTAATTACTTTATTTCGACCAGCAACATGACCAAAAGTCTCCATTTGATGAGAGTCCCAGAAGAATGACAGAAGCTTAGGCTTAGAAGCATATGTGCCACAAATAATAACTTTTTGCACACAACACACCTGGTAGTTGGTGAGTGTTTGTGCTCAGGGGTGGCAGAATGTCCAATTATTGCTGCCCAGACAATTATGACAAGTTGGACACCTTTTGATGAAGAAATGCCTTTGGGGAAGCTGTCCATATTAGTGCCAGCACCTACAGGCTCCACATTACCCAAATTAATTGTCACTATCTCGATCATTGTTATTGCCATCAAAGTACTCATCTTGCAATAAATCTAGTTCTTTCAAAACATCAGAATCTTCATACCTTTTTCACAACAACAAAACTATAGATAGTTTATTTATTGCAATATTTTGTGCAAGGTGTTTCAATAAAAAAAAATGGCTATCCAGATGGTAGCACTATACTAGTGAACTGAGATATGGAAGCAATGCTGGCAAGCAAGCTGTCTGCATTTATAGTGGCTGAATACTGGGATACGGCTTGTCTCATAGGTTGTGTTTTGATAAGCTCAATGAGATATAACTTAACTCATACCTTGTGTTCAAAGGTCAAATCAGGTCAAGTTGGGAAGCATGCAACATTAAAGCGAGTTCCCGCACCCACCACATGACCAAACAGCTCATGATCCTGGTTGGCAACCCCCCCATGCAGACATGCGGTCCAGTCCCCTACTCCGGAAATGACCGTCTATCTGCTGCAGCCAGGAGTTAGGTGGGCATCCCCTTGCCCTGGTCCAGGCATTCGGGTCCTCAACAATGAGGATCCTGTGAGCTGGATCACTCTCAGGGAAACACAACACATGGCTGTAGTGCTGTAACTGACACTCCCTCACAATGCAGATAATGTGCCTCATTCGAGAAAATTAAGAAATTTGCAAAAGATACTAAAATGGAGGAATTGGGTGACATTGAAGAGGCAGGAAAAATAATTCAGAAACACTTGGACAAGCTTCAGAACTGGGTGAACTCTTGGAAAGTGCAGTTTAATATAGAAAAGGGCAAAGTGCTACACGTGGTGAAAAGGAATGTAAATTATAAATACAAGAAGGGAGACGCTGTCCTAAAGGAAGCAGCCTCTGAAAAGGATTTTGGAGTTTATGTTGACACAACATAATGTGCAGAAGCAACTAAAAAGGCAATTAAAATTATTTCATAAAAACTGTTGAATATAAATCAAGGGATGTTATGTTTAAATTATATAATGCACTTGTGAGACCACGTCTTGAGTATTGTGTGCAGTTCTGGTTACCAGACTACATGACAAAGCAGCTGTGCAAAGGAGAGCAACCAGGTGCCTCCCAGGACTTAAGGACATGTCATACTTTGACAGACTCAGAGAATTACATCTGTTTAGTCTGAACAGAGAAGACTGTGCGGGGTCCTAATCCAGGTCTTTAAAATCCTTGAAGGCATTGACATAGTAGATCAGCAGAATTCTTTCAGCTTAACGGCGAATCATATACTTTAGGACAACAGTGGAAATTAAGTGCATTTAGGATTGAAACCAGGAAGCTCTTCTTTACGCAAAGAATTGTGGGAACCTGGAATAAACTAGTAAGTCATGTAGCTGAAACAGAAACCTTGACAACCTTTAAGATGTGTCTAGATGAGATGCTGGGAATGCTTATTTATTAGCTAATCAGATGAACTTGATTGACTGAATGATCTCTTCTCTCATTTGTCCAGTTTCATATGTTCTTAAGTGTGTAATTCTGGTAACCTCACTATAGTAAAGACACAGAAGCACTAGAAGCTGTGAAGAGGAGAGCTACAAGATTACAGCTAAGACTTAAGAACAATTTGTATTCTGGAAGACCCTGTTTAGCCTAGAGAAGAGAAAACTGCATGGCGACCTAATCCAGGTCTTCAAAATCCTCAAAGATATTGGTAAAGTAGATCCAGCAGAATTCCTATAACTTAAGCGTGAAACACATACTTGAGAACACCAGTACAAATTAAGGTGAAGTCCATATAGGACTGAAGGCAGGAAGCACTTCTTTGCACAAACATTTGTGGGAATCTGGAGCAAATTACCATGTAGCTGTAGCAGAAACTATGACAATCTTTAAGAAGAATTTGGATGAGACAACTTAGCTATTAACTAAAAAAACAAGATTGATGGATTGAATGATCTTATGTTCTTATGTAAGTTAAAGTAGGATATTAGATGTAGGAAGTAGAAATGCTAGACTTGAATACACAATGGAAGGTTTGAAACTTGAAAGTACAACTTACGAGAAGGACCAAATAGTCATAGTGGACATGTCCTTATCTACATCCAGACACAATATGTAGAGTACAAGTCAAGGGAGATTATGCTTAAGTTATACAACACACTAATGAAGTGTCACCAGAGTACTTTGTACAGTTTTGGTCTCCATACTGCAAAAAGGACAAGGCAGTACTAGAAAAAGTCCATAGGAGACTAGACTGAATCAGAGACCGAGAGTATAAACTACTATAAAATGAGAAATTGACGGAGCCAAATAGTTTTGGTTTAAGCAAACAGAAATTAGTAGGTGAATAGGGATGTCACAAGTCAGGTCAGGTCAGGCTGGAGAGCCTGTACTGGTACAGCACATTGCCACACCCACCACACGACGAAACAGCTTGGGATCCTGGTTGGCATTCCCCCCGGCAGACACGTGGTCCAGTCCAACCCTCCAGAAATAACCATCCATCTGCCACAACCAGGTGTTACGTGAGCGTACCCTTGGTCCATCCGCTCGGGTCCTCAACACCTTCTGGGAATCTGTAGTGCCGTAACTGACACTCCCTCACAATGCAGGTAATGAGCCTCATTCAGGCCTCTGTGAGGAACTGCTCATTTGTCAAACCAGCAGAATCCAAGGATTCTCTCAAGAGACACAGTACTGAAGGAGTCCAGTCTTGATGTCACAAGTTGATACCAAAATTCTGAAAATGTAATACTACTAGTTTTTTATCATATCTGTAGTATCAAATTAAAATGTCGGTAGTTAGATGGCACAATAATATGTTTTGAAAAGTAAAAACCATTTATAAGTGTCTCACAGTGGTGATGATACATCCATCTATTTTCCAATCCCACTTATCCAAGGCAGGGTTGTGGGGCAGCTGAATATCAGCAAGCTATGGGCACAGGCAGGAAATTAGTTCAGAAATAGACTTGTACGTGCTTTGACAGAAAAATGATTTGACCGATCAGATGCGATCAAATAGCAATCATTAATCTTGAGCAGATGAAATAATGGCGAGTTTAATTTCTTTTTAACACAGTTTCCAGTGCAGTTCCTACTGATTGTAGTATGCGCATCTATAAATGTCTATTCAAGCATCCATCCATTTTCTTACTTGTGTATACAGTTCAGGGTCATGGGTGAAAACTCTGTGAATCACACAAATAGGGGATGTGGGAGAAAACTGCACACTGAGTGCTAACAAGAGATGTGAAAAGTGGAAAGCAAGGCAAGTTTTAAATGAAGTCAGCATTTGACTTGTCTACACCAGCATGAAATGAACCACTCCATTTGTTAATTCTAAAATAAGATGTATCTAATGTTTGAACTCTTCTAAGTAAAAGCCTATCTCCTTAGTAATACGACATGGACCGTACTGTGTTAACAGAAATGTATGCAGACACACTCAGTTAGCAGGATGGGCAAAACAGCATACGTTATTGCTGAATATGAATCTAGAAGCACCAAATGTATGTCATTTGGTTTTTGAAGGCAAACTAACATTCATTAGTATAACCCTAAAATATGAAGAAATTAATGAAAGTGTAATTTATTTAAATTTAACGTTAATGAATGTAACAAAGTTTCTCAGCTATGATCAACTGAATACTCACGCCATCTGATTCTTTTCATTCTAAATTTGTACACATGTATAGGCAAAAACAAAGTCTGATTACTTAAATAAGACTCTTTGAATACAGCACAACAAAAAATAATTAAAGTAAAACTGACAAGGCTGATTTCACACAGGAGACCTTAAGGTCTGGACCAACGCAATAAAAAGGACAGACAGAATTGGAAATTTAAACACTAGGTGTTTGTGAAATTTCAAATTTGAATCAGTTTGATCATCTATTAAATATTATTTGTGAAGGACGGCACACATGAGCAGGCATCCTGGCCAGGGTAGGGCAAGGTTACTTACCTGGACAAGAGGCCAGACCTTCAAAGGCACAAGAAAGGGGGATAATTGTCATGCCTCAACCAGGAGACAGGCAGATGATGCTATGGTGTTAGTAGGGGCACTGGGATACCAGCAGAGTGGGACCGAGAAATATTACCTGGCTGGGAGGCCAGTATAGTAGAAGGACAAGGGGAGATGACTTGACCAGACTACATGATCCCCTGACACACTAGGTGGCAGCCTTCCAGGGCAGTGCTACCTGTGTGAACACCCATACGGCCCACTGGGTATTGTAGTCTAGTAGAGCAGCCTTTTTGGACCCTGTGGGTGCTTCCAGGAGGTGATGCAGTAATCCATCATCCCTACTTTATGGAACTTCCATTTGACACAGAAGTACTTCCAGCTTGTTATGCCCTAGCAGTACTCCTGGGTCTAGCAGTTCAACCTCATCCTGAGGAGAAGTAGAAGGAGAAGAATATGACTGTTTTGTTACTTTCAAAGCCTTTTGGAAAGGTAATTCATTATAATCAAACTTATATTTGAATCTGAGACTTGTGTCATATTGCAAAATTCTTTGTACAAAAGTAAATAATTTAAATTTACTGAAGTGAGATGCTGAATATTCAACTGCTGCCTTTTACAGCTTAGGTAGAGACAGAAAATGATACTGCAGCTGCTTCACAGATGCTTTTCTTTTTAATGTCACATTTTGCATCATACCAGCCTTTGTTTTTCTGTAATATCTGTAGCTGCACACAGTCCTCTCCTTCAGGATTTTTGCCTCTATTAGTCCAGTTGTCCGGCTCTAGGCTATTGTTATGTTCTCTTCTACCCCAAAACCTGCAAGAGGAAAAAAGACATTAATCCAGAATCAAAGTGGAAGTTACACACCACATGATATCTGCACGGAACACACACTCTGTGTGTAAAGATTTAAATATAGGAATATAACAGACAATCCTTTAATTTTACAACATCATTTAAATGCAATGCTGCAAGCCACCACAGAAAAAAAACAAAAAAGCATTAATAAAGCTAAATTGATGTTTTCTGTTTTGCTGAATTATTTCAAATGTAGCTCTCTAAATTTAGTAGCCAGCAGCATATTCAGCCCCCTGTACATGGACTGGCTTCTTATCCACCTCCATGTGACATTACAAGGTGGCAAAAATCAAGTCAAGAGGACTATCTATCTATCTATCTATCTATCTATCTATCTGTCTATCTGTCTGTCTGTCTGTCTGTCTGTCTGTCTGTCTGTCTGTCTGTCTGTCTGTCTGTCTGTCAGTGATGGAAGCACTTTAAGCACGTTCAGGGAGGCCATGCACCACGGTTATGGATGACAACATTGCCAAGGCTAACAAACTTGCAAGAAGATAGAAGGCTCCCACACCACAATTTATATGGAATCAATGAATATCAGATGAGGGCCTGAACATAGTGGTCAAACGAAAGGAGGCAAAATTGTTCAACTACAAACGTTACTTGCAGCTCAATCGAGAAGTCTGACTGAAGATGAAAGTGGAGAGAAAGGTGTACTGGAATCAGGTGGCAGCTGATCTTGAAGAAGCAGCATCCAAGCATGAGTCCTACATCCTCTGCCGCACTCTGAGATAGTTGAGTGAGAAGACCAAAATGACCGATGACAATATCAACAAAATTAATTAAACTTTCATGTGACCATGACAATGAGAATTCTTTGAAGAGTTATATAATCATGACCCATACCAGGGACCACCAGACGCTCCACCATTAATTCTCTCAATGTCCCAATGGATACTGCCTATGATCAAGGAAATTAAAGCAGTCACACTGAAGAATGGCAAAGCCCCAGGAGTGGATCAGGTCAATGCGGAAGCAATCAAGGCTGGGGGAGATATCTTGCTCCATCGATTTCACTCACTCTTCCAAATCATCGGACGCACGGAACAAGTACCACTTACATGAAGAAAAGCCATCTTTGCCCATCGACAGCAAGTGTGAGAACTGGAAATGCAAGAACTAATGCAGCATCAGCCTCCTTTCCATCATCAGCAAGGTCTTCATGAAGATTATCTACTCAAGGTTATAGAAACATTGGGAAGAGACCAGCCGAGAAGAACAAACAGGATTCAGACCTGGACGAGAATACTGTGATTAAATATTCACCATTCTTCAACTAATGGAGGAAAGAATCCAGCATGGGCAGAGAACCGTCATCATATTCATTGACTTCAAGTCAGCTTTTGACTGTGTCACTGGCCTGCCCTGTGAAGAACAT
The DNA here is from genome assembly GCA_026402145.1 of Polypterus bichir lapradei. Classification (NCBI taxonomy): domain Eukaryota; kingdom Metazoa; phylum Chordata; class Cladistia; order Polypteriformes; family Polypteridae; genus Polypterus; species Polypterus bichir. The sequence continues at coordinate 30,966,545 of JANRMT010062807.1, forward strand.
CAAAGACTGAACACGTGCCTCTGAAAGCCATCACACTCCTCCAAACAGTATATAATGGTTTAACAAGCTAGGTGAGTATCCAAAATAAACAATCTGAGGAGTTTACCATTTAGACTGGAGTCTGCCAAGGGGACGTAGCCTTTCCACTACTTTCAACATTGTAATCGACACAATCATGAGAAAAGCATTCCAGGACAGATGTGGAGTACAGTATTATGATGGCCACATCATGACTGACTCCATGTTTGCCGACAATAGTGCTTTTTTGCAGGCAATGATGCTGAGTCTACAGACATCCTCTACGATATGGCCCACATCACCCAGTTGTAAGGCTTGAAAATCACTATGGACAAGTCGGTGCTGACAAAAGATGGATCGCAGGCCATTGTCCCACTTGAGGGTGTACAGATTAAGCAGGTACAGGACTTCAAATACCTCATAGGGTCACTGGTCCAGGAGAAAAAAGTGGCATTTGCAAAAGTGATCCACAGCAAAATTGGACAGGCAGCTGCAGTGTTTGCCTCCCTGAAATGTTGCCAATGGAAGAGAGCCATATTTCACCTCAACAATCCTCCTTTAAGGATAAGAAACATGGACCTTGCTCAAACTGGATCTGAGGTATTCCAAATGCGTTATCTGCAACTGATCCTGGGAGTCTAACTTCATGATCGCATCATCAACAAAACTATTTGGTTAAAATGTCAACGGCAGCCAACTAAGGCACTACAGGGAGAGCTCCCTGTTTCGTGAAGCTTCCATTGACCCGGAAGTGCTTTTGTTTTTCGATGCTATGACACCACAAACACTCCATGGCCCAACATAAAAGAAAGCTTTCTAGCCTCCTCCAGCTGAGTCAGAGTTGGAAGGCAGAAGGCGACCCTCATCAAGAGTGGAAGGGGGGAAAGGAATAGTACATTATCAGTGGCTATCAAAGTGGATCTTATTCATTTGTAAAGGTCCTGTATTGAATAAACAAAAACCTGTATTTGAACTTGAGACTGCATTGTGTTTGTTAGTGCCTGGGGTTTGGAGCTCAGTGGTGCCCCCTGTTGGTTATAGCATGCAGAAAAGTACTTAGTTAGTTGCATAGTACTGATACACCTAATTAATCAGCATCACTGTAACTGTCATTTATTGTCTTACAAAATTTCCTGGATGAATCTGGGTAGAAGAGAATATTCATATTTTATATAATATATATATACATTGTGACCCAGCACCCCCTCAGCGGCACTCAACCAAACCCTAACTGCGTTGTGCTCTGAAACTCTTTTAAAACAGGCAGGGGTGGATGTCTGCTGCCAGTTCAAATTCTCAGGCTCACTGTATCATTTGTCTGTCTCTTGTTGGTTGATGTAGGGAACATTTAAAACCAGCCACTGACTTGGCCTTGCTCTCTTTTTGTCTTCTCTCCCTCAGAATGAACTTCCTCCAGCGGCTGATCTACAGAAACTGAACCTACCTAACAAATAAGGATATCTGTTCTTTAAATCTGAAGAAGGAAGCTAATGAAGGACTCCCAACAACATCTGAAGCAACAAGTAAACTGTAACTATTTACGTATACTTGAACTCATCCAAATGTTTACTTTCAACATTATTTTTTTTTTATGCCAGTCTTTGAATTTCTGTTTATCCCTAGAAACAGAGAAACACAGCTGGTACGTTGCTAGTACTCTATGCTGAAATTGGAAGAACTGTGCTCAGAAAATTAACAAAGGGAGAATGTGCAGCAGACAACCTCCAGGAATGGTAATTGAAGTCATGACACTTAAACTGTTAAACTGCACGCTGCAACACTTTGGTGTTATACTGTGAGCAATACTTACAAATCAAGTGTAGCCTTGAGTCTATTAGCAAATGTGTCATTCTCAAAAGAGTCAAAAACGATCACAATCTGACTCAAGATCTTCATATTCCATATCACTAGCTTTCTGTAAATTTCTTATGACTTTCCCAATTGTATGTATTCCTTGTTTTGAAAAAGACATTTCCATAGTTTAAACTTCAGGTCTATTGCAGATCAACGTAACAAACCACATGCACTCTCACAGAAGCCTTGTGCTTAATGGTGAAGAGCTGACTCACATGCAATATATTTCCTGCCTTTTATGGGCAACTGTAACATTACAATATCCACTTTACAAGGGGCCCGAGTTGCCTTGAAAGCTTGCATATTGTAATCTTTTTAGTTATCCAACAAAATGTGTCCCTTGTCATTACATCACAAGGGAACTTAAATGGTCATAATAATTAACGTAATGCCTTTATTTTAAATCACAACCTTAAACCCTTAGTTATGAGTTTGGTCTGATTGTAACACCTCAGCAGTTTCAAGTCCTTTTTAACTGACTGTTAGTGATTTATGTTGTAGATTCACTTACTGTTTCTCCAGTGGTTTGTTATCCACCCATAAAAAGTGACCTTCTGTCACCTGATCTGTCAGTCCAATCCAGTAGGTTTTCTCATTACCTCCATTGATTTCCATCATTGCTACTAAAAAATCCTGAAAAAGTAACTTTAATCAGTGAATGCATTGCTTAAATCTTCAAATTTCCCGGCTACAATAGAGTGACATCCTCCATGTTTGGTTTATCTCCCTCCACTAACTCCTTTTCTTCTGCATAGGCATGTATTGCTCCCTTCTCACTTCACCTCAGTTCATTGTCAGCCTCCCTTTACTTGATCCCTACCATGATGAAGGCCTACCTGTTCCTCCTTAGTCTCTATAATCACCAGGTGCCCCCCCACTGAAGTACAGCGTTCTTGACTCTTATTCCAGTTCTTTTTATCAGTGTAGTATAAATAACAGTGGGAACTGAACAGCAGCCAACTCTGTGGACATGCAAAACAAGTGAGACCTGCAGACAGAAAAGAAAGGGAAAGTGATGAGGAAAGATGAGCTGGTGTCTGGTGTCTCACACACATAACTCAACTCTAACGTTCACAGGGGGACCCAGACACTCAAGAGCTGAGCTGATGGAGGTCAGGACCTAGAAAAGCAGCTGAAAATCTGCCTTTAATTATAATTCAGACTTAAAATTAAAAGGTGGCCTGTTTTCAATAGTTTAATGTTTTATTCAGACTAAAATTATACTGTATGAAGAATCACTTAAAAGCAATGCTGTGTGGGTTTATTTTAGGCAATGTGCTAGGTGGCACATTGGCACAATGGGTAGTGCCACCAGCATCCTGCATTTGAATCATATAAATGGAAGTCATCTGTGTGCAGATGGAGTATTCTGACTGGTACTCCAAAATATGCAGTCTTGGTAAACTGGTGATTCCAAATTGGCCACAGTGTGTTGTGCGTGTGCATCATTGGACAGATGTGGCTGGCACCCTGTCTAAGGTTACTTCTTGCTTTGCATCAAGTGATTGTGAAATACTGAAAAACTGAGACACACACTCACACCTGCACCCCTGCTCGGATGAGGCTGTCTGGCATTTTATGTTTGTATCTAGTATTCTAGCTGCTAGGAAGAGAAGGCAAGAGAAGTAGTAAAAACTTGTAATTTTTAAGGGAAACTGAAATGGGTTTACTTGACAATCACCTACCTTGCACTGATGTGTCTCTTATGGGACAGACTTTATTGAGAGCTGTTACTCTCTCATTGAGCTTTTTATACTGGGACTGGAGACTGGTATGGTTCTTGTCCAACTCCGAACACTGGGACTGGAG
>JANRMT010062807.1:30970235-30990912 GCA_026402145.1 Polypterus bichir lapradei
ATTCAGTGTTCCACACTGGAAATGGAGACTGGTATGGTTCTTGTCCAGCTCTACATATTGGACCTCTAAGGCTGTCATGTCCTCCTTTTGTTTCAGATCTGTGGAAAAGCAAAATAATAATAAAAAAAGTCTATCTTGCTTTCATTTTGAGTTTTAACTTTCTCAAAAAGAGGAGTCTATAAATGTATGTGGGGGGAAGGTGTTCTGAAATCATTTTATTCAGTACACTGTGGCACTTTCATTTCTCTCTTCTTTGAATTCAGAACCAGATTGCTTAAACCAATTTACAAATGCAATCCACTATCAGTAAAGTACATAACCCAACAAAACTTACACATAAGTACAGAGATTTATGTCCTGAAACAAAGCAAATGCAACCATCTTTATAGAAGAGCCAGTGAACATGACATAAGACAACACAGGAGTCTTCATTTAACATAATTACTGGAGAAAATAAACTTTGAGTGTGTCCATTGTCATTTGTAACCGTTCACGTCACAGTCCTACTGAATTCATCCAGCTGGCCACCTTAGCCTTTTCCAACCATTCTACAGTTTGGGAATTTTTCCTATGTGACTCTTTTCAATGTCAGCTTCTTTGCATTGTGAAATATTTATTAATGGTCATTGCTGTGAAAGGTGCTATATAAAATAAAGATGAACCAACTGATGAATACTTTTAATTTATGTATTTATAGACATCATCTCCATCACCCTTACTAACTCCACTAAGGCTTTGTTCTTGTGTCTTACAATCTTCCTCTGCACTTTTACATTTCATTCAAACTCTGTCCTCAATTCTTTCCATCAAGGATGTGTCAGCACCAGATAAGATAAGATGATTAATTCACTAGTGTAGATTCACACTTTGTTTCTCAGAGTCTTTTCGATTTTGTACAGATGAGGCAGACATATTCAAGTCTGTACTCTCTGCATTTAAGTTTTATCATTTTCTCAATATTGGTACACTAGAATTTAATTAAATTTGTTAGATCTCTGCTAATAGGACCATGTAAAAATAACACTTGTATGTAAAATAAAGGACTACCAGCTTATGGAATTTCTTTTTTCATTCTTTTAGACAAATCTAAATTCCAGCTACAAAAACCTGTCCTCTTGTAAAAAAATAATCTGATATACAGTAATCCCTTGCTATATCGCGCTTCGACTTTCGCGGCTTCACTCTATTGCGGATTTTAAATGTAAGCATATCTAAATATATATCACGGATTTTTCGCTGGTTCGCGGATTTCTGCGGACAATGGGTCTTTTAATTTATGGTACATGCTTCCTCAGTTTGTTTGCCCAGTTGATTTCATACAAGGGACGCTATTGGCAGATGGCTTAGAAGCTACCCAATCAGAGCATGTATTACATATTAACTAAAACTCCTCAATGCTATAAGATATGCATCCCGCGCGGTGCTTGATTGTTTGCTTGTCTCTGCCTCTATCTCACCCTCTCTGACATTCTCTGCGCCTGATGGAGGGAGTGTGAGCAGAGGTGCTGTTTGCACAGAAGCTGTTTGCTTAAAAGATACTGACGCTCCTCTAAAAAATGCCGCTTTATTGCGGTGCTCGGCATATTTAAAAGCACAAAAGCACACGTATTGATTTTTTGATTGTTTGCTTTAATCTCACGCTCTCTCTCTGACGTTCTCTGCGCCTGACGGAGGAGATTTGAGCAGAGGGGCTGTTTCAACAGAGGCTGTTTGCTTAGAAGATACTGACGCTCCTCTGAAAAATTCCGCTTTACTTAAAAGCACACATATTGATTTTTTGATTGTTTGCTTTTCTTTGCGAGCGCGCGCTCTCTCTCTTAAATTCTCTGCACCTGATGCAGAGACTCATTTGAAGAAAAGATATATTTGCATTCTTTTAATTGTGAGAAAGAACTGTCATCTCTGTCTTGTCATGGAGCACAGTTTAAACTTTTGACTAAAGGGTGTTATTTCATGTCTAGAGGGCTCTAATAATGTTAACAGTGTGGGAGAGTTTATAAGGGCTTAAAATATATAAAAATAACCATACAAACATATGGTTTCTACTTCGCGGATTTTCACCTATCGCGGGGGGGTCTGGAACGCAACCCCCGCGATGGAGGAGGGATTACTGTATTCTTCTTTCTCTTCATCTGTTCCCACTTCTATGTGGGGCCAATGTGCTTGATCAACCTTTTCCAAGCAGCTCGGCCCTGCACATTCTCGCCAATCAAGCTGTTTTCCTTCAGACCTTTGGCCTTCCTCATTTCTTCTTACCCTGTACTTTCATTCCCATCACTCTTTTGCCCAAATATTCCTTGTCTCTCCTCATCATATAACCATACCATTTCAACCTACTTTCCTGTACTCTCTTAGATACCTCTCACATTCTTATTGTACCTCTGTTTGCCTCATTTCTTATTATGTCCTTTTTTGTAATTCCACACTTCCAACTCTACATTCTCCCTTTACTGCCCTTGTCTTAACTCTATACATCATTGCCGGTCTTACCAATGTCCTAAAATCCTTACCTTTAACCTTCACCTTAATTCTTCGATTACACAATACTCCTAATACCTTTTTCCAATAATTCTGTCCTCAGTGCACTCTATGGGTTATCTCTGTATCTAGGTTTTCCATCTCAGGCTACCACATATCCTAGATATTTAAATTTCTCCACTCTTTTCAATAGTTCTCCCTGCATGCTAACTACTGCATCATTAAATCTCAGATTTTCTGCCTTCTTTCTTTTTATCTTCAGTCCTTACTCTTGCAAAGTCCTTCTCTGATCTTCCATACTACTTCTTTTCTGGTGCTACACAACACAATGTCATCAGCAAAAAAGCCTATACCAGGGGATTGTTTTTTTTTTATCCTATGACTCCACAAATCCATAACCAGATCAAAAAGGTGAAGATTTAAAGAAGATACCTTTTGCAGACCTATTCTAACTAGGATTATCTGTTACAACATTGCTTTTAACTCAAGTCCTCACTTTCTCATACATATCCTGGACAATCCTCACATACTGTACTTCTCTTGTACTCCTATCTCTCTCATGCACCTCTAGACCTCTTGGAGTGGCACTCAATTATAAGCGTTCTTCACATCAATAAATACCATATGCAAACTTTTCTGTTTTTCTCAATGCTTCTCTATGAGCTATCTCAACACAAAGATTGCATCTATTGGTCCTCTCCCTGGAAAAAAACACAAACTGCTCCTCCCCTTTATTCTTCTAAAGTTTCCACAGTCCTGAATATCAACCTCTCCTTTTAACTGGGTACAATCATACTGTTCCTCCACTCCTCTTGTATTCTTTCCATAGATCTTCTGTATTTCATCCCACAACACATCTACTTCCTCTTCTGAATTTGTAGATAATTCTGTTAGTATTTTATCCAGTCCTGCTATCTAAATATTTTTCATTCTTTTCAGTGCCTCCTTTACCTCCCCCCTCCTTGTTCTTGGTACTAGTCCTTTATTTAGGACTCCATTCCCAAACACTACCCATGGATTTTCTTCATTCAACAGTTTTTTTACAGTACCTCTTCCACCTATTCTTGATCCTATCATGCTTATTTAAGACCAAACTTCTGGTTCATCTGGCTAAAATCCTTTCCAGCCTTGTTCCTAGTCTTCACTATTCTAAATATCATTATCTCTCCCTCTTTTGTCTCCAGTTTTTCATATACATACTACAAAGCCTGTGGCTTGGTTTTTGCCACTTCCTTTTTTTCCTCCTTGTTTGTCTGCCTATAAATTTCTCTTTCTCCCTCCTTCCCTGATTGGCACCATGTCTATTTTGCTTACTTCTTAGCCTTTATCATATCTTGCACCTCTCTGTTCCACCATCATGTCTCTTTGTCCTCAAATAGACTCCTTCCTGTCATCCTACCCAGAACCTCTTCACCTACTCTTAATGCAACTTTGTTATTCTTCTCCCACCTTTCCTCCACACTCTCAAATGATTGCATTTCATTTTAAACTTTCTTCCTAAATCTGTTCCTAAGCCCTTCCTCTTTTAATCCTCACCACTTTATCCTCAGTTCTGCTTGCTCTGGTTTTATTGTCCTGCTGACTCTGATCTCCTAGTCTACCACCACAACTTTATGCTTTACTCACTCTTTCCCCATTAATGACCTTACAATTCTTTATCACTTTCAAAACAGTTCTTCTACACATTAGAAGGTCTTTTTGGTTTTCACTTCTTCCACTACTCTAAGTCATAAACAAATCCATAACCAACAAGCTGATTTCATTTCTTTTCCATCTGTTACCAAATCAGATGTCATGCCAACTCAACTCTCCTCTCCCCTTCCCCTTATTGAGCAAATAGATCCGTGGACGATGCTATTAGCAGGAGCCTTCACCTTGTACTAGAGCACCTGGACTGTAAAGGAAATTATGCCAGAATACTGTCTGTTGTCTTCAGTTCAGCTTTTAACATCATTGTCCCTGAACTGTTCTTACCTGAACTCCTACAGACTGAACTGAATCCTTTCATTTTTAAATGGATTTACAGTTTTCTGACAAACATGATAAATATGTTCATGTGGGCTCACACCCCTCTAACTGTCTCCTTACAAGCACAGGTGCCCCTCAAGGCTGTGTGCTTTTCCCTTTTCTTTATTCCTTGTACACCAATTACTGTAGGTCCACTGATCCTCCAGTTAAAATCATTGTTTGCTGATGACACCACCATTATTGGTCTATTTAGTAATAGCATTGAAACACATTATAGGAAAGAGGCGTCTCATCTTCTGGCTTGTTCTTCCAGCTACCTAGTGCTCAGTACCACCAAGACAGTTGAAATAGTCATTGATTTTCGCAAACAGCAGTTACAACCTCGCCCACTAGAATTTAACGATTCTGCAGTCAATTTAGTGGAATCCACCAAATTTTTGGGCACATCTATCAAAAACATTCTCAGCAGGGACTTTAACACCACCTACATCACTAAAAAGGCATTGTACTTGTTACAGTTTCCCAGCCAATCCTAGTTCAATTTTCCAAAGCCACAATAAAAAATGTAATCACGTTCTCCATTAATGTCTGGTTCAGTTCAGCAATGGCACATTCCAAAAATAAATTACAGCATGTTGTGAGGTCTACTGAGGAAATAATTTGCTGTACCCTTCCATCTATTGAAGACCTGTATACATCTTGTGTCACTAACCATGTCAAAAGGATCACCATGGACTTATCTCACCCTGCTCATCACTTATTCCATAAACTCCCCTCTGGTAAACGCTTCAGGTCCATTAGAATTAAAACTAACAGACTCCTCAATAGTTTCTTTCCCGTGGCCATAGCCCTCTCAAACCAGTAACTTACCCTGACTTCTTTGTATATTCATAAATTCTGTTAGATACTGTATTTTTAAACTTATGCTATTTATGTTATTTGCATGTTTTGTTGTGCTCTGTTATAAGCAGCTCCAAATCTACCAAGTCAAATTCCTGTACATTAAGCACTGGCGAATAACTATAGCTTTGCCAAGGCCCAGCTTGACACTCATCACCCAATCACTTTTTTTATTCACACTGACAAAACTATCTTTCAGTTCTTTGGATATCACTATACCTATAGTATTTCTCTCTTGCTCATTTTCTCCACTGTACAACAAATTTAAGTCACCTCCCAATTATCTTGCCTTATTCCCTTTCCATCTGCTTTCCTGCCCACACAACACTCCCACCTTCCTCCTTTCCATCAAATTTGACAGCTTCCTTTCCCAACAATTGTCCTAACATTAAGTGTTCTTACTCTTACTAGCCTTTTCAGTTTCCTTTTTCTGGACTAATTATATTTGCTGGGCTCACCATTCACCCACATAGCCCTCAAGAACTTCCCACAAGGGTCAATTGAGGCCCCTGTGCATTGCGTACAAGTTATGCCCTAGCATTTTACAAATTTGACTGAATTCATTGCATCATTAAGATTTTGGCTAAAGTTTTACATCTGGATGCCCTTCTCTATTTATCCAGGCTTGGAACCAGCAACAAGTGTGGCTGGATTTCCCAGCTAGTTTATGAAAAAAGAAAATCATCTGATGTAATTTCCCATATTTGGGTCTCACTCATGTAGTTAATCCCTCTTTACAAGTGAACAGTCAGCATTTTAAAACATTTGTACACAATATGTCCAATATGGAAAATTACTTACAAAGCATAGCTAATCCAACTATGAGCGTCACAAGCAAAACACAGAAGAACAGCAGCACTTTGAACTTGTGGGCTTTATTATCCATATTAGTGGGTGGCACTGGAGCTACAGGGAGAGAAAAGACTAGTAAATATGAGCAGGTAGAATGAATAACTAAATGCTAATCAACCTACTTTGAAATAATCAGCTCACCTCCTCCAGATTTACTCTCTGATGTCTTCATTTCAGTTTTAATGCCATCTAAGGTACTGTAAGGATTGCTGTCTTCATCTGCTTCCCGTAGTTCACCCATATCTAAAGAACAGGTGCTGATGTTAAATCAGAAATATCACTCATTTATCCATCCATTATCCAACCCGCTATATCCATCTACAGGGTCACAGGGGTCTGCTGGAGCCAATCCCAGCCAACACAGGGCACAAGGCAGGAAACAAACCCTGGGCAGGGCACCAGCCCACTGCAAGGTGCACCCACACACACACCAAGCACACACTAGGGACAACTTAGGATCGCCAATGCACCTAACCTGCATGTCTTTGGACTGTGAGAGGAAACCAGAGTACCCGGAGGAAACCCACGCAGACATGGGGAGAACATGCAAACTCCACGCTGGGAGGACCTGGGAAACGAACCCAGGTCTCCCAACTGTAAGGCAGCAGTTCTACCCACTCCGCCCTATTACTCATTTAAAGAGTAACAAATTCAATTTATCTGTCTTTGTGTTGAAACTGTTGTTTCTCTTGTAATATGGCTTTTTGGGTTTCTGAGTCCAAGAAATCAAGTGTAAGTATCTTTATTTTTAGTGTTTTGCACATTCTTCCGCAGCACTGTCTTGGTTTCCGTATGGAAGCTATCATGTTGAAGACTAATTGCTATGAAAAGAGGCCGCATTGCTGAGATATGGTTCTCTGAGGTCACAAGTTATGACATCAATAGTGCGATGTTTTAAAAATCTGGTGCTATGTGCATCTAATTTATCCCATATTGGATTCCTGAGATAAAAACGTGCATCATTTCATGTTGTTAGTCTTTGATTATACTGGTCATGCTATTCCTTTCTGTCCTCAAATTATGGTTTACATCTCATGTTGTATTATCGTGGTATTTCCCTCTACTTACCCTTTACCTGTTTTCTCAAGGGTAAGTGTTCTTGTCAAGTTCGTTATCAGGTTGGTCTACTGTTGCACTTTAAGATGAACACACACATACATAGCAATATGCATACACACAGACCCTAACCACAACAGTGCCCCATGAATGACACACACACGTTGATTAACTTTTAGCACTTTAAACCACACAAGTGGTTTAGGAATAACACAGCTTGTCACTCAGCACTTCAAGAGACTTACTTATTATCGGCACGAACAACATACAATGTTTTAATCATATCTCAGACCTAATTATTACTTTTGGTCTACAAGAATACATTTAAACATACAAAGACTCAGCACTCTTGACTATAGGCCATTTATCAGCCAAGAATACCTTCTTTATGTACTGTTCCCTACTATTGAGTGGCGCTCTCACCCTCAGCCCTTAATAAACCTCGCAGCACATCTCCGGCTACACCAGGTGCTCAAAGAAATCTAACTTATTATTTCAATCACTCTATAGACATTAAGACAAAGCATAGAAAGTTAAAAGCAGCATGGTATTTATTACAAGAATAATAATAATACCACTGGAACAAAGGATTATAGAAAATAGGTACTGATAGGAAAGTCTGGATATATATAGTCTTGAGAAAAAGCTTACAAAAAAGTTACAGATGATAAGGATGAATGTCCCAGGGCAGCGTTTGATTTAGCAGTCGATGTTCATGAAAATGCTGTTAAATGATGATCGGATGAAAACAGGTCACACGTGTCTTTGTTTTCATCTCTAATGTCGCTCTTCCGTCGTCGCTGTTTCTCTTCTTCTTCTGGTGTTGCTTTCAAAATGAGGCATATTTATTATAAACTTTCATGCCATGGTTTCACAACACATGATAGTTGCATGCACCTGCTTGGCTGGCTGTCAATATGATGGATGAATTTTGCTCAAACTCTTTAATCTATCTTTTCCTAAATAATAAAGTTTTTTTTTATATTGCCTCATGTCCTCCTTTCCCAGGCTGTTAACTGGCTTTGATTATGTTTACCCTTTTTTGTTTATGATTTATTGCTCTATTTTCAGATTGTTTCTGGGTACATGTACTGATCTTTATTATTAACTTTTGTCTTCCTGTTTATGACCTCTGAGTGCATTCTAACTTATCCATGCTATCTCCTGGTTATGGTTTCTCCTTAAACTTCTGTAGTCTTGTGCAAGCAGTAGAAAATCTTGGATCAGAAAAAAGTGGAATCCTGAGATGGAACAGTTACATGCTCTGCTTGATTTATTACAGGCACAACATGATAATCTAACCAAGCAAATCTCTAGTTTAGCCTCCAACATGTATGTCACAATGTTTGAAGAGATAACGTCACTGACTTTAAAGATTTAAAGCAACAGAGAGAGTCCAAGGGGCCATAATTACAAGAATATTAACTTGAAGTGGCTAGGAAGTAATAGTAAAAGTAAAATGTCCTGTATGAATGTTGAAAAGAAGGGGTTTAGCTGTCAACTTCAATTAAAAAAGAGTCATTATCTTGGTGCCACTGAAAACTTAATCAGTGCATGTTTGCTGAAGACTTTACATATTTCCCCAACCTTTAATATAAGCTCACCTGAGAACTGCATCTATAAAATGTAATCTGATTGGTCATGGGGCCTTAGATCTTTTACACCTTTGAAATGGTGATGTCACATGCTGCACATGACTATTTGACCTTGCCTAATAAAGGCATAGCATCTGTCCACAAAATTCCTCGAAATGGCAGCCCCCAAGAGAAAACAAAAAGGCATTGTGAGAGATTTTTTAACATTAAGAAAACTAATCTAAAACAAAAAACTAATGTCAAAAGTAGATTCTCTGGGATTCAAAACCCTATTCTACAAGCCCAGAAACAAAAACTCAGAAAAAATAAAGCAATTAATCATATTATAAACAATTATATCTAGACTCTTTAACCTCCTTAGTGTTAGTCCTGAGCATTACTGGAGCTGTAAAAGTGCTAACAGCATTAGTCCCAAGTGTTACTTAGGCATTAGTATAGGCGTGTCTTATGTGTCAGGCTTGAGTGTTACTCGAGCAACAGTGTAGACACAACTTCTTCTAGCCTTATAATGGTATCTTGTAAGAAACATTTTTCAGCAGCCCTGGGGTTGCACGCTCTTGGCAGTGATATCAGCAGTGATGTTGTGGAGCTGTCAGCAGTAGTGATGATGAAGTGAATCTGTCTTCAGACAGTGAAACTGAAATGGACAGTGAAACCAAAAGCAACTCTGATGAATCCAAAAGCGACGCTTGCATTTGGGTTTCTGTTGACTTTACTTCAGATAAACCAGCAACACCTTGTTTTGATTTTGTGGGGCAGCCAGGAATAAAGGTGAATGTTAACATCCAAGATCCATTCGTACTTCCTTGAAATTATTTCTTAATGAAAACGTAATCGAAAGAATTGTTGTTGAAACATTTTCACAGATGAGAGCAGGTTCACCCTGAGCAGTTGTGACTGACGTGAAAGGGTCTGGAGAATCCTTGGAGAATGTTATACTGTCTGTAACATCGTTCAGCATGTTTGGTGGTGGGTCAGTGATGGTCTGGGGAGGCATATCCATGGAGGGACGCACAGACCTCTACAGGCTAGACAACGGCACCTTGACTGCCATTAAGTATCGGGATGAAATCCTTGGATCCATTGTCAGACACTATGCTGGTGCAGTGGCTTCTGGGTTCCTCCTGGTGTACCACAATGTCCAGCCTCATGTGGCAAGAGTATGCAGGTAGTTCCTGGAGAATGAAGGAATTTATACCATTGACTGGCTCCCACGCTCACTCGCCTGTCCTCAATCCAATAGAACACCTCTGGGGCATCATGTTTCGGTCAATCTGACCCCACCAGATTGCACCTCAGACTGTCCAGGGGCTCAGTGATGCCCTGGTCTAGCTATGGGAGGAGATCTCCCAGGACATCATCTGTCATTTCAAAAACAGCATGCCCCCACCGACATTGTCAGGCATGCATACAAGCACATGGAGGCCATACAAACTATTGAGTACGATTTGGACTCGCTGCAATGAAATTGCAAAATGGACTAGCCTGTTACGTCATTTATTCACTTTGATTTTTGGGGTGTCTTTGAATTCAGCCTTCTGTAGATTGATAATTTTCATGTCCATCAAACAATGTGGCATCCTTTCATTCATAACGCATTACCATATCAGTCCATATCAGTAGAGATACCCAGTAGGGTTTTTTTCCCATTGAGATCTGATGTGTTTTCAAAGTGTTCCTTACATTTTTTTGAGTAGTTTATAATTTACTAGACAAGTAATAGAATAATTAAAAACTATTTGCTATTTGTTGTTCCATGTGTACCTTCAGCTGCTTTCCTCTGTATTCATGGGCATCTGAATGTCTCTTTACCAGCACTGCTTCTCAGACTAAATCATTATTTTCAAAGCATCTTCCTCACCTCCTATCTGCTTTTATACTTTTTTGTGAGCCTGAGACTAAACTCAATTAAGGACCTGAATACATCACAGGTTAGAAAACATGCCATATCTTACAGTTTGGGAGAAAGTGGGGATGCTTTCAATTACTTCTTTATAAAGCTGCACAAACACTGATTGGGACAACTTAAACTTTTTAAGTTTAAAGGTAAAACACTTACTGTTTATCTTTTTTTTGACATCTGCAGACCATTGGCTGCTCACTTACTGATTCAAGTGAGCTCAGGGCACCATGTCATATTGGGAAACAGTGCATCAGTAAGAACCTGCTGTCCTGAGGTGCATGTTTTGGAACAGTCAGAGATTTTAAAAAATGTCTTTTGTTTAGGTTTTGTTTAGGCAGTTTCTCTCAGAACACTAACATTTAAAACAAAGATACTTTTCTTACCTTGTTACATGGTTTGCACTGTGGTTCTTTGCTTTATCAGTTCAGGCACTGCTTTGTTTCTTCTATTTAAATTTGCCGGTAACGGCTTTGAACAAGGACTGTGTGCTTGCACAGCAAGTGGACTGAGGGGTTTCTATTCTTCATTTGACTAAAAAGCTTCAGGGATAGAGGCCTGATACTGAGTGTGTTATAGCCCAATCCCAACCCCCAACCCCAATGCAGTCCATGGTTTTAATATATAAGTTTTTAATAATAAAAGGAAAATGCAGAAGAATATTTTATAGTCATTGGGCACTTTAATTATAGAAATATTAACTGGATTAGCCTTACAAATAGCAGGGCACAAGAACATGAGTTTTTGGATGTATTTGTTTAGTATGTTAAGGCTTAAACGAGAGGGGCTTTAGCAATTTTCAATAATCAGAACAGAATTCAGATGTTAGATGTGATAGAGCCATTAAGATTTAATGATTATATTATGATATTTTTTACAGTGTTTTGGCAGAACATATATTTAACATTTTGAATGTGAGGTATGAATTAAGTTGTATCTCATTGAGCCTGTCAAGCAAGGTGTGACATGCAATACAACTTGTATCTCAGTATACAGCAAATATACTGCAGATATGCATTGCATGGTGCCATGGTTCAAGCACTCTCATTCAAAAGGAGACTTTAAGTTGTGTTGCTGGTCAAAATCATATAATTAACAGTTTAATTAAATTTTTGACATAATTACTGTTGATAATAAAACTGTTGCTTTCTAGTACATTTCTTTATGTTTTTTATGAATTTTGATACAGTTCGTTATTTATGATACAGTAATCCCTCGCTATATCGCGCTTCAACTTTTGCGGCTTCACTCTATCGCGGATTTTAAATGTAAGCATAACTAAATATCTATCACGGATTTTTCGCTGGTTCTCGGATTTCTGCGGACAATGGGTCTTTTAATTTATGGTACATGCTTCCTCAGTTTGTTTGCCCAGTTGATTTCATACAAGGGACGCTATTGGCGGATGGCTTAGAGGCTACCCAATCAGAGCATGTATTACATATTAACTAAAACTCCTCAATGATATAAGATATGCTTCCCACGCAGTGCTTGATTGTTTGCTTTTCTCTCTCTCTCACTCTCTCTGACATTCTCTGCACCTGACGGAGGTGGTGTGAGCAGAGGGGCTGTTTGCACAGAGGCTGTTTGCCTAGAGCGGGGGTCGGCAACCTGCGGCTCCAGAGCCGCATGCGGCTCTTTTTCACCTTTGCCGCGGCTCCGGTAGTGTGTCACGCGGGCCGGAGTCTTTCAGTGGCTGCGGCGCGCTCCTGAAGAATGGGAGGCGCCGCCTTACCTGTCAGGCTGCTCGCCACGGAGGATGACGTGTGTGCAGCCGCTGGCCAGCAGCCTATCAGAGAGGCCGCCGGACCGGTGCAGGCGGCGCGATGACGTCATCGCGCCGCCAGACTGCCGCTGCGCTGCCGAGCCTGCCGTAAAGAGGAGGACCGGGCTGAAGGAAGGCGCGTGATTTGCTCTCAGGAGGTAAGTCACACTTTTTTTTTCCTCTTTTCTTTTCTTTAACACCAATGGCTAATTATATGGGGCCTGGACTCTGGCACATTATATGGGGGGCTTATTGGCCCAGTAATGGTGGTGATCTGTGATTTTTAGCGGTACAGTGGTATTGCGGCAGAAACGCCGAACAATTTTCACGCAGGTTGCAGGTAAAGGAAGGGGAAGTGGGCATAGCAAATTTTGGTATGGGGCCCTGTGATTTCTACTTACGTTGCTGTTTTCAACCCCCTGGTAGGCCATCCATGGATAAAGGCAAGAAGAGAAAAATTTCTGAAGAAAACAGAGTGTTTAATGATACGTGGACAGAATCATTTGCATTCTCTACTGACGAGACTGGTTTACCAGTATGCTTAATATGTGGTGAGAAATTAGCAAACCACAAAAAGTCCAATGTTGCAAGACATTTCCAGAATAAACACACAGCCTTTGCTGAAAAATATCCAGATGGAGATGAGAGACGAAAAGCTGTTGCAGAACTTATCAGGAAGGTTAATATGAGCAAAAATAATTTCAAGAAGTGGGTGAAGTCTGCAAATACCACAACATATGCTAGTTTTGTGGCCGCTCAGGAAATAGTCAAGCACGGGAAGCCCTTCACCGATGGAGAGTATATAAAAGAAGCATTCATTAATATTTCGGAACATCTATACATGGACGTCAAAAACAAAAATGAAATTGTGCAGAAAATCAAAAACATGCCACTCTCTGCGAAGACTGTCAAAGACAGAACCCTAAAAATGACAGAAAACATTAGCAAACAGCAAATTCGAGACATTAATTCAGTTATGGCATACTCCATTGCCTGTGATGAGTCCAAAGATATTGGTGATATTGAACAAATAGCGCTGTTCTGCCGATATGTGAACTCTTTTGGGCCACAGGAAGAACTAATTGAGCTGATACCACTAAAAGACCAAACAAGGGGTGAGGATATCTGTAAGGCTGTCCTGGACTTTTTAACTGCTAAAAAAATAAACACTAACCACCTGGTCTCAGTAGCTACTGATGGGGCACCGAGCATGAGAGGAGCACAGAAGGGCTTTGTGGCTCTACTGCAGAAGGCGTTGGGTAGAAGGCTGCTGTCATTTCATTGCATCCTGCACCAAGAGGCATTGTGTGCTCAAACATTTCCGCCGGAATGCACAAAAGTGATGGATGTGGTCATTCAGATTGTAAATAAGATAATGGCAAAGGGTTTAAACCACCGCCAGTTCCGTTTGTTATTGGATGTGGTTGAAAGCAAATATTCTGACCTCCTGCTCCACAACAAGGTCCGGTGGCTGTCCAGAGGCGAGGTGCTAAAACGCTTTGTCACATGTTTGGAAGAAGTAAAAACCTTCCTGGACAGCAAAGAGCTCACCTTTGCTGAGCTGGAACAGCCAGAGTGGCTGGAAAAATTACATTTTATGGTAGACATGACAGCACATCTAAACACGCTAAATACAACCCTTCAGGGGAAAGGAGGCACAGCCCTGCATATGCTGGAGGAGGTTTTGGCATTCGAGCGCAAGTTGACAGTGTTTGTCAAAGATTTACAGAGAGGCACACTGTCTCACTTTCCCTCTTTGAGAGAGTTCAAACAAAGTCATGATACAATCAATTTGGAATATTTCAAGTCTGCAATCACCGCAATGCAAAG
The DNA here is from genome assembly GCA_026402145.1 of Polypterus bichir lapradei. Classification (NCBI taxonomy): domain Eukaryota; kingdom Metazoa; phylum Chordata; class Cladistia; order Polypteriformes; family Polypteridae; genus Polypterus; species Polypterus bichir. The sequence continues at coordinate 30,984,580 of JANRMT010062807.1, forward strand.
TTCATTTGGGAAACGATTCTGTGAGTTCAGAGAGGAAAAAACCACATTATCCTTCCCTGTCACTCCCCTGGAGATCGATCCATCCCTATTGAATATGACTGCATTTACAGGTGTAAGTCAACCTGATCTTGAGATGGAATTGGCCGATATAGCCGACAAAGATCTATGGGTGTCCAAATTCAAATGCTTGACCGCTACTCTTGAGGATGTTGCCCGTCAGAAGGCCATTCTGGCTCAGAATCATAAATGGACTGATATTGAAAACCTTCCCAAACAGGACAAACTTGTATTCGAAACATGGAATGCCATCCCCAACACTTATATAAACATGAAAAAGTATGCATTTGGAGTGCTGTCGATCTTCGGCTCCACATATGTATGTGAGCAGGTCTTCTCCAACATGAACTATATTAAAAACAAACATCGATCACGCCTCACAGATGACAGCTTGCAAGCCTGTGTGAAAATGAAGGTGACGTCTTACAGCCCTGATGTGCAGACACTGTGCACTGAGGTTCAGGAGCAAAAATCCCATTAACCAGGTAAATTAAATATTTTAATTAGCTATTAATGTGCAAAAATATATTTTACATTGTTAAGTGAAAAAGTCCTTTTTTTCTTCAGATTGACAGCTAACTGCATGATCCTGTATATAGCATTAAGGTAAGAAACAATATATGCAGTGTTAGATTTGTTTTATAATGGTTTTGCGGCTCCAAGTTTTTTTTTCTTTTCGAAAACGGGTCCAAGTGGCTCTTTATGTCTTAAAGGTTGCAGACCCCTGGCCTAGAGGATACGGACGCTCCTCTACAAAATGCCGCTTTATTGTGGTACTTCGGCATACTTAAAAGCACGTATTGATTTTTTGATTGTTTGCTTTTATCTCGCTCTCTCTCTCTGACATTCTCTGCTCCTAACACGCATTCCTTTGAAGAGAAGATATGTTTGCATTCTTTTAATTGTGAGAAAGAACTGCCATCTCAGTCTTGTCATGGAGCACAGTTTAAACTTTTGACTAAAGGGTGTTATTTCATGTCTAGAGGGCTCTAATAATGTTAACAGTGTGGGAGAGTTTATAAGGGCTTAAAATATATAAAAATAACCATACAAACATATGGTTTCTACTTCACGGATTTTCATCTATCGCGGGGGGTTCTGGAACGCAACCCCCGCGATCGAGGAGGGATTACTGTATATGCATAGGGCTATACTGCAGCGCCTGGAGATAAATGGTCCAGCAGTCAATGTGTTAATATCAAAAATGATTATGTTTTATTTTATAAGGGCTAAAGACTAAATGAGTTAAGTTGAAATAAGCGTTTAATTGTGTAAACAGTAGATGTTGGGCACATTTTAAAATGTTTTATATATAAAATACAGTGCAAGATTATCTCCAAAATTACAAGTAATAGTAAACTGAAAAAAACCCTTAGATGTGTAAATAAAAAGTAAAAAAAGGAAGCTGCAAAGAAAAAAAGCAGCTGTGTAAGATCAACAGTTGAAAAGGATATTATGAAGACTAAAAGGCAGTTGGAGATAAATATTGTAGAAAAGGCAAAAGAGGATCGAAAGAAATTCTTTCAATATTTTAGTATTAAAAGATTAGTCAAGGAGGAGATAAAGTGCATCAGGAACAGAAAAAGCAAACTAAAATATATAGAGTGAAGTAGTGAATTCTCTAAATTTTCACTTTCCTGAAAATTTAAAGTTGTCAAGAGTTCAATAAAAAACCCACAGACACTGCTTATGAGGTACTTAGTGATTTGGAAAATGTAGAGAGAGAAGTACTGCTTAGATTAAATAGGCAGAAATCATACAAATTACCAGAAGTAGACAACATTGAACCTTGAGTGCTTAAGGAGGCTAGTGAGTAAATATATAAACATTGAGGTTTAGTTTTTAACAATCTCAGCCCATGGGAGGCACTGTGTGTAGGTCAGGCTTAGACATGAGGAACAAGGAATTATAATTTGTAGAACTTTTTCAGAATTAGCTTTTGTTAGAAGTGGTGCCATCAGGGATCAGTGCTGCCATCACCACTCTTTACAAAATTGATATACAATGTGGATAAGAATATAAACCAAAAAAATGTTTAAAATCGCAGATATTACTAAACTAGGAAGAAGGATAGATAATGTAGGATCAACTAAATTGTTAAAGATGAAGCTAAAAAACAAACAGGTTTGGCAAGATTTATGGCAGATGAAAATTAACATACATAAAGGTAAGTAAAGTGAATAAGTAAAAATTTTAGATTTGAGTGTATAATCTTTCTGATATTTCACAGAAATGATCATGTATGTGTTCTATTACATAATCTTACCTCCTGTGGTGAAAATGTCTGACTCCTGAAGATTCAAAGATTTTTTTGTTTTAATATGTGCATGTATGACATCTTCTTTTAAGCCTGTTAGAAGGAGAACACAAGAGATTTAAAAAAAAATTGATAGCAGCGTTTTGGGAGAGATGCCACGGAGTGTTATTTTTTGCAATATGCTTGGTGTATATATATACCAAAACAATAAATAAGACACATTTTTAAACACAATGACTACTTGTTCAATTTATAATATCAATTGTCATATTTGTTCATCTAATGAATTCTGAAAATTGTATATTTTAAGAAATGTAAATTTTAAAGAAATAATCACCAATTCAATGCTGTTGTTATTTGAGGTGGCCTAATTTAACAAATAATACTGAAAGATGCACATGGAATTATTCATTCAACAAAAATTAACATAAATTAAAATTTATTTAGCAGAACTTTATGTTAACTATAAAGTAACTACCTAATTTTATTTTGCTGGGACTGGGGTCCCTAAATTACACCTATTATTGCTGAGTTCTCTCCAGCCATCTATGACCCTACGTTGGATTAAGTTTGTTTGAAAATGCTTTACTGTGTGCCTGGCATGTGATACAACAAATGAGATGCTACACCTATCTTTGACACCACCAGGGGATAAAAAAATTGGCAATGAAGTATTCAAATAAATTGAATATCTATAGTATTTATTATAGAGTTCCTGCATTTGTAGTAATACACTAGTATTTTAATGTCACTGTTTCCCGGTAGAATAAAAGTTATAATTAATCATGAAAGGGTAACCTTTGCCATGTAATAGATAATTGATGACATAGGCCTGGTAGCTAACAGCATGCTAAGCACTAGAAAGAAGGATATGACAATTAAATTTAAGCCCAAAATCTTTTTTTATTTGCAGTAATTCCCCCAGTCCTATTGCTGGTGACACTGCAAGAACAACAAGTATGCCCAGGCCTAGGTAGCCATTCTTACCCTTTCCTACTCTTTTCTGTCTCCCTTCTCATTCGTGTACCATGTTTCGAAACAATCACCAATGCACAGTCCAGTGTTGCACTTTAGACAGTAAAAGTGTTTTTTTGTGCACTTTTCTTATAACTTTTTTTTTTTCCATTGCTTGCATATGAGATAGTAGAATGTCAGTGCCTGAGCAGCACGATCGATGCTCCCCTTGTGTTGTAGAGTACCACAGCCAAGGCTTAGTGACTTTTCCCCTGACATGAAAATTGACAATTGCTGCATTGTAAATTTTGGAGGCTGTCTATCTTGTCTTTCTTGTCCTTCCACATTAATCCACATTGATCACAGTCTTTTTTCCTCGTACCTACTTGAAGTCACAAAGCATATCACGATTCAATGGTATAGCGCTATAATGTTTCACTATGTGTGTCAACATCTGAGGACCAATTCTCATAGTCTCACTATTGCTTAATTCAACTGATAGTTTGTTCTAAAACTGGATTTACAGCTTCTCCTGTACATGCCGTTTTGTTTAGGTTGAAGGCTCTGCCCCAACTGAATTTGAGTGGCAAAACACATAGAAATATTAAATATTTTTTGGTGCTTAATATTATTTTATTCAGTAAAAGGCATCAGAATACTGTCTCGAGAGTTATTTGGCTCTAGCTTAACTGTAATAACATAGAATTCCTATGTCAGGCTGGGGGTTAACACCAAGGTGGTTAAATACTAATATTTCATGAATTCAATATATTTGTATTTTTGGGGTTTTGCCATATCTGATAAAGGTTCAGCAGCTTTCTAAATTTGTAATTTTTTTTTAAATTTTAAGCATGGGAATAGCCTATGAATGATTTGACAATAAACAGAATAAAATATGATAGTTTAATCCTGGAGTCATGTCCAGAGATTATGCTTGCCTTGCACCCTTTGCTTTGTTGGACAGGCTCCAGCTCCCCAGTGACCCTCCTCAAAATAAGTGTGCTTAGAAAATTGGTGGATGGATGGATAGATTATAGTTTAATAAAACATTCATGTTTTCTTAAACTGCATAGCTCCCTTTCACTTTTACAGTATTAATTTTATTCTTGAATTGTAATGTTTTAGGATTTTACTTGTATTTTTTTGGGCTATTTATACCTGCATCAGTAATAGGAAGTCGTGTTTTCTATGAATACTAACAACCATGTTGGTTAAATTTTAAATCGAGTAGACTTTAGGAAGAGTAAATTTACTCTTTTTCTCTTTCAGTCTCTGACCTGTTGTCCTTTTGTTCTCCGACTTTTCCGCACTCTGTTTCTTCTGAGAGAAGATCACTGAGGAGTACAAGACTTCATCATCCATCTTAAAAAATATCAAACCAGATTGGAGGGTTGGATTAGAAGGAAAGGATTCTGTACCTTTGTGTCACTACCGGGACCTTTCAAACAATAAAATGAGTTTAGGTAGAAGAAATTAATCCACCAGATTCAGAAAAAGGAAAAATTAAGAATAAGGTAATTGTGATATCAAATCAAAATGCTACGAAAATTGCGGAAAACAAATATAAGAATGAAGTTCTGAAATGTCCTGCTACATTTCATTTGTTGTTATGCTCATATTGGAAATCACATAGAATATTAAAATAAATTAATTAAAAAACATACTTAAGGCAAAAATTCTATTTAACCACATAATTTTAAAATAAACTGCTTCTCTTAAAAAGTGACAAAGGAAAAAGAGGAGCTGAAGCTGCTAAACATGCTTCTCATCTTGTGGCAGTGACAGTGCTACAGGGCTGTGAAAAATAAAAAAAAATTTTAGTGCAGTTTTTACTTCCATATTTAAAACACACTCTAATATAAACTTATTAATAATTTACCGTAGTCATAAGGTAGTGTACAACAGAAAACATAATAGCATGCAAGAAACAAAATACTTTATACAATAATTGATGCATTATTACATACTTTTTAAGTTGATTTCTACTAACTTTGTACTAACTAGGTAATTTATATATATATATATATATATATAATTTATATATATATATATTTTATTTAAAAACCTTGATTGCTTCTTATTTGTCCTCTTTCCTACCTGGTATTTATGTGAGGATTTCAAAATGAATCATGTCCGCCAGCAAAAGAAACCGTCACATAAACTCAAGTATTACATTTCCAGACTTGCACAGCTAAAACCCAGCAAAGAAAACCTGAAAACCAATTTGCTCAACAGATTTGTACTTCACATTTTTTTATGGGTGGTGACAAGTCAGCCTATATTTACCATTTCTCCTTCCTCATGTAATATTTTACATCTTTCTGAATATGATGAATAAAAACACAACAAAACATGGGCACTGTTCTCTGTCATGCCCTGCTTTATTAGTACAGTTTGTCCCATCGCAGATGAAAACACATTTCATGTGTTGACCTTTATTCTGTTAAGATTTTCAAGTGATTCTTTTATCAAAGTGTTAAATAAAACCAGTATGAACTGGTCTGAATTGCTACTTTAGTAGCCAATTAAATCCTTGCCTCTCAATGGAAACCCCAAAGTTTGTCACTTTTGACAGCTGGTGTTCCTTAATTTTTAATGTAATTTCTCTTGAATCTCATGCCAGATAATTCATACCTCAAATAATTTCATCAAGATCTGGTCTGCTTCCGCTCAGTCAAGTATAAGCTGGTTCTCAGGTTCTCTGATATCGTTCTTTTCGTTCTTCTAGCCTGTTCAGGTGATCTGGTTCATTTCATACTTTTTGTTTGTTTGCTTTGGCCACTTGACTGTTATTGGGGGATTAGGTATTGGGGATGGGATATAGGTTACACTATTCACTTTTAATGTCTTGACATGTGAGGAAGTGCACAACCTCCCAGTGGTCAGGAGGCACTGAGTGATATAGAAATTGTAGAGGGAGAAGTACAGCTCAGATTAAAAGGGCTGAAATCAAACAAATCACCAGGACCAGATATTTATCCTTGAGTGGTTAAGAAGATAAGCATGTGTATGTATGTGTGTGTGTATATATATATATATATATATATATATATATATATATTATC
>JANRMT010062807.1:30991012-31023640 GCA_026402145.1 Polypterus bichir lapradei
ATATATATATATATATATATATATATACTGTATGTATATATATATAACCTTTGATGCATATTTTTAGGAAGTTACTGTGTACTGGGGAAATTCTGAAGGACTTGAAATTGGGAAATATTATCCTGTTATATAAAAAGAGTGACTGGGCAGATCCAAGCAACTATAGGCCAGTAAGTTTAACGTGCATCACAGGAAATTAATGAAGGGAATTATTAAGGATAAGACTGAGCAACACTTGGCAAGAACAGGAATTTTACTGAACAGTTAGCATGGGTTCAGACAAGGGAGGTCATGTTTTGCTAACATGCTGGAATTCTATGAGGAAGTGGAGCAAATGATATTATTTATCCTGACTTTCGGAAAGCATGTAGTAAGGGGCCACATGCATCAATATGTGCTGATGTTAAGAGTAATGTCCCCCAGGGGTTAGTGCTAGGGCCGCTATTATTTTTAATATATATAATATATTTGGAAAGGAATTTAAGTAGCAAGCTGGTTAAATTTGCAGATGCTCAAAGTTATTTTGCTTAATCTTTGTATTTCACTGGTAAGACCTCAGTGTGCTGTGGGCAGTTTTGGTCTCCAGGATACAAAAAAGACATAGGAGCTTTGGAAAAAGTCCAGAGAAGAGAAACTAGGTTGATTCCTGGGCTACAAGGAATGAATTATGAGGAAAGATTAAAAGAGTGGAGCCATTTCAGTTTCTTTCTGGCAGGAGTGAAAGAGAAAATAGCCACAAGAACAGAAAAATCTCGGCTAAACTTCAGCTCCCTCATGCCTAGAGTGCTTGAAGCCATAAAGTGACTGAGGAGGCACTACATTCAGTTTTCAAATGCTATGGGTGTACAATTTTCCAAATGTAATAGGCGCAATGGACTGTACCCATATTTCAATAAGAATATCTGGCAAAGATAAGGCTGTTTTTCTTAACCATAAGCTGTGATATTTAATCTAATCTAATAAAATCTAAATGCTTCCTTTTTTGGCTTTTCAACAATCACAGACAACTAACACATTAACTTTTGTTGTCAATGGCATCTTAAGTTGGATAAATATATAAATCCTGTTTTGCACCTTCCTATCTCCCAACTTCACTTGCCTGATCAGATTCTCTTAGTAGTGCTGAGATCTCACCTAAAACGTAATGGCAAACGTGTGTTTGCAACAGCCAGCTACTCCTAGCCTTTTCAACAAAACACCTACTTATGCCAGGTCTGCTACCTCTGTGGCCATTTTAAATTCAGGTTGTAGACACATCCTGTTAATTTAGCTTTTAATTAGAATTGGTTCCTTTAATATTTTTATGTTTTTTGTTTGTGTTTAACATTATTCTGTCTTAGAATGTAGTTCTTATTATATTATTTATACTAATGTACAGCACTTTGGTTAATGTTGGTTGTTTTAAATCTGTTTTATAAATAAATTAAACTAAACAATACTAAACAAAATATCTTTTCATATATTCAAATGGAGGGAATGCTAGAGTTATGATGCTGTTAAATTATTTGACTCGGTTAGCCGCAATATTCTAGTACACAGGACTGAAAATGCATATGTACTATCTGGTGTTTTATTTACGTAATATAGTTCATATTTTTCAAGCTGATTTACATGCACATGGAAATGTTCTAAAATCAAATATTACATCATTCAGAAGACAATTCTGGGGCTGTTTCTATTTTAACTTTATATGCTAACACTTGGGTGAATAGTTTCAAAATATAACAGATGGTTATAGATTGCAGATGGTGCTTAACCGTATCACTCTTTCAAATTATTTTTACACCTGTTTTTTTCAACTGAAAATGGGGTGTAGGGGTACAAGCTGAAGGTAAAATATCAGACCAAAATTTACCTATGTGCAAATAAGGAATCTGGACTAAATTTGGCAGAAATATCTCAGTTTTATATATCAGATTTCCATTAGAATTAATGGCAATAATCTTTTTTGTTTAACAAGCAGCCTTCAGAGGATTTAAAACAGTGTTACAAGGACTATTACTAGAACTAGGAAGTAGTTTTTAAAAAGTGCTTAAGCTTAATCCTTCACATTTGATTTCATATTTCAAATTATTTCTTCTAATTTTTTAAATCATTGAATGACATGGCGCTACTTCCCTAAAAGAACTTTTGAATGCATACTGTACAAACCGCAGTACACATCACAGCCTTAACTGTAAGTCTTCTTGAGATTCCAAGCATAGATACAATCAGTGTGTGAAACTGAGGATTTGGCTACAAAAGCCAAAATGGCTTATGTAAGTAATGCCACATTGTCTCTGTATTTGAATACAAGCTTAACACATACTGCTTTAGTCTAGTACACCCTGATTAGGGATGCTGAAAAGCTGTTCATACCGCAACTCTCTTAAAACCTCTTACACCCTGAGGATATTTTTTAGCAATTTCCGCCTGAGAGGAGAACATCAAAAAAAAAAGCCTTATTAAGCAAAACATAAAGGAAGGACAGCTAACTTTTTTTACTAAAACCTGACGGATAACTTCTCAAATGTGTCAAAATTTGTGTTTGTGTCAATGTTAACTTTCTTTTCTTTGGAAACTGAAAATCATTGATGCTCATAATTTTTTTTCAAATTTGTTTTTCTGATACATTTCATCTCATGTACGTGCAATGTTAGGTGAGTTGTTTCACTTCTGATGTGTCCCCAGACATGTCAATTGTACCTGTCTAAAATTTCATGTTGATTAACACAAAAAAATAAATACAGGGCGAGTCGAAATTATGTTAACATTAATGATACTGGTATATACTTATATACAATTTTTGTGGACAATTACTGTATGTGCCACATATGGTAATACATGTTAAACATGATGGTGAACATGTTTAGACATTCCAGTAAATCATCCTGCATATATGAAGTATGTTTTGTGAATAAATTGTTTCCGCCATTCAAATGTTAACATAATTTTGACTTACCCTGTATTTATAGCATTTGGTATCATGGGCACCACTCCACCTTCAGAACCTTTCCAGGCAGGGATGCCCAAAATAATATAAATATAAAATTTACTGTATATAAAATATAAAATATTTATACAAAATATAAATAATTTGTCACACACCCACTACACACACATGCACACATCCACATGCACACACACAAATCACACATTTTCTTTTATTTTGCTCACCTTTTGGCTAAAAGGAGGCTAAAAGACAGTTGTAGAAGAATATAGCAGATAAGGCAAAAGAAGACCCTAAGAGATTCTTTCAGCATTTTAGTAGTAAAAGAAAAGTCAAGGAGGAGGTCAAGTGCATCAGGAATAGTAAAGGGGAATTAAAAGACACAGACAATAAAATAGTGGATGTCCTAAACTTCACAAGTGAGCAAGTAGATAACCTCCCAGAGGTAACAGGGACCACTAAGGAGGTACTGACGGATTTGGGAATTGTAGAGGGAGAAGTGCTGCTCAGATTAAATAAGCTGAAATCAAACAAATCACCAGGCCCAGATAATATTTATCCTTGAGTTCTTAAGGAGGCTAGTGAGTACATATATAAACCCTTGACACATATTTTTAGGAAGTCATTGCACACTGGAGAGATTCCGAAGGACTGGAAAATGGCAAATATCATCCCGTTATATGAAAAGGGTGACGGGGCAGATCCAAGCAACTATAGGCCAGTAAACTTAACATGCATCACAGGAAAATTAATGGAAGGAATTATTAAGGATAAGATTGAGCAACACCTGGCAAGGACAGGAGTTTTTCTGAACAGTCAGCATGGGTTCAGAAGAGGGAGGTCATGTTTTACTAACATGCTGGAATTCTACGAGGAGGCAACAAAAGGATAGGATCAAAGTGGAGCTGATGATATTATTTATCTGGACTTTCAGAAAGCATTTGATAAGGTGCCACATGAGTGGTTGGGCATCAACTTAAAAGAAGTGGGAGTTCAGGGTGATATTTTTAGATGGGTGCAGAATTGGCTAAGACACAGGAAGCAGAGGGTGATGGTGTGAGGAGCTTCATCAGGACTGGTCAATGTTAAGAGTGGTGTTCACAGGGGTCAGTGCTAGGGCCGCTGCTATTTTTAATATGTATAAATGATTTAGATAGGAATATAAGTATGAAGCTGGTTAAGTTTGCAGATAATACCAAGATAGGTGGATTAGCAGATAATTTGGAATCCATTATATCATCACAGAAGAACTTGGACATCATGGGCGGTTGGAAAATTGAGAGTACACCTTATGAGAAGGATTTAGGAGTCATAGTGGACTCTAAGCTATTGACTTCCCAACAGTGTTCAGAAGCCATTAAGAAGGCAAACAGAATATTAGGTTATATAGCACGATGTGTTGAATCCAAGGAGGTTCTGTCCAAGATTTATAATGTAATGGTGAGGCCTCATCTGGTGTACTGTATGCAGTTGTGGTCTCCAGGCTACAAAAAGGACATAGCAGCACTAGAAAAGGTCCAGAGAAGAGCGACTAGGCTGATTCAGGGCTACAGGGGTTGAATTTTGAGGAAAGATTAAAAGAGCCGAGCCTGTACAGTTTAAGCAAAAGAAGATTAAGAGGTGACATGATTGAAGTATTTAAAATTATGAAGGGAATTAGTACAGTGGATCAAGACTGTCATTTCAAAACGAGTGCATCAAGAACATGGGGACACAGTTAGAAACTTGTTAAGGGTAAATTTCGCACAAACATTATGAAGTTTTTCTTTACACAAAACACTTGGAATAAGCTACCAAATAGTGTGGTAAGACTTTAGGGACTTTCAAAACTCGACTTGATGTTTTTTTGGAAGAAATAAGTGGGTACGTCTAGTGAGCTTTGTTGGGCTGAATGGCCTGTTCCTGCCTTGTTGTAATGGTCTAATGTTCTAATATCAAAGGATCAATACATCTCACAGTAACGTGTTTGGGCTTGTTTTGATCTGCATAATCTGCTGAAAGTATTAATATGTCACTTGCATATGTTGCTTTTGTTTTGTGAAGTTATATGTGAGAGCACACAAAGTTTCAGACAAGCGGTGTGACAGTTTCTCCGGTTTTTGGCCCGTGGCTGGTGTTTGTTCGTTCAGTGTAACAGTTCAGTGCATCAAAATCTACTTCTTGAGTATTTTTGATTGATGTTTAATACTTAGGTATTCCTTGTATAGAATAATTATTATTACTTTTTTTGGTGACGGTTTATGACACACCCAATGTATTAGTTGACCCGTATGATGCGGTGAAAGATTTTGTAAAAAATTTTTGAACCCCTGTTGGTTCAGTACCTGGCAGCTTAGGGTTTAAAGTTATTTACTCAAAAAGAGAAACTTACCATAAATTAGTACTGACCTACTACTGTTTTGCCATGCTGTCAGTGTACTGTGCCCGTCCAATGAACAAGACATCAAACTGACAGAAACAGGATTTTAGCATGCTCAACATGGTGGTCAGATGGTCTAGGTCACCGAAACTATCTCTTCTTACTAACTGCAAATCTCTAGAGGTTTATTTTGCTGTCAGCAGGATATTTGCCTCTTCAATGACTACTGGTCATAGTGTACTTATCATGCCAGTTGATCTTTATATTAAGTTGATTTAATTCTATTTTACCATATATTTGTATATTTATGTAAGGTAAGTTAGATGGTATGTGCTTTCAGTACCATTCAGACTTCACTTTTAAGGGGTAAACTCTGAGATAGGCAGGTGGATGAGCTTATCGTGTCCTGGATAATGGACTATCTGTCAGACAGACACTGTTTGTGAGACTTAAGGACTGTGTTTCTGATACGGATTTGAGCAACATTGGAGCACACAAGGAACAGTCCTGTCTCCTTTTCTCTTCACTCAGTACACCTCAAACTATAAATATAACACTGTCACTTGCAGAAATCCATAGATGTTTCTGAGCTTGTGGGATGTATTGATGAAGGGGATGAGACAGAGGAGAGGAGTCTGATGGAAAGGTTTGTTTCTTGGTGCAAAAAGAATTGTCTGCATCTTAACATCAGCAAAACCAGGACATTGAATTTCGCTGCACCAAAGAGCCTCTTTATCCGGTATTCAGGGAGTGGAGGTAGAGGTGGTCCACTCTTACATATATTTGGGGGTCCATATTAATGACAAGTTGGACTGGTCTTGGAATACAGAGGAACTATACGAGGGGTTGTTCAGTAATTTATCTACCTTAGTGGGAAAGAAAGTTTTCAAAAAATGTTTGTTTTATTTTTCAATACCCTGACAGCTCCATACACTTCACCTACTTTTCCTGCAATGACTTTAACTCCTTTGAAAAAAATCTTCTGTTTGATCTTCAAAGCAGGACGTCGCAGCTGACTTGACATCTTCATCACTTAAAAAATGCTGTCCACGGAGAGATTTCTTCAAAACTTGGAATAGGAAATAATCTGAGGGATCCAGGTCAGGACTGTAGGGTGGATGGTTCAGCTCCTGGAACTCACATTCTTGGATGGCAGCCTGTGATTGAGATGACATGTGAATCGGCGCATTGTTGTGAAGAAGCAGCACGTCTGCTGTGAGTTTTCACCTGATGACTCTCCTGATATCCTGTCTCTTGAAATGTTAAGACTCGCATTGAGCCACAATTGTGCATCAGTAACCTTGAGACATGTCACAACATCCCCAGACTTGTTTCAACATGTGTGCTGCTTTCTTTCTTATTCAGGTAGCTAAATTATTGAACACTCCTTGTATAAGAAAGGGAAGAGCAGGCTCTTTATCCTGAGGAGGCTGCATTCCTTTACTGTGGAAAGTGACATCCTTCACATCCTTTATAACTTTCTGATGACCAGTGTGAATTTCTACATTGTGGTGTTTTGGGCTGGTAACATCATTTCAAGAGAGGCCCACTGAATCAACAGGCTAATTAAAAGGGCAGGCTTGGTTATGGGACTCACTCTGGACACCCTGGAGGTAGGAACAAAAGAGGGAATTAAAATAAAACTGAGTGCCATTATGAACAATACTTTACATCCTCTCTCTGACACACAAACACTGAGGACTTTCAGCCGACAAATTATTCAGCAGAAGTGTGTCAAAAAACACTACTGGGGCTCCTTAAAATCAACAGCAATACGCCTGAATATAATGCCTCAGTGAGACTGTGACAACCAAGTTGGAAGTTTTCTTTTCTCTTTTTTTTTAATTTCCTTGCTTTATAGTAATTCTAGTGTGTGTTAAGACCAAAGTGTGTGTGTATATTTATTTATTTCTTTTTTTGTAACTATCTATTGAAAGAATGCTAGGGGTCGCTGTCGCCCCGTTAAACCCAACAGCCAGACGTGGACGCAGGGTAATAGCATCAAGAAGTATTCTTTTAATTATTTCTTCCTGAACAGTGCCTCCAAAGCACCACAGCCACAATAAACACTATAAATGAACACAATAATTACAATAATCTCCTCCACTCCTCCTAGCAAGCTCTGCTAAACCACCTCCCAACTCCAGTTCGCTTGCTGGGTCTCTGCCAGTCCCTATTATTGTCCTTGACCCGGAAGTGCGTTTGTTCCTCCATCCATGTGACTTGTCAGCACTTCCAGGTCAGATGGAGAATTGTATGTTTTCTTCAGCCCGGAAGTACTTCTGTATTTCCATCCCTGTGATCTGGGATTACTTCTGGGCTATATGGAAAATAAAGATTCTCGTGTCTCCCTGCAGCATATTATGGCGGCATCCACAGTATCCAGCATGGCTGTGAAGCCAAACTCCAAATCCCATGGTGCCCTGCGGGAATCTGTGGTACCGCTATGCTGCAGGGACATCTCCATCTGTCATCTGGGGCGAAGTAGTGTCTCTTAGTAGCTGCTTTCCCCCATCTTTCTCCTCTGTGGGCATCCCGGCTGGGTTGAGCAACCGGCCATCCACTACACTATTTATGTATTTATTTATTTATTTAAAGAGCTTCAGTAAAGGCCTAAATCTAAATGTACCTACATAAACATAAATCTTTCTGTGGTTCACTGGACAATACTTTCTTTTGATTGCCCGCTCCTGCCTGATACCTGGTTTATGAACCTCTTTTCTTTACCACTGTGGAGATATAGGAGCTGGGGATGCTCTCTCTCTCTTTCAATAAAATGAATATGCTGGATTACTGTTGATTCCTTTCATACATACTTAAACTGGGAATGACTGAGAAATGATCTGGCTGTGGCTCTGGGGCAATCATGGCTATAATAACCAGCATTATATGTATGTGGTCTGGTAGTAATCTTCATGGTAGTGCATCTTGTAAAATCTCCTAATATGCTTCTTCTGGATTTTTTGCTGCTTTGCTATCATCGCTCAGCTGCATCACCCCACCCCGCCTGTTTCACCTTCTCCACTGTGCTGTGCTGCTTCTCTGCAATTATCACATAAATATTGGTTTATTCTATGCAAAAAAAAAATCTTGTGACAAACTCCTTCATATTAAACACTTTCTTCAGAGCTAATTGTCAGACTGGAATGTCCTAAAAGACACTGGCATTGTGTGGCACCCAAAATATTTACATCACTGATCAAGTCGTTGCCACCACTGGACTGCGAATGAGAAGTTCACTGGCTGTATTTGCTCAAGAATATGCTGTCATATTCGTGGCTTTGGAACAAAAGAGTGTCCGTATGCCAATTTTTCAAATTGATAAAATAACTTGGCTATGGATCTGTGCATAACAAACCCTCATCACCTAATATTGCATTACTTAACTCAGGACCTCTTAATGGCAAAGCATTGGTGCTATCAGAATTTAATACAGATTCCAAACTTGAAATGCTATGCTTAAAATAAACCTGGCAAAAGGTATTCTCATGAAGTTGATCCCACCCAGATAAATTTACTTCACAGAGGCCCGCAGCTCAAAACAACGTGGAGGGGGTCACATTAATTGCTAAATCAGAGTTAAACATCAAAAAGATCCCAATTGATTGTCCATTGTCTTTCAAGTGTCTGGCTCTTAAACTAATAATGAAATTTGGTTCTGTCTTACTTATTGTTGTCTATCATCCTCTAAAATACAATGTGTCTCTCTTTTCTGATTTGACTGAACTAATAACCCACTTAAGTTCCCTTTCCTAGACTCATTCTTCTTGGTGATTTCATCATCCATTTTGACATTTCTACATGTAAACTGAGGAATGAATTCTTAATGAACAGTCTTACTGGACTGTTTTGATTTGATGGAGCATCTTGATTTTCCTACCCACTTTGGTGGTCATATATTGGACTTGATCTGCACATCTGGCTTATCTGTCGGCATCACTCATGGCAGTGATTTGGGACTTTACTAAGACTCTGTGAAGTGCACTGAATAATGGAAAGGTGCTATGTAAATAAAACATTTTATTATTATTACTTATTCCTATTATATTGATACATTTAATCAAGTGTTCTCAATGTAGAGCACTTTTCATGTATGATTTGAACTGAACTGAATGTGCAGTTGATCTTTAGCTAGCTCAGTATAAGCTTGTTGTCAGTATAAATAAGTCTGCCTGACAAAATAAAAACAGCTAGTGAGTGTATAGTGAGGGTGGTACTTTACTATGCTCTCCACAATTGAGCACATTTTAGCTCAAGTGTCAATTGTAATTGACATTTTGCACATTAGGACGGTGTGCTTTTTCCCCAAGATAAGCTTTATGTGAATACTTACATTCAAAAATAAAAACTTACTTAAACTAATACAGTCTTTATGTATTTATTTAGTAGAAGTTTTAACATTTTTGACAGTAGTTCTGTTAATTTGTGCTCCAAAACCTCATGTGAAATAACCACTAATATAAAGCACTAGCTCATTTAATATGTCATCATACTTGTTGGTCTCATACCATGGCATCTTGAGGGTTGCAGTTCTTAATGTTGATACTGTTTCACTAACTTGACATAAACCTACAAGCATTATCAATGAATGGGAATCCTTGGCATATACAGTCCAATGACATAGACTCAGTTTCTTTATATTTTCTTTAATGTTTGACTCAGTTATTTCCATTTCATAGAATAAATGGGCTATGCAGCCATTGGAAGGGGCACTGAGAGGTCTGACAAATGGTTCTGTTAGTAATATTGACTTTAAAACTACACATCAATGTCTACATTGCACTGATCTTATTCATAATAGGTGCTGCTTCTCCTAGAAAGCAAAGGAACAAAAGAACTTAAAACAAAGCAATCACCCAGACAAACTGAATTATAAAAAGGTTATCAATAGTTCAACATGTAACAGAGAAAAATGCCTGTCCGATTACAAGAAAAAATTAAAGAAAGATAATATACTCAGCAAAAAAAGAAACGTCCCCTGACTTTCAACTGTTTTTACTTTCAGTAGACTTAATGTGTAAATATTTGTATGAACACTAAAAGAGTCAACACCATAAGACATAAACTAAAAATGTTTCACAATGTGTCCCTGAATGAAGGGAGGCTCAAAATCAAAAGTACCAGTCAGTATCTGGTGTGGCCACCAGCTGCTTGAAGTACTACAGTGCATCTCCTCCTCCTGGACTGGACCAGATTTGTCAGTTCTTGCTGTGAGATGTTACCCCACTCTTCCACCAAGGCACCTGCAAGTTCCTGGACATTTCTGGGGGGAATGGCCCTAGCCCTCACCCTGCGATCCAACAGGTCCCAGACGTGCTCAATGGGATTGAGATCTGGGCTCTTCGCTGGCCATGGCAGAACACTGACATTGCTGTCATGTAGAAACTCACGCACTTTTTGCCACTCCTGTCTGGCCCAGCGAAGGTGGGTTTGTGCCCATAGGCGGCGTTGTTGCTGGTGATGTCTGGTAAGGACCTGCCTTACAACAGGCCTGCAAGCCCTCAGTCCAGCCTCTCTCAGCCTATTGCAGACAGTCTGAGCACTGATGGAGGGATTGTGTGTTCCTGGTGTGACTCGGGCAGTTGTTGTGGCCATCCTGTACCTGTCACGCAGGTGTGATATTCGGATGTACCGATCCTGTGCAGGTGTTGTTACACGTGGTCTTCCACTGCAAGGATGATCAGCTGTCCTTCTTGTCTCCCTGTAGCGCTGTCTTAGGCGTCTCACAGTATGGACATGGCAATTTATTGCCCTAGCCACATCAGCAGTCCTCATGCCTCCCTGCAGCATGCCTAATGCACGTTCACGCAGATGAGCAGGGACCCTGGGCATCTTTCTTTGGGTGTTTTTTACAGTCGGTAGACAAGTCTCTTTAGTGTCCTGCGTTTTTAGAACTGTGACCTTAAATGTCTACTTTCTGTAAGCTGTTAAGGTCTTAACGACCATTCCACAGGTGCATGTTAATTAATTGATTATGGTTAGTTGAACATGCATGGAAAACATTGTTTAAACAATTTACAATGAAGATCTGTAAAGTTATTTGGATTTTTAAAACATTGTTGAAATACACAGTCCTGAAAAAGGGACGTTTCTTTTTTTGCTGAGTATATAAATGAAACTATGTTTATGTGGTGGTGCAGTAGTTAGTGGTTTGACATTATGGGTTAAATGTCCAGTGTCTGAAACCTGTGCCTGGTAACAGCCCTGGTGGAATATACACATTCTGCAAATGTTCCTGTGGGCAGCTGCAAAGAGTTGAAGAGGATGAAGAGAAATTTTAGTCCTCCAGGAGAGAGCTACATTAGTCCAATAGAGGCATGCATATTTTTTAGTCACAGATTAATAATTTTGAAAAGGGTTTTGATAAAAGCCTGTAAAAAGCAGGGACTGACAGGATAACTTCTTCGAGCTCCTGTTGTTTTTGGCGAGTCAGATTATCTCCGAAATTAAGGTGTAATTTATGAATGAAGAGAGAGCGGGGCAAATTGACATGATAAATCCGCTCGCTGGGATGACGATTCAGTTGTTTCACCAAATAATCAACCAGTCCCTTCCTCTCCTTAATTTCATAGGGGCCTTACGCATGAGCCAGTAATTTGGAATGTGAGGTAGGAACTAAAACCATGGCTCGATCTCCAGGGCAGAACTCTCGAAGAGACGTACCACAGTTATACGTAGAATCAGACCTGGGCTGCTTGCACCTTTTCCATGTGCGTTTTCAATATAGGTCTAATCTTTTCAAATCTATTGTGCAATTGCGCGATATATTCCAATATATTTGTTGAGGGCCTCTTCCTCCAGCCTTCTTTTAATATGCCTCGCAAACCCCTTTCTTGCTTCGCGGAGCCGGCTGATGCTTCCCAGGTTCCACTCGAGTACGCTTCGCATTGTAGCTATGAAACTCTATGTTAGGGACACAAGTACGCCCAGGTTCACACAAGTCCCGTTTGGATACTCCCAAGCCGGTTTCTGCCTTGCGGTGTTCAATTGCCTTACCGAGCGAGACAATATCAGTATAGCCCCAGGCTGGCTGGGTGATTTTTTCAGGCAGGCCAATTGCCCCGCTATTTGATGACTCGATTGTTTATGTGGTTGTAGCCAGTGCCCCACTTTAGCCCATAAAGCCATTGCCTGCTTTTTGGCTGCTTTAGCAGGTTTATAATTCCAGGCCATCAGGTTTTTCACCTGCCAGCCTGGGTTTTTCACACCTTTATCAAAAGGCTTGTCTTTTTTAGGGTATTTTTAGGGGCAGTCCCCATACTCGGAAGACCATAATAAGTCCCCAATGTGTTCCCAGATTCACCAGGCTCTATCCTGTGGGTCCCGTTTCTACTCTTCCACAGACCTTTAACAGAATGATGGGTCGAAGCATACTCAAGCTTTCCCTGACACGCCCTGATTGGCCCCCACTCGGCGATTCGGGAGCAGTACTTACTCATCTGATTTTTCTTGCATTGTATATAGTGTATCGAGTCTTTGTTTTGGTCTGACTTCCGTTCTCTCCAGGAGGTCATCATCCTGCTGGCTACACCACTGTAAAAGGAATAGACTCAACACACTTAAAAAAGGTTTGGGACAGCCACCCGTATATTATTCCTGGCTGCAAAAGGATTTTTTAAATAGCTCAGAGATGTTCTCAGTACGGAGTCCAAAACACAACTGTCGAGGGTTTGTAAAGATGGTGGTTTTAACACTAGAATTACCAGAGCCTATGAAAAAAACTTGTAGATCTGGCCCACCTTAAATCCGTTCGCACTTCTCTGCCAGCATCCTTTGTCCTGTAAATGTGCTGATAAAGACAAGCAGCAAGCAGCCGACTATTCCATTCCCCCACCGACTTAGAACGTGCACGAATTTCTCCCAGCTCATGCCTTGATTGAGTATCTGGGAGTGAAGTGGAGTTTTAGAGTGGAAATAATAGATCGTTATTTGGAACAGACGCATTTCATGTGTGTTCCGTTTCTACAATAAAAACACATTTTTAAAACAGAAATGTTTTTCATATTTTAGTAGTAAATGACAACATGTAGTCATAAACTGTATAATGTATGAAGCCTGAAGTCCAAAGATCAAATAAACACTTTCACAAAAGGGTCAAGGAAAAGACAATAGCTTCCATGGCGTAGCGGTAAGATTTGCTGACTTGTAATCCCCGGTTCGATCCCAACTCACTCCTATATTTGCCGTTTTGAGTAGTGAGCTGCTCTTATTGTTAATATTATACAGTACACACATACACTTGGTTTGCATCTGTAACACACGATGTACATTTATAGGACTTGTAAATGTTACCTTTTTTTTCACTTTTATTCTCTCTAAATCACGATCACGATACATACTACCACCCCCCTACCCAGGGATCTGACACTGTTACTTTTTATTTGAAACAGGGAATAACTGGAGATGTGAGTGGTGTTTTGAGACAGTGGAACTGGACATTCTCTCATCTGGAGCAGGGGCGGATTAAGATGAAATTGGTCCTGATGCTGCAGCACAAAAAAGGCCTATTTTTTCTCGGCATTGGTGCATGTGCATTCAACACTCACCGTACATGCGCACTGAGACCAACCAAGGAACCTTAATTGCTTGCGATGCAACCAGCCAGCCTTTATTGAACATTAATAATAATAACGATGTAGTATCGTAACAACTCGAGATTAACATCAAACTATGTAACATCAATATTCAATAGCAATTGTCTGAAAAGTGCACTTAATGCAGAAAACCTAACAATGAAATACACAAAATTTCGCAATTCTCTTACGAAACAGAGTAAGAAAAAATGAATTTGCAGAGACATTGGGTCAAAGTGACTCAGTTCAGGCTCTTGAGGGTAAAAATTTGTCCACGATTTAAATTTCATAATAGACCAGAATCCTGTTGAGGATTTAAAAAATTGTAAACATCCATGCTGGGCAAGCGGGCCGGCTTTTAGTTTTACCTTTACAGATAACCATTTAAATAGCCATTGATTTTTACTGTACTACTAACTTTCAAGGTGAAAAATTTAGTATGTGGCACTTACCGAACAATAATAAAGACTCCCCAAGATATTGCAAAAAACGCAGCTAAATTACTAAGTAAACTGTTTAACGTAACATTGATAGCATTAACTTCTGTTAACAATAAACATGACGACGTTATAGTTACGTCAAAGCGCAAAGAACAATAGTACGAACTGTATAATAAGTAAGTGCTGTGTCTAGACGTCCGAAAGTCGGACTCCAAATTTTATTCTAAGAATTATTTTGAGGTTAATATAGCAAAAGAAAACTGTTCAGCTTCCGGAAAATTCTCATCTGTTTTCGTCTGGGCCTATTTTAGGAATGGGCCTAATGCTGCAGCATCAATAGCACCCACCTTAGTCCGGCCCTGATCTGGAGGGATAAAAGCTGACACATAGACGCTGGCGAATCTGCCTTCTTCGTATCCCACTGTCACTTGATTTTTTTTTTTATTCAGTTTTATTGAGTGTTCCTGCTCACGCTGAATTAGTATGCACCTTATAGTCTATGATGTAAATAAACAAAAAAAAAACAAAACAGAGACATCTTGCGGTTTGTAATCAGTGACCACGTGTTTTTTTTTTCCCCGATCTTGCCAGTCCCCACATGTATGTATGCTGTTTCTTTTGTACTCCAGGACATGCAGAGGACAGAATAGTACAGAGCAGCAAGTTCAGCGCTATATGCAATCATCAGATTCAAATGTTAACAGTTCACACACACGCAAGGATTGTCCTTCCTACATTTACAACGTGTGTACCTGTTACAATGTACACACTTCTCTCTATGCTGTGGTTTTTATTACACACTTGAAAGAAAGAGACAATATATGTGAAAACATAATTGCACTAATGCAATATTATTTGAAAACGAACAGCGTCAGATCGGGTGTGAATTTATGCTGGCGCTTGGTGCTCTGGTGGCCTGTAACCTCCGCAGATTTTATTTTTTACTCCAGCTCCAGCTTTTTTTTTTTGTTTTTTCTGCCCTCCCTGGCCATCAGACCTTACTTGTATTCTATGTTAATTAGTATTCCCTAGTTTTAATTCTTATTTATTTTGTCTTTTTTCTCTTTCTTCATCTTGTAAGCACTTTGAGTTGCATTATTTGTATGAAAATGTGCTATAGAAATAAAAGTTGTTGTTGTTGTTGTTGTCAATGCCACCTCCAGGGGAGCCTGTAAAAGGGGCAAGCCTGCCACAGTATTATGATCTCCATTTGGCTAAAGCAAACATTTCTTCTAAAGACAGTAGATAACTTAAAAAAGAGAGATCAAATGAGAAAAAATCCATCGGGCCAGCACTAGTAAGCATCACATAGTGCTACATTAGTGTCAGAGACAGGACAATTGGAAGATCTACAGAACAACTCAGAAAGCAAGGAGCACAGCAGATCAGCAAAAATGGATTTGTCGGAGTCGTGTGAGTTGCTGAAGGAGAGTCTCAGTGTCAGTTCAGGGAGGAAAACATCCAAGAGATTGTTACATCTACAGCTCCACACAATGATGTTCTTCTGTCACTTTATAACTACACAGAAGTGCAGTGTCATACATCCTGCTGACCCACCTGAAAACATTTCCCCCAAGGCCCTTGCTGCTGAGCCTTCTTTCACTAGATGCACAACTGCAATGGAAGAGAAGACCACTCTGCAGTTTTGAAGAGTCTGAGTAACATTGGAAGAAGCTGGAAGTAGTCACTGGGGACAGTGACTATGGAAGGCTATGTTAAGGCTGATTTATACTTATGCATTGAGCCTGCACTGTAAGTACTCGGTCACCCATGTAACCTACAGCATTCCCTGATGTGCACTTCCTTAAATATGAGACCACGTGTTGCGTCAATGTGAAACCTATGCAGACCCCTACAACTCAGATTGTCCAGTTTGGTAAGTCAAGTAAAGTGGCTTTATTATCATTCCATCCATAAGCAGTATTTCAGCATTCAGTGACACAAAATAACATTCCTGAGGACTGTGGTGCAAAATCTATATATGTAACTACATATTTCCTGAAACATTGGAAGATTGCAGAATGTATGAAAAATGGGAAAAATACGAGGGACGAATACATTCACCTGTTAAAGAAAATGTGTAGCAAGAGGAATGGTAATCCCAGAAGGCAAAAGCTGCCTGCATTTTAATGAATCATTTGCTTTTTTTGCATATTACAAACAATGCCAGCTAGCGTTCAGACATATGCTCATAAAAGCATAAGAAGTATAAACTGCTTTTGACATATGGCAACGGTGTAGGCTTGACGCAGTGGTATAAATCAGTCTGTGATGGTGCGGGTTGACTCCATGGTGCCTTCTCATTCCAGGAGTCTTTTGAACCCGGATTATTTTTAGTCATAACCAAAATTAGCCAGGCAAATGAGGACATACACATGCAGCAAGGGGTACATACAGCATTGTTCAGTGCTTTTATTTACAATCAAAAACAAAGGTGCTCAATAGAGCAATGCAATCCTCCATAAAGAAGTAAATAATCCCAGTGAAATTGAAGGTTAAAACCAAGTCGATAAATATTCCATTAAAAATGAGGTTAAAAACACAGGCAGGACCGTCTGTTTAAAAACTCACGACCTCGGTGCTTCTTCTTAAACTGATGTTTCCACTGCTTACCATGCACAAAATCTTGCAGCAACAGACTGGTACAGACAATTTTCTTTTTCAGGTACAGGTCCATGGCTCTCCAGTAAGTGCCACGCTTATCCTCTCCTTGGACCTTCTGCTCCTGCTGCCAGGCTTGGGTCCCTGCTATCCATAGCTCCCACGCAGGGCACTGCACTGAGCCTCCCTTTGCTCCATCATTGCCTGCTGCCTTCCTCAGCCTTACGTAGGAGTAAGCCTCATGCCTTGTGTCACTCCACACTCCCATGAAACACTCAGTGGGAGTGACTCCCTGCAAGACAGAGCATTTACCCCACGCTTCACCAAGGGGCTTTCCTCCCAGCTGCCAGCCTCTTCTCCTCTCTGCTCCTCTACTGGCTCTCTGCTTATCCTGCCTTCTATCCTTTAACATTTGTCTTTCTCTTCTCAATCGTCTTTCTCTTCCCTCTCTCTGCCGTGCAGGCCCCTGTTATACACAGCCTTCCTAATTGGGTGCAGGTGTGGGGCACCACTCCCTCTGTGGCAATAATGAGGCATCTGACTGATACTCGTATTTTCAAGTGCATACATAATCGGCCAAGCATCCCAACCGTCCTTAAAGCAAAGTGTATTTGCACACACCCACACGTGATCAGAGCCTGTACTTAGTATGGCATGATTATTTATTTTAAATCAGCACAGCACCACGGACCACTTATCAGAAAGCCTTAATGGTTCTGAGTTTCACCATGAGCCTGGAGACTATATCAGTATTGAGTAAGCAGCAGTGTTTGAAATATCCATAGGCATAAGTGACACTCTGAATTCGGTTTTAAGATGATAGCAGGCAGGAGTTTTAATCTTCATGAGGTTCAAAACTCAGGACATTACAGTGACAAACAGAAGCTGTTTACAAGAGAGAATTTTATTCAAAGGAATTACAAAACTGTATGTTCTCAATAAAGACTTAATTTCCATTTTAATACATAAATAGCCTAAAAATGAGAAGAGAAAACAAGGAGCTGACTAAGTGCTGAGCTCACCACTTGGCCAAAGTCAGTTATTTCCTTTGCTACTGTTGCTCTCTTTACAATAAGCTAAAAAGTTATTTTTAATACAATTTTTGGTTCCTTTTTTAGAGATGTGCAAATCTTAACAGTGCATATATACTCAGCAAAAAAAGAAACGTCCCTTTTTCAGGACTGTGTATTTCAACAATAATGTTTTAAAAATCCAAATAACTTTACAGATCTTCATTGTAAATTGTTTAAACAATGTTTTCCATGCATATTCAATTAACCATAATCAATTAATTAACATGCGCCTGTGGAATGGTCGTTAAGACCTTAACAGCTTACAGAAAGTAGACATTTAAGGTCACAGTTCTAAAAACGCAGGACACTAAAGAGACTTGTCTACCGACTGTGAAAAACACCCAAAGAAAGATGCCCAGGGTCCCTGCTCATCTGCGTGAACGTGCATTAGGCATGCTGCAGGGAGGCATGAGGACTGCTGATGTGGCTAGGGCAATAAATTGCCATGTCCACACTGTGAGACGCCTAAGACAGCGCTACAGGGAGACAGGAAGGACAGCTGATCATCCTCGCAGTGGAAGACCACGTGTAACGACACCTGCACAGGATCGGTACATCCGAATATCACACCTGCGTGACAGGTACAGGATGGCCACAACAACTGCCCGAGTCACACCAGGAACACACAATCCCTCCATCAGTGCTCAGACTGTCCGCAATAGGCTGAGAGAGGCTGGACTGAGGGCTTGCAGGCCTGTTGTAAGGCAGATCCTTACCAGACATCACCAGCAACAACGCCGCCTATGGGCACAAACCCACCTTCGCTGGACCAGACAGGAGTGGCAAAAAGTGCGTGAGTTTCTGCATGACAGCAATGTCAGTGTTCTGCCATGGCCAGCGAAGAGCCCAGATCTCAATCCCATTGAGCACGTCTGGGACCTGTTGGATCGCAGGGTGAGGGCTAGGGCCATTCCCCCCAGAAATGTCCAGGAACTTGCAGGTGCCTTGGTGGAAGAGTGGGGTAACATCTCACAACAAGAACTGACAAATCTGGTCCAGTCCATGAGGAGGAGATGCACTGCAGTACTTCAAGCAGCTGGTGGCCACACCAGATACTGACTGGTACTTTTGATTTTGAGCCTCCCTTCATTCAGGGACACATTGTGAAACATTTTTAGTTTATGTCTTATGGTGTTGACTCTTTTAGTGTTCATACAAATATTTACACATTAAGTCTACTGAAAGTAAAAACAGTTGAAAGTCAGAGGACGTTTCTTTTTTTGCTGAGTATATCTTTATAAAGTAGTGTACAAATGAGCAGACTAATAAGATAAAAAAAATAAATAAAAAATAATATTCACAGTAATGGACACATGATTAGGTACATTTGTTTCCAATATTTTTAATTAAATGACATTATTATTAAACACCTATTGTATCTTTCCATTCATCCATTCACACATTCATTCTCCAATTCATTTTTAAAACCAGGGCTGTAACACCTTGATTTAAAGTTTCTGCCCACATAAGTTAGACCTCACATACATTTTTGCATTCTTGTAATGGTGGATTCCTACAAAATGGAATTAGCGGATAGAGAAGATGGCACAAGAATAGAAAGGCCCTGGGAGAACGAAAGAAGCATTGAGTGGTGGTGATGATAGATGTCATCAAACCAATACAGAGTGAAGAACACAAACAAGGGGCGGTTTGAGCATTTGATTCAATTTGTTCAATTCAGTGTATTCTTATTGGCATGTTCAATGCACCATCCTAAGTAAGAGAAATAAAAGATGCAGCATAAACACCAAATATAAACAGAATATCATTAGACGTTATAAACATAAACATGCAAACAAGCTGTATACAAATATACAGGTTGGTTGGAACTGAAATTTCAAACTATCTGTGGTCAGCTGCATTCTGAACAGCATCATTTCATCTGCAAATGGAGACCATTTTGTTCTCATAGACGAGTGAAAAAGCATAAAGCAATGGCCAAGTATCAACACCACAGAATGTTTAAAGAGGATAGAGAGTATACACTTTTAAATCCTTAAAACATATATTCCTGATATACTAATGCAATCCTTTATTAGGGAAAGGATCGAGTACTAATGAATAATCAGCACAAGTTCTATGAGGAAGCAACAAATCCATACCATCAAAGAGGTGCACATGATATTATTTATAATTTATTCTAAGATTCCACTTGAGAGGTTTGTGATCAAAATTAAAGACGTGTGTACAAGGGTTCAGAATTTGCTTAAACACAGAAAGCAAAAGGTTATGGTGTGAGGAACCGTATGAGAAATACATTTACGTTTATTTCCATATGTAGGAAGTACACTGAAATTCTTACTTGCATGTTTTTTCTGAACAGTGAAAATAAACAGTTGTGTTAAAACTGATGGCACTGTTGGGGCCCTGCTTGTTTCACTTCATTTACAGTAATTGTTCTAGATAGAAATGCAACTAAAATGTTTATTAAGTTTGCAGATGATAGTAAGCCAGGTGCAATGGTAGATCATCTAGAATCAGCTGAACCATTAAAGAGGGACCTGAACAGAAATTCAGACTTCGGGCAGAGTTGTGGCATGTGCTAAATGTAAGGAGTGTGGAAGAAAAATTAGTAAAGTTACTATGCTTTCCAAATTAAAATATAGAATCCATCTTAGGGTTAATTAATGTCAAAAACGTCTTCAGGTATATCAGGAAACCAGATAAAGATTAAGTGAACAACAAAGACAAGAATGTACCAAGAGAAGGTAGAAGTAATACACCAAACATATGATTAGGAGATCAGCAGATATCCTTCAAATAACAAGACTGGACAGTAGTTACATACACAGAGATTTTGAGGGCTAAACCTAAGAGATATAAAAATAACAAGTCTGTAACAAATAAGACTTTTATTTCAATAAGTCATTTGAGTATAAGCCAACAAACCAATCAGAGTAAATGTCAGGTGATGTGTATACAGTACATTAATTCTGCACTGTTATGAAAATTCAGTTATCAATAAGTATGAGCTTCAGCTTTTATTCTGTGATCATTCTGTAACAGACTGCTGCAATGAATGCTCCCTCTTCAACATAGTGCTGCAAGTGTAAATCAGTGATGCAGATGGACAAGCTTTCTCCTGCCTGATTTATCAAACTTGTCCTGATAGAGGATATGTTTCTTTTTTAATTAATATGTTTGAATTCTACCGCAGGTGTTACACATAGAAAGTAAGTTTAGGTACTGCAAAAATGCATCTATTACTCCTTTAAATGTATGTAACAAGACCTTAGCAAAGGCTTTTTTTGGTCTTAAACACTTACAAAACATCAGTAGATAGGTTAATCATCTCTGTGCAGTGTGGAGTATTGACTTGATGATAAAATTCACAGGTCTTAAACTAAAAATGGAATATCAAGAGAAAAATGTCTCAGTTAAGCCACCTCAGACCACTCCAAAGTGAAGTTGTGTTAGTAGATCACATTACAGAGATAAATAAACATTTATTGATGCTTTGTAAATGCTTTGGAGACCCAAAGAATGATTTTTAAGGTCTTGTTACATAAGGGTAAATGAGTAATAGATGCATTTTTGCAGTACCTAAACAAATAATGTGAGATTTAAGAGATTTCTAAAACTTGAAGGAATGAAAAGGACCTGGTTGTCATAGTGGACTCACTATCTACATCCAGACAGTGGACAGAGGCTATTAAGAAGGCTAATAGGATGTTACATTATATACAGTATATCATGTATAGAAAACAAGTCAAGAGAAGTTGTGCTTAAACTGTATAACATACTAGTAAAGCCTCATCTGGAGTACACTGTGCAGTTTTGGCCTTCATATTGCACAAAACACATCGCAGTGCTGGCAAAAGTCTACAGTGCGGTGACAAGGCAGATTCCGGGATTGAGAGGTATGTGCTATGGGCAACAATTGATGGAACTGAACCTTTTTAATTTAAGCAAAAATAGATTAAGAGGTTAGTCAGTCATTCTCCTACCTGCCATATCCTAACACAGGGTCACGGAGGTCTGCTGGAGCCAATCCCAGCCAACACAGGACGCAAGGCAGGAACCAATCCCGGGCAGGGTGCCAACCCATTGCAGTGATTAAGAGGTGACATGATTAAATAATTGTTTAAAATTATAAAGGTAATCAATACAGTGAATGCCAGTTGTCAATTTAAAATGAGTTTCTACACAAAGAGAGCAGAAGAGAAATTAGGTGAATAGCATTAGTAAACTTTGGGTTGAATGGCCTGTTCTTGTCAAAGATTTTACAATAAAGAGTGAAGTAACATTCAGAAAGACAACCCTTTTCCTTTTATTAGAGCCTTTTCCTTGTATTCTCTGTCTGATGTACATATTTCTAATTTATTTAACCACAGAAAAACCTTGACCACAGCTTTAATATTTGCAGGACACACCTTAGGCCCATAACTATGAAGCTCATTGCTTTTTGATTATGAGTTCCCTGAATCCTGTATCTGCGGGGACATAATTAGCCACTCCTCAGCAAACGTATTAAAGATGTGATGTTAATATCATGCAAGCCAAGATAAACAGAAGGCTGGCATTTCCTCTGCTCTTCACAATGGAAATCATTTTATCTGCACTTTTATAGTTAGAATTTCGAATATAAGGATATGCTTTTCTCAAGAGAAGTGTTATGTGAACACTAAGACTAACAGTATAAGGTAATTGTTGACTTTACTATTATGTTTTCATTGCCTGAGCTTGATAACAGTTTTTTTTCATATATGATCCTACTCCATTGGGCACTTGAGCAAGGCCCTTAACCTGAAATTTGCCCCAGGGGAGCTGTACAATGGCTGACCCTGCGCTCTGAACTCCGAAGGTCATGTGAAAAGACAGTTTCCCATTTGGGTTAGTGAAACTGTATCAAATCAAATACAAAAAAAATCAGATAATCAGTATGTTTTAATTTCTTTTTGTTAATACAAGACTCTTGAGAACTTGAACTTTCAACATCTCTTTTGTCTTCTTAGTAGTTTTCAGATACAACACAGGAATCAACTATTAGAAATGCACCTGTCCAGCACAAGGCAAACCCAAGTGTATAACGACACTCACTCACTAATCCATTTAGTGAACCTGCTACATGCTGCTTTGGGTTGTGGGATGCCAGAGCCTGCTTGGCAGCACAGATCACAAGGATGGAACCAACCATGGAAAAAAGTGTGTCCAATGTAAGATGGGGGGGGGGGGGGACTTTTTTGTATGTTTGCTGTGTATTACCTATTTTGAAAGCTAGGGGGCATCACTGAGCCGAAACATAAATGGACAAAACATTTCAAATCAAAGTGTTTTTTATTACACAAATCCCTTGTATAACAATAAACAGGTTGTCTTTTCTCTTCTCTACTTTTTGCTAGTCCTTCTTATCCCCACACTATTACTCCTCCAAGATGAGTGTTGCCTTCCTTCCTTTCAGCTCTGACTCACTGAGCTATGAAAGTGGGCTCCTTTTATGCTAGACCCGGGAGCACTTACGGTGACGTGACATGGCCAGTTGGAAGTACTTCTGGGTATAAGAAAGCCTTAGGGGGTCCTTCCCCCTGAAGTGCCCTCTATTGTCCACCACAATCCCCTATAGGGCTGCACCTCTGGACTCCAAATCCTATGCAGCCCTGCTGGTGTCCAAACTGGGACTCTGTATGAGGAGCACTGCCACCTATTATAGTGGGGGATGAAATGCTCCCTGCCCTCCTCTCTTGCCAGGTCTTGTAACCTTTGTGAATCCAAATCAGGATGGGAAACATAAGGTGCCTCTGCCACGTATTGCCCCCATTTAGTCCATCCTTCCATTACGGCATCCTGGCCGGGTAAGGATTCCACCTCCATCCAACCATCTTCTAGGGCATCTGCACTACCTTGTGTCTGTCTTAAATGATGAAAAACTTTTAAGTAAAGTGTGAAGCAGTAAGTGTGAAACTTCTCGTGTTAATATAACAGTCTGTGCGTCATGGAAAATTTTCAGCTTTTGAACTGCAGACTGTTTAGATTAAGTTTGAATTATGTTGTTCAAATGAAACAGGATGAACTGAATTTACAGCACTTTAACTGCACCTAGACAAGCTAAGTGTTCCTTTTCAAAAGCACATATAATGGGATGCATTGTATTAAGAGGGATGGTGGTTTCTAAGGGCAAGGTAGGAGAAGTTAGGACACAATTTTAGGGATTTCATGAATAAGACAAAAAGGACAACACAGACAAAGAACGAAGTTATTTAGCATTTGTTTTGATTTTTGTAGCCTGGGTAATGACATGTATTGCCCGCTATGCTAACTAACTTGGGTGACACTTTACTTGAATGGATAACTATCATAGGGTTGGGTTATTGTTAATATAATTTTTAGTGTTTAAATGGTAACTCTGGCACAGGCTATTTTCTACAATTTTTTTCAGGCCCATTAGTTGGAGGTCATAACAATTTTTGTGCTTTATGGGTGATGGAAGGTGTAAAGAAATATAAGTGGAAGGTCAGTGGCAGAAAACCAGTAAAGAGTCTTTCTTTGGACAGGTGATGCACTTAGTGAATACAAGGAGTGGGGTGCACCTAAAACGAATGTTCAATGTCCAAAAGTCTGTAAACTTGTATTTGTATACAAGTTTGTGTCTATATGCTACAGCGGGCGTCGGCTAGTTATTAATATTCTGCCAGTAGTCCTCCAAAGTGAGTGCACTATAACCTTTGCTACATTTGAAGGGGTGGCAAGCAGCACTCAGTTCTGTGATTCCACCAGGCCTAGGCCTACTAAAACTACAGCTCAGCTGACCACCATAGCACAGATCATTCCACAGCTGGTGTGTATTTGATGGCTGCTGTAATTTGGAAATGGAGGGGGTGCAGGCCTCAGAGGAAGCCATAAACTTAGAGATATAATTTAAGGAAGTGGACATGAAAGTTAAATTAATCTGATCATTTTCATCTTCAAATTCTAAATTGGAATATTAGTTTTGATGCTAAATTATGTAATTATTAAGTGAATTAATTTTGTCCAGTAATGACAATCATGCTAAAATAAAAAACCCAATAAGGTGATGAAAACTAAAAAAAAATGCAAGTGCAACTAAGGTTAAAGAAGCTTTGGGCCTTTTGACAATGTCTAAAATGGAGTACAGGACTGTGAGGTTAGCGTTAGAGAATTTATGAAATTCCATGGAACTGGCTAATTTTGAATTACTGTATATAAATGTAATATGATGTAATTTACAGTAGGTCATTGTCAGGTTTTACTTTCTGAAGTGGAACATGACCACATTAGGGAAGGACTCTATTAATGTTAATACAGAGTAGTGGAAGAAATCTAAAAAAAAAATCAGTAATTAAGTAATTAACAGGATGGGATGTTCACCTGTTGGGTGCAGTTTTCAGTGGTGACTCGGTGGACGGGAAGACACTTGATGCCCCATACAGTTTTCCCAACATACTCTCACCAGAACTGGTGGCAGTCAGAACTCTCTACTGATTGAATAAATCAAATATGGAAAATGATGTAGATTTATTTCATAGATAAAGTGAAGGTCTGTTTTGTGAACAGGAGTCCTTCCTATGATCATTCATGTATTCATCATATGCAAAGACATTTTACAAAATATTTCTGCTGTTTGTAACAATCCCTAGCATCGGAGTTTTATCTGATGGACATGTTTTTAGGGTTCAAGGGGTGGATTGTAGAGTTTGCATAGTTTTTGGTGTAAGACAGCAAACACTAATTTTGAATTTTACTCCTCGAGTATGATGGCCATCAAAGCGACCAGACCAATAAAAGGTGTACCCACCTACAGAGATCTGGCCAGTCCCAGGTCTGCGGACCTCAGAGAGTGCCGCCACTGAAATGCGGAGTTCACAAAGCTTCTCCAACAGCAGAAGAAGAGATAAGAAGTTCCACGCACCTACCCAGATGGGCCACCTTAAATTGAGACCTGAGTGCTTCGGTGCAGTGAGTGACACCTAAACACTACACCAGTTCAGATCCCGAACAGGCTTGACCCCATTGGCTCTCTGATGGTTTTGACTCTCCCACAGAGAGTAGAAGGGAGTCCTGTCTGTCATCTCAGAGCTGTGTGAAGTATTTTTACAGTGGCTGGAGAGCCAATCCTGCCACCAACCCTCAAGATTTCTCTGTAAGTTACAGCACCATTTGCAGGACCGGATACAGTTTAATGCCATACCCAGGACAGACCTGCTGCTGCTTGCCATCCAAAAGACCTCCAGTTGATGTTCCCTTCGTGTTCGTGTCGTCGGGCTTGCGGCCACATGTCTTGGACACTCAGGCGAAGAGAGGGGCGGAGCTGTCAACTGATCACCACCTGGTAGTGAGTTGGCTACGATGGTGGGGGAGGATGCCGGTATAGTAGCAATATCACAAACTGAAATTTAAGTTGTTTATTTTTAATTGTACATTATTGTCATAAATAACTAAATAAAAATAACTCAAAATCATGAACCCCAAGATTTTTTGGTCATTAAAGGGAAATTTTGCTGAAACATTCATATCAGATGAGTTGACAGACACAGAGCTAAGGGACTTCACTGTAGGGCTGAATGAAATGGCTTTTTATTCCCACAGTTTTCCAGATGTTCCTATGCAAAGATGAATGCACCAATTTCTCCTGTAAAACTGTGATGTATCATTTTGAAGATATAGGCACTATAGTAATTATTTTTGCAAATAGTGAATTAAAATAAAGTTTATGACATTTGTATTGGTTTTATATTGCTAACTTTTTTAGTTATGAATACTGATGTTGGTGATTACTACATGTTGTAAATGACGTTTGGCTCTGTTTAATAAATGAGGAAGTAAGCTATTTGACATTTTAGCACATTAAGTAGAAATTAAGTAGAAGTGCATCAATATACTGTAAGCCTTGGCAGGATGTGGTGTAAACTGACTATGCTGCCAGCATGAATCATTTTAGAAAGAACAGCCGATGACCACCTCTCTCTGCAGATTTTTGTGGTCTAAAAGCCAAGCGTAAGCTGACAAAAGTACTGCATTTACTGCTGAGTGTATAAGGTAGAAGATCACTGCGAAGAGCTTTAAAAGTTTGGGAGAGTTGCAGTAATGACCTAGATAAACAAATACACATGTAGTAAATGAATTAAAAAAATAGCATGAAAGACTCTATAGCAATAAAATGTATTAGAAACAAAAATAAAGTAGATAAGGGGGTAATCTTCCATTAAATTTAAACAAGTAATATTTAAAACATAAAATTACAATTAGGATGCAAAAGCAGAAAATTGACAGAGGTAAATGTAAACATTATATCGAGGCTTTTCTAGAACAGATCAAGGAAAATGCCAGGGATGTTTTAAAATCAAAACTGGTAAAAGGGGGTCATGATAAGGCATTTTAGGCTGGAAAATAGACAGAACAATGTCAACGAAGGATATACAGTATGTAAGAGTTTAGACGGCTGAAGATTTCATTTCTTAAGCTCCGAACTATCATGCAGAGAAGATTATATTTAAAAGCTGCTATGCATATCTGGTTTTCCTTCTCCTCTGATTGCTGTCTTTGGATTGTCCATGAAGGAGGTGTTCTTTCTAAAACAATAAAGCGTCATTTGACGAATCATCCAAAGCCATAGAGGATATCCCATGGCTAGGGCCTAAGAACTAGTGATCCTCATCTAGATTTTTGTAAGAAAGGTCTTGAGGTTGTCTTTAAATCCCTGATTCTGGCCTCCTCTGTTTTTTCAGCTCAGGTGGTAGTAGAGGTCTTGCCTGAAAAGATTAGAGTCATATATTCTGATGCAGTGGCTGCTCCAACTCAGTTAATTTTTCAGGGATATGACTTCAGTACTGATCATTGCTTCATTAAATGCAATGTGTGCAGTGATCCTTGCAGTTAATACGGATAATGATTATGATGGCAGAAGAATACAGCAGTTGGACAGTGATCTCCATTTCTTGAAAGCCTATTCTTCTTTATTAAGGTTACTACCCATCAAGATTGTGTGGATACCATTTCAGCGTCACCATGTTAAACAATTCTGCATGCAGACAACAGTCTAGGCTCAAACAAACCAATCATCAGTCCTGCAGGGATGTTTGAGAACAGAACAGGACTGTCTTCTAGATGTGAATCTACACATAGTCATTGGTAACTAGTAGGCTGTCACTCAGTCACACTGAGACAGGCGTGTATCTTAACAGCAATCCTATTCAAGATCTGCTCATCTGTCCCTGTAAAGAAAGCAGCCAGAAAAGGTGCTTTAAGTAGTGGCTGTCACTCCTCTTTTGTGTACTGAAAACCACATCTTAGGTCACTGTCAGAGGACCTTCCATTAGAAGATTTTAGTCTATGTCTTAAGGAAATCAAACCGGAATGTCCTAAAACAGGGGTGCCCACACTATTTCAGCTTGTGAGCTACTTATAAATGACCAAGTTAAAATGATCTACCTACCTACTATAAAAATGCAAAACATATATTTATTTATAAATATATTGAGTGTTCTTTATTATTATTATTATTATTATTATTATTATTATTATTATTATTAACTTCCCTTTGGAATAAATAAAGTATTTTTGAATTGAATTTGAATTTAATCTACAATATATGTTAGTGTACCTTGCATAACTGCATGAACCTTTATTGCACAATACAACTATGTACATTTTTTGTCCTTACCTTACTCTGATGACTTGCACTGAATGGAATCACCCAGGGATGCATAGTCCAGGCAGTAGATACTGATAGCCAGCCTCAAGCACACTTCCAGATAATCAGTCATGGTAGAACAGTATTTGGACTTAATAATCTTATTGTGGGAAAAGGCTGACTCGCATAATTAAATGGAGCCGAAATAATGCAGTCCAGGAGGTAGCACATTTCCTCATGTTGGGGTACTTTTCCTCTGTGAGTAAGTTCCAGAACTGTCCATGAGCCCTTGTTTTCAGCTGAATGTCAGCTTGTAGTGTCAAAATCTCATCCTCCAATTCAGACAAGTTCAGGTGAAACAGTGTTGCAATTTTTTGATGTGAGAAGAAAATATTTCAGGTTTGTTTTTAAAGTCTTGGAACAACGAGTCAGCTGCTTCAACAGATGCCTCTTTTATCATCTCTCCGTCTTGGAAGGACTTCTTGTGCTCAACGATTAAATGACTCACCTGGAATGATGCTTCGGTGGCTGCCTTCACTTTTGTGGTCAGCTGGGAGAAAAATGACTACTGTCTGGACAACTGGGATTTTAGTTCCTTCACCTTTCTCTTTCTCAGCTCAGTTTTCGGAGGGAAGTTAATGTTAAAGTTTTTATGAACAGTCCGAAAATGCTGCTCCATGTTTCCCTTCTTCGGAATAGCAATGGTAGACTGACAGTTGAGGCAAATGCACTTCGAATATGATATTGTAAAAACAAAAAAAAGTCCTCCTCCTATTCTGTATGAAACTGGTAGGTTTTTGGCTTCTTACTAGGTCCAGCTCCCCCACTCATTTTTATACCCTTTCTTAAGTTTAGTAGAAATAAATTTGAGGCTAACTAGGCAACTCGGTAGCTTGCTAGAGTTTTGAAGCAGTTGGCGCAGTTGAACACACATGTGTGGTGTGGTGACTCGTGTGTCAAAAAAGACCAGATGCCAGACTGGCTGCACTGTATGTCAATCAAATGACAAATGTCATAGTGCAGATGGATGATAGCCTATCAACCATCCTTTATTTTTTTATGTCATGCGATCTACCCACACTACCTTTGCAATTGACCAGTAGATCGCGATCGACGTATTGGGCAACCCTGTCCTAAAATATCTTGAAGGGAAACTACACTTGATGCCAAACTGTTTTAAGTAAGTCTAAGGTAACTGCATCTAACTAAAAATAAGAAGTTTTATTTTACTTTCCTCTTTTATGTATCTCTCATGCACATTGCTTTGTTTACGTCATAGCAGCAGGACCAGGAGATACACATCTGTTCTGAAAACTGTCCTGAGCAGGAACAGAAACTGCTATCAAAATCAAAGTGCAAAACTGTGCCTATAGCCAAAGGTGAGCAGCCAGAAGTTAGTTACAAAAAACGTGCCATTGCACAACAGAATGTTGTACACAGAAAAAGTACATTAACTGGTTAGTGGTGCGGCCTCTCTAGTGGATTAGTGCCCCATCCAGAGATGGCTTTGCCTTGTGCTAAATAATGATGGAATTAACTTTGGTTGCCCATCACCCTGAAATTTGATTAAGCAGGGTCTTTAGGCATGCAAGTTACCTTGATAGACGTCTCTAATGCTGCTTTTGCACGAATACTAGGAACCACAAGAAATCAGATCAACACAGGCTATCCTACATCCAGTGTCTTTCTATAACAAACAAGATGTTCAGAAAATAGGCTGGATCTGCCTGGTTCCTGGTGGCAGTAAAAAAGGTAAAATCAAAAAAAATGTTCACCTCTGGTGAACCTAAATGGATGAAACAGCCTGTCGTGCTGAAATGAGTCATGCTTTTGTGTGTGATGTTGGCAGGATAGGTTGCCACCTCCTTCAAACTATAATTGCAGTAAGGATAAAATGATGATATGAATGAATCAAGACCATTTTAATGAACCATAAAGATATGATCTTCAGTGAGCAACAGCTGGTATTAGTATGGGATTCTGCATATTATTATTATGATTTCATTCATTTGTCTGACTTTTATACAAGAAGACACACAATGTCATAGATTCATGATGACAATTTCCATAAATGCTAGTGAAACACATGGACCAACAGTATTAAACAAAAGGAGGTTTATATACAGCAAGCCTAACTGTTCAATAATGGCAACAATTTTTTTTTGTTTTCAGCAATAAAAAAATACAGTTTCACCGTAACCACATTGCTGATGTAACATTCCTAAGCAGTGCTTGTCTGTTGGCATGCATATTTATAAACTGTTTTCATTCTTGTATTCCGTATCCTGTATTCAACAAATCTCGACGTTGTTCTTTTTTCTTTTTCCTGCTATAGAGTTGCTTGTCACATTTAATGATCAGTAAACAAAATACTTACGCTTGAATGAATGATGAACATGTATGTACCATGTCCTTGGGGATTAAGTGTTATCAGACCATAAGCTTTCAATCAAGACCAAGATCAAAATTGTAGCCTGATTAGTTACGTGCGGACCATACATTTCTCCATTTTTCTCTTTCTCACATTCTGTATTCTGCACTTGATGCTGAGCATATGCTTTTTTCTTCTTCCTATAACAGTCTTCAGTCATGTCATTGGCCTCTGCACTTTGCTTGATGCTCAGCAAATGTCTACTTTTTCTTTCTGCCTTGTTAAATTTGTTCAACTATCACTTTGCCATAAGAAACTCATAAGCGCCGGTCAGTTTGCCGGGGTTGCTGGTACATAATGCTTTTGCAAGGCCAGTATGAATTCGGTCATAATCTTTTGATTAAGACTAAAATCAAGGTAGCCTCAGTAGTGACAATTGGACAGACCTGAACATTTCATTCATATATATAATATATATATATATATATATATATATATATACATATACACGAGGGGGGACCCAAAAATAACCAGACGTGGTTTGGCCGCTAGGGCCATCTAGTTACACTCCTCATAAGTCAGTCTGCCAAGTGCCATCAGTCTGGAAGGTTGTGCTTGTGTTCAGTGAATTTTGTAAAAGTAGTTTTGTGTAAGCGTCGTTTTGCATGCAATGCAAGCGTTGTGCATTGGCCGATTATCGTGAGCAACGCGCTGCATTGAAATTTTGTTTTCTTCTTTAAAAAAGAGTTGCAGAAACTACTGTTATTGAAACAGTATGACAACCCTGAACCACCCACCCTACTCACTGGATTTAGCTCCGTGTGATTTCTTTTTGTTCCCTCGGATGAAAAAAGACTTGAAAGGAAGGCGTTTTGCTGACGTCGAAGAGGTAAAACAAGAAACGACCAGAGCATTAATGGGCATTACTTCAGACGAATTTAAAAAATGTTTCGAACAATGAAACAAACGGTTAGATAAGTGTATTTCTGCCAATGGAGAGTACTTTGAATGAGACTAATTGTAGTTTGTACAGAAAATTAAATTAAACACGTTTTAAAAATATTTCCGGTTATTTTTGGGTCCCCCCTCATATATAGATCAATATATATTTTTTACAACTGGAGCACAAGTTAAGGGGTTGCTAGTTAATTGGTAGCAGACTGGAATAAAGGATCCTGTGGGAGAATCAATCACTAAAATGTAGAAATTTTGTTTAATAATGAATGAGAGAGAAGGAGTTTTAGCAGCATGGAAGGGTGGAATAGAAGAGATGAGTTTTGCAATTCTTATTCAGGCAAATATTATGGGGTCTGAGCACTGTGCAACTGAGGGCTCTATTTACAATATGAGAATAATATCTATCTACACAATGCAGGAATCAAACCCCGGGCAGGGTGTCAGCCCACTGCTTGGCACACACACCCACACTCTAGGAACAATTTAGGATCGGCAATCCACCTAACCTGCATGGCTTTGGACTGTGGGAGGAAACCGGAGCACCAGGAGGAAACCCACACAGACATGGGGAGAACATGCAAACTCCACGCAGGGAGGACCTGGGAAGTGAACTCAGGTCTCCTTACTGTGAGGCAGCAGTGCTACCCACTGTGCCATCGTACTGCCCATATTATATTATATTATATTATATTATATTATATTATATTATATTATATTATATTATATTATATTATATT
>JANRMT010062807.1:31031064-31062590 GCA_026402145.1 Polypterus bichir lapradei
CTTGTATCTGCACAAATATTGCTTTTATTTAGGTTTGTCAGTAAAAATAGTTGAATGTCTGACACGTTATATTCCAAATCGTAACCTTAGATCCTCAAAATAGTGGCTCCAAAATCCGTACTGACCCCTACTCTCTCTTCTGTTTCTTTTTCCGGTTTCTTTGTGGTGGCGGCCTGCGCCACCACCACCTGCTCAAAGCTTCATGAAGCTCCAACATTGATGGACTGAAAGCCAGAAGTCTACGTGACCATCATCATCAAGTCCTTCCATGAAAACCTTAAATACAAAGAGGACTTTTTGATTTATGTTAGGTAGATTGCCCAGAGGGGACTGGGTGGTCTCTTGGTCTGGAACCCCTACAGATTTTTTTTTTTTTTCTCCAGCCTCTGGAGTTTTTTTTTTTTTTGTTTTTTCTGTCCACCCTGGCCATCGGACCTTACTTATTCTATGTTAATTAATGTTGACTTATGTTTATTTTTTATTGTGTCTTCTATTTTTCTGTTCTTCATTTTGTAAAGCACTTTGAGCTATATTTTTTTGTATGAAAATGTGCTATATAAATAAATGTTGTTGTTGTTGTTGTTCACATTTTAAAGTTATACTCCTTGTTAATCTCCTTATTATATTGGCAAAAGTTCACACTCATAACCTAAACTTTTTAGTCAGATGCCTTTATTCTTTATAATTGAAAATCAAGTCATACTGTATATTAAGATATTAAGATATAATTTATGCAAAATAATTTCTCAACTGAGAACCTCCACCTGCGTCCTTGACCCAATACCAACAAGTTTTTTCAAAGAAGTATCTGGCGTGCTAATTGATAGTATTCTTGACATAGTAGACACATCATTAGATACGGGGGTCTTCCCAGACTGTCTTAAGGCTGCTGTAGTTAAACCCCTACTCAAGAAAACTAATCTTGACTCCTCTGCTTTTGAAAATATTAAACCTATTTCTAACCTGCCTTTCTTAAGTAAAATTCTAGAGAAGGCAGCCATTATGCAGCTAAATGATCATCTCAATAAACCTGCTATTCTTGATAAGTTTCAGTCGGATTTCAGAACAAATCACATTACAGAAACTGCACTCGTTAAAGTAGAAAATGACTTGCGGGTAAATACAGACAGAGGCAATTTATCTGTTCTCATCCTCTTAGATCTGATTGCCGCATTTGACACCATTGATCACAATATTCTTAGAAATTGCCTTACCTTTAAAAACTATGCTTGTAATTATTTAAGTGTTTTCGTAATGTCCTTCAATCCTTTGTAATATTCTTGTCATTTTTTATCATTATATATAAATAGGTTTTAGTTATTTTGCTGTAACTTTTCTCTCTTTTATAAAATGATAATAAAGGAAATAAGCTCTGGAAGACTCACTTAAATGGATAAACACCAAGTCAGGTTCAGTTGTACAGACAAAGGCCTGAATTTCTAGCTGTATGCTTCATTCAGGCTAAGATCTTGCCAAAAGAGATGCTGCATAGGTGCATTTTTGGAAAGATTGAAATATGCATCAAATTATTTGTTTTCCATGGAAATCTGTCTTACTGTCATGAAACACAAAAAACAACTAGAAGAACTAAGGTTGTCTTCCATATTACTTTGTATCTAGTGTG
This sequence comes from Polypterus bichir lapradei, assembly GCA_026402145.1. Taxonomy (NCBI): domain Eukaryota; kingdom Metazoa; phylum Chordata; class Cladistia; order Polypteriformes; family Polypteridae; genus Polypterus; species Polypterus bichir. Next base: position 31,032,689 of record JANRMT010062807.1, read on the forward strand.
TATGCCAGTCACTCACATGAGAAGCCAGGAGTATGTTAGAGAAACAGAAATGGACTGCCTTGGATGTCACCTACCCTGTACAGATGTGTTTCTTACTGGACAGGCTTCGTCCACTGCTGTTACTCTCTCCTTGAGCTGTGTCACCTCTCTCTGCAGATCTTTGTTTTCTTCTAACAGTAAAGTGTAGTTTTGACCACACGACTTCTCTTGCACCACTTTTTTCATGCATGTGAAATCTGAGGAATAGCAAAAATAGAAAAATTACAGTCTGTCTTGTATTCATTTTTTCTATTCACTCCTTTTAAGAGATGTAGGGTGGGTTTCTTAAATAATTTCCCTCTGTACTCTCCAGTCCTTTCATTTTTCTTCCTCCTTTCAGTTTCCTTTTCACCAAAGATGGGCTCATGGCACTTACATACAGTAGATTTATAAGTATACTACACTAACAGTAAGTGCATGACTAAAGAACATCTCTATACATTAAACACATTTCTGTATGAGGGCTGGTCAGAAGTGAGTCTATAAGCTATTTCACATTGTTCAAGGCAGGAGATCGAAAATAACGAGGTTCACTGGCAACAGCAACACTTGTGGACACTCCATTGGAATGGGGCTGTGCCTGCCAGGGGATATCATGTCCCAAAATGATACAGAATAGGTATGTGTTCCATAGATACTAGGGGTCACTTAAAACCTTTGGGTGACAGTGTATCAGTGGGTAGCCAGGCAGAACTAAGAACTCTTGGAGCAGATACTTCTAGGGTAAGCTGAAATGGAAAACTACGGAATCACTTAGGGTAGGAGTTGTTACATTTCACCTGGCAATAAAAACATGGGTAACATTGTATACTCTTGTATATTATCACATCATCTCAGTGGTAATCCATCTATAATTTTATTTATTTTATCAAAACCTGACTGAATGGGACAAGCAGGATTCTATCTGCCTATAGATGCGAAAGCTCACATTCCTTTTCATTTCAATTGATGTCAATAGCAAAGCGAAAACCCCATTCTGTGTCTAGTTCACTCATCAGACACACAGTGAATTTAGAAAGTATTCGAATCGCTTCACTTGCTTCACACTTTACTTTGTTGTAGGTTTCATTTTAAATGGGTTAAACTTGTCATAATTGCCCATCAATCTACACCCAATAACCCCTAATGACAAAGTAAAGACATGTTTATAGAAAGGTTTGGAAACTTTACTGAAAATAAAAAATTGAAATCCCTAATTCATATACATATTAAGAGCCTTTATGGAAGGCCCAGTTTGGATTCACAACTATTATATACAACTGTACAAACCACACATGATGTAAAGAATAAAACTTACAATACACAGCAAAACCAACCAGGGCAACCAATACCACAATACAGATGAGGGAGAGAAGCAGTTTGAATAGGCAGCCTTTGTTATTCACATGGACAGGAGTCTCTGGAGCTGGTCGGAAGCAAAATCGAAAGTGTGATTCATTGAAATGCAATCCAACTATTAAAAAAGGTGATACTCATCTCAACTCACCCTCTGCAGGTACACCTGCCGATGTCTTTATGGTGGGCTTCACGTCATTCATAGAGCAGTAAGGATTGCTTTCTTCCTTGGGTTTCCATGTTTTACAAAAATCTAAAAAACAAAATTAAATAAGTAACCAATTTATGTAAAACCTAATACAATTCCAGTATAGACATCCTTTTTCTGATTTGTTTATATCAGTACTGCCTTAAAATAACACTACATTTATATAGTGCTGTTTCATTGTGGCGAATTGGGGCTTATCTTGGTGTTACTGAGGGCAAGTAAGTAACCATTCTGCATGGCATGTACACTAATGAACTCAACTCCTGTCATGAATTCATAAGAGGCTGGTTAGAAGTCAGGCGGCACGGTAGCGCAGTGGTAGCGCTGCTGCCTCGCAGTAAGGAGACCCAGGTTCACCCTGTGCGGGTTTCCTCTGGGTGCTCCGGTTTCCTCTCACAGTCCAAAGACATGCCGGTTAGGTGGATTGGCGATTCTAAATTGTCCCTAGTGTGTGCTTGGTGTGTGTGTGTCCTGCAGTGGGTTGGCGCCCTGCCCGGGATTGGTTCCTGCCTTGTGCCCTGTGTTGGCTGGGGTTGACTTCAGCAGACCCCTGTGACCCTGTGTTTGGATTCAGCAGGTTGGAAACTGGATGGATGGTTAGAAGTCACAATTAAATTAAAGTGAACATCTTTAGCCAATTTTGCTACCTAAAAAATGTTCAAACTAAACAGAGAAAGTGGCTGCACCAAGATTTGAGCCCTGGTCAGTGGAACTAAGAGGCAACACAGCTAGGCACTACACAATTTCACCACCTAAAATAAGCAAGATCTCAACACACATTAACACGTCAAGTTTCAGGAAATTTTGAGAAATAAAAATATGAAGTCTCTCAAAGTCAGTACTAAGCTGGAAATTATTTATATACTGTATTTTAAAAACAGCAGCAGCACTAGCACTGACCCTGAGGGGTACCTCTCCTGACATCACACATTCTGATGTAGTTTCCCTCACCATCACACTCTGTTTCCTGTTTTATAGCCACCTATAAACAACACCTTGAACTCTCACTTCTTTTTGTTTGATGTCCAACCTCTCATGTGGCACCTTATCAAATTCTTTCTGAAAGTCAAGACAGATAATATCATATGCTCCACTTTGATAGTATCTTTTTGTGGCTTCCTCATAGAATTCTAGCATGTTAGTAAAACACGACCTCACTTGTCTGAACTCATGTTGACTGTTCAGTGAAACTCCTGTTCTTGCCATGTGTTGCTCAATTTTTAAAAATAATTTCTGCCATTAATTTACATGTGATGTGTGTTAAACTTACTGGCCTATAAGTTACTTAGATCTGCCCTGTCAACCTTTTTATATGTGTCAAAGGTTTATATATGTACTTGCTAAGCTCCTTAAGAACTTGAAGATAAATATTATCTGGTCCTGGATATTTGTTTGATTTCAGCCTATTTAATCTGTGCTCTACTTCTCCCTGTATAATTTCCAAATCACTCAGTATCTCCTCAGCAGTCCCTTTGACCAGTGGGAGGTTATCCACTTCCTCACATGTGAAGATTTCAGTAAAATTAGAGTTTAGAGTTTCTGCTGTTTCACTGTCTGTATTTTTAAATTCCATTTTACTATTCCTTTTACACTTCACTTCCTCCTTGACTGTTCTTTTCCTACTGAAATACTGATAGAATCTCTTTATGTCATCTTTAAGCAAAAGAAGATTAAGAGGTGACATAATACAAGTGTTTTAAATTATGAAGGGAACTAGTCCAGTGGATCCAGACTGTTATTTTAAAGATGAGTTTATCAAGAATACAGGGACACATTGGAAACTTGTTCAGGGTAAATTTTGCAGAAACATTGGGAAGTTTTCTTTACACAAAGAACGATAGACACTTGGAATTAGCTACCAAGCAGTGTGGTAGACAGCAAGACTTTAGGAACTTTCAAAACTAGACTTGATTTTTTTTTGGAAGAAATAAATGGATAAGACTGGGAAGCCTTGTTGGGCTGAATGGCCTGTTCTCTTCTAGAGTGTTCTAATGTTCTTTCACCTTGTCTGCTATATTCCTCTCTAGTTGCCTTTTAGCCTTCCAAATATCCTTCTTAATTGTCTACCTCATGTTAGCGCAGTGACAGTCCTGTCTTGCTTTGTGAAACATTTAGAGGCCTCAGGTCACTTACCATGACTGAAACACCACTACACAATATTTGGTAGCTTCAGAATTTTGTTACTGGGTTTTTGGACATGCTAGGATGCACTCCCAAAATGCACAATGCACCATTTTGTTCATCCATGCAGTACTCAGTACAGTGTCTGAGATGACCTTAAACACTCCCAGTCTTCTGTGCATAGTGTTCAACGCTTTCCAGTTAATGACTCATAGCATTCCGCCTGATTCTGGTTTTAGCGTCACGGTATTGGTGACTACACAACCTTTGGTTAATAACTTTTAGCAATTCTCATTCACTTCTGATCTTACTCTCTAGTTTTTGACAACTGCATTTCAGAATTTTCCATAATGACTCCCTTCACATTTCCTCATATACATGTGTGTTTCCTAGTACTGTATGTTTAACATCCATGTAGTTGCTCACTACCTCTGTTGTCAACAGGAAATTCAGACAGGTCATCAGCTGGAACAGAAAAGGCAAGTAAGCCTGGTCTAAAGTGCAGTCCAGCTAAGTCACCTGAGAGACTAACCATGAAGCACACTGCCTTTTTTTTCTATGTGGGTGTAGCAATGCGCTGTATCAGTGTGTGCTCCTAATCTCTCTCTCTCTCACTATTGTGCCTACATAACCACACGGTAATACTATTCTGATGGAACGTTTGAACTGATTTGTGTTTTTTGTATCTCACACCCTCATACACCTTTATCGTAAGAGCATCCCTTATCTACGATGGAGCGTTCAATCAGAAAAAAATATGAAGCTGATTTTAAATTAAACATTGTTGAAGTAATGAAAGAAATTGGTAACTGCGCTACTGCAACAAAATTTGATACGTCTGAGAAACTGATGCGAGATTGGAGGAGGCAAGAAGATGTAAAAAAAAAAAAATCAGGTGTCGCAGTTTTGAATGGGCATATAAGTTGGGGTCTGATTTTATGATCGATTTTTTGGGCTTCAAGACCTGACTTATACGTGAGTATATACGGTAAATATATATTTGGGGGGTTGGGCCGCATTAGTGGACAGCTCAGACTGGTTCTATGCTTTTGAACACAGGCTCCTATAGTATACTTGATCCAAGCACAAATGTTCAGTCCACACTCAGTTTTGCACGGTACAGTATGGAGAAATCTCCATTCCACTATATGAAATGCTTTGTCTTCATAAAGATATAGCCAAACTTCTGGCACCTCAGATATTGAAAGGAAACAAAGCTCAGATACTGACTAAAGGTCATCAAAAGTCCAGCCTTTAAATAATCCAGTCTGACCATGAGATATTTATTTTAGAATGCATTTTTTCTATTATATTCTATTATATTATACCAGTAATGGCATACTGCATGATAACGTGCAGTGAATACACTTGATTTGAGCATTCATAGTTTTCAGACTCTTTCTCTGTCGCTGTTTAGCATTCGTTTGCTCAGAGGTTGATGCACTTGCTGCTTCCTGAGCAGCTCTTCTTTTCTCCACCGTAGTGGCCCGCTGCTTCTCTTCTTTCGTAGCCATCTTTTTGCGTTAAAACTGATTGTTAGTTTTCGTGTTGCAATTACTTAGTATGTTTTCTTTAATTTTTTACTTAAGCTGGCACTTAAGTCTTCAATCTGCCTCAAGAATGATTAGCATAGGTGGTAGGGAATGAGAACGGCGCCCATACGCCTGCGCCGCACGGCAACCTTGCTGCACACAGTTGAGAGTTCATTCTACAATAAAATAAAATAAAAATAAAAGGGTAATAAAAATCATCACCCCGAAAGTGGATAGTAGACATCACGTAGTATATGTGTACCATATTTCAAGTCAATAGGTGAAATGGTTTGCGAGGTACAGGTGATTTAAAATCCGGGACGGACAAATGAACAGCTACAGTAGTGTATTATATAAGAAGATGATCATTCAGTAAGGAAATGTTTCCATTAGATGTACTTTTAACCTTTCTGATAATAACCCTGAGCGTGACTCAGGCTCAGAATTTTATGCAATTGACATGTAATGATAGGCTTTATAGTGACCTCTATGTCCGGTCTCCTAACTGCGAGGCAGCAGCAACCCACTGCACCACCGTGGCCATCACGGGCATATTGCTCAACTAGGTTTTTGAATGGGATACGTGTGGAGCTATACGTGTTGATTATGACATAAAGTGATTTCATTAATTCTTGGACATTTTCTCTTGATTGTATTTTTGATCAGATTGAATTTTGTATATTGTAATATGCTCTTTGCACCATTCTCTGTTAAAACTCTTTCACCGTTGTGTATTTTTTAAACCTTCAAAAGGCATATAAAACACACACACAAATAAACTATATAAAACAATGCAGGCACAGAATAATTTCAGAGTGCAATCACATAACTACACAAACTTCAAAGGTCATGGCTTACTGTATCTCACTGGGAAGCCGATAATCTTAACAGAAGTGGCAGCCACTCAGCTTGACTCTGCCTGCTTGATAGCAGAGCATGAGGCGTGACTGACATAGGGAGAGCTGCGGAGCCCAATATGAGGAAAAAGTGGTCAGCTGAATAATGGTGCCACATCCACACTGTGGTGGAGTAATCTGCAGGTTTTTAATGCATGCACCATTGTAAACAATACATTGAGAAATATGGAGCAAGAAGTGTAGTTAGAAGTAATGCCTTGGTGATATTAAAAAACATGTATTAAATAAGAGTGAATTAGTTTCTCCAGCCTAACTGGAGATTTTTTGTTTTTTCTGTCCTCCTGGCCATCTGACCTTACCTTCTTCTTTTGTTACTTTTTTTAATATAATTGCCTACTCTTAATTGTTTTTTTCATGTAACTTTCTCTTTGACATCCACTACAGCACTTTGAGCTAGATTGTCTGTATGAAAATAAATACAATACAATATAATACAATTTATTTTTGTATAGCCCAAAATCACACAAGGAGTGGCACAATGGGCTTTAACAGGTCCTGTCTTTTGACAGCCCACCAGCATTGATACTCTAAGAAGACAAGAAAAAATTCACAAACTCCCAAATAAAGGTTGTTCTTCATTTGTTCAGTGATATCATATTCAACATAACTTTTTTCTTTCTTCTTTCTTATTAAAACACTTAAGTTAAAATATAGATGAGATCCTCAGCACCTACCATCCATGTGTCCTGCTTTCCTGTCCCTTGTTGATCCTAGTATGTCATAAATACTCTCCTTACGTTTCTCCAGTGAAGTGTAGATGTTTTCCTTCTCCATATTCGCCATTGTTTGCAAAGTGACTGAAAGAAAGAGGAAGCAGTCTGTTTTTCTGTATCTTGTCTCTGGGCTTTGCTGGTGATGTCATGCTGTGTTTTCTCACATTTGAGAGACACAAGACACAAGGCAGCAGTTACTCCGAGTATGCTGTATATGTATCAAACTAACATTAAAATAGGAAGTGTCAAAAAATTATCAAAAGTGATTAATCAGAATTCCTAAGGAAGGAGGATATGGCAATGTAAAGTGGAACTGTCCCAAACATAATTCTTAAAAAACACTTGACTTCACATAAAACAAAACCATGAAACTTTGAAGGACTGAATTAATTTCTTAAGAACTGCTTTTTTTTTAGCTGAAGACATTTATATCAGTTATTTAGTTAAGGTTGCTTATTAACTAGAGCATGAGTGTTCTTTACCCTCTTAAAATTAAAAGATATCCGGGCCTGGATATAATTATTGCACTCAAGCAATCCAAGGCTCAGGTGCTAGAAGATGATTTAGACAAAGCTAACGCCCTGAACCAATTTTTAAATAGACTTTACCTCCCACCACCACCTTCTTCCCATGAACAGTCTTCCTACATCATCCCTACTACATCAACAACTCCTACCAACACAGCTGGAATGGGCAGTGACAAGTCAACCTCTGACCATCAGTGTGGACTGTCTATATCTGAAGACCAAGTAAGGAGACAACTGAGGAAGCTACACACAGGAAAAGCTGCAGGACCAGATGGAGTCAGGCCTCAAGTACTTAAGATCTATCCTGAATCAACTTCGTAGTGCCCTCTTTTCATTTTCCACTAAGGCTTCAGAAAGTGCCACTGCTGCGGAAAACATTCTGCATAGTTCTTGTTCCAAAGAAGACAGGCACCTTTTCACCTAATGATTACAGACCAGTGGCACTTATATCATGAAGACCTTTGATAGATTGGTTCTGGACTATATGAGTACTCTTGTGGTAGACCACCTGGACCCACTGCAGTTTGTTTATCAGAAAGAGACTGGAGTGGAGGATGCAATTATCTGTCTGCTCCACAAGGCTTATTCTCTCCTGAAAAAAACTTCAGTACCATCCTGCCATCCCTGTTAAGGGGTAAACTCAGAGATATGCAGGTGTATGAGCCTATGGTGTCTCGTATAATGGACTAACTTTTGGCAGACTGCAGGTTGTGAGACTCAAGGACTGTGTTTATGATATGGATGTGAGCAACACTGGAGCACCACAAGGAACAGTCCTGTCTTGTTTTCTTTTCAATCTGTAGACCTCGGACTATAATATCAGATCTGTCACTTGCAGAATAATTTAGATGACTCTGCACTTATGGGATGTATTAATAAAGGGGATGAGACAGAGTAGAGGAGGCAGGTGGACAATGTGATATGTGATATTTGCCATTCAATCCATAAACACAGGGGGCAACATGGTACCTTAATCAAGTGATGGTGGCACAGATTGCCACCACAGAAGAACTGGAAAAGACAGCAGAGAATAATACACATTAGTTGAGAATTGAAGAACCCAAAGGAAAATGATAATTCAATGCCATTATAGTATAATAGGGATACAACTAAAATGTAGCTATGAAAAAGCCATTTTAAATTAATGGATTTGTAGCAGTTTTTTAAATTGTTCAGTATTAGCCTAGCAAATTTCTAATGTTAAAGAGTTTCTGTAAAAAAACAAATTTCCCCCAGGGGACAAATAATATTCTATCTATCTATCTATCTATCTATCTATCTATCTATCTATCTATCTACAACAACAACAACAACATTTATTTATATAGCACGTTTTCATACAAAAAAATGTAGCTCAAAGTGCTTGACAGATCTAAGGTCTGTCAATCTGTCAAGTGATTACTCATAAAGTACTAGAATTTTGGCCTTGATTAAAAGATGTTTTTCTTCTTCTTTCGGCTGCTCCCATTAGGGGTTGCCACAGCGGATCATCTTCTTCTATATCTTTCTACACTCTTTTTCACCTCCCTTCCACAATCCACATTACACTGTACTGTTGATCCCAAGTATTTAAACTTATCCACCTTCGCCAACTCTGCTCTTGGCAACCTCACCATTCCACTGACCTCGCTCTCATTTACACACATGTATTATGTCTTGTTCCTACTGACCTTCATTCCTCTCCTCTCTAGAGCATATCTCCATCTCTCCAGGGTCTCCTCATCCTGCTCCCTACTATCGCTACAGATCACAATGTCATCAGCAAACATCATAGTCCACGGGGACTCCTGTCTAATCTCGTCTGTCAACCATCACCATTACAAATAAGAAAGGGGCTAAGAGCTGATCCCTGATGTAATTCCACCTGCACCTTGAATGCATCCGTCACTCCTACCGCAGACCTCACTGCAGTCACACTTCCCTCGTACATACCCTGTACACCTCTTATGTACTTCTCTTCTTCATACAATACCACAGCTCCTCTCGAAGCACCCTGTCATATGCTTTCTCCAGGTCCATAAAGACACAATGAAACTCATTCTGGCCTTCTCTAAACTTCTCCATCAACATCCTCAGAGCAAACATTGCATCTGTGGTGCTCTTTCTTGGCATGAAACCATACTACTGCTCAGTAATCATCACATCATTTCTTAACTGAGCTTCCACTACTATTTCCCATAACTTCATGCTGTGGCTCATCAATTTTATCCCCCTGTAGTTACTGCAGTCCTGCAGTCCCCTTATTCTTAAATATCTGCATCAGTATACTTCTTCTCCACTCCTCAGGTATCCTCTCACTTTCCAAGATTCCATTAAACAATCAGGTTTAAACGTCTACTGCCATCTCTCCTAAACACCTCCATGCTTCCACAGGTATGTTATGTGAACCAACAGCCTTTCCATTTTTCATCCTCTTCATAGCTGTCCTTACTTCTTCTTTGCTAATCTGTTTCACTTCCTGATTCACTATCTCCACATCATCCAACCTCTTCACTCTCTCATTCTCTTCATTCATCAGCTTCTCAAAGTACTCTTTCCATCTGCTCAACACACTCTCCTCTCTAGTGAGTATGTTTCCATCTTTACCCTTTATTACCCTAACCTGGTACACATCTTTCCCAGCTCGGTCCCTGTGTCTAGCCAATCGGTACAGGTCCTTTCCTTCCCTCCTTAGTTTCCAACTTCTCATAAAACTCATCATATGCCTTTTCTTTAGCCTTTGACACCTCTCTCTTCACCTTGTGCCTTATTTCCTTGTACTCTTGTCTACTTTCTGCATCTCCCTTACTATCCCAGTTCTTCTTGGCCATCCTCTTCCTCTGTATACTCTCCTGTATTTCCTCATTTCACCACCAGGTTTCCTTTTCCTCCTTCCTCTGTCCAGATGTCACACCAAGCACCCTTCTTGCTGTCACCCTTAATACAACTGCTGTAGTTTCCCAAGTGTCTGGTAACTCTTTACTACCAGCCAGTGCCTGTCTCACCTCCTCCCTAAACTCAATCTTGCAGTCTTCCTTTTTCAACTTCCACCATTTGATCCTTGGCTCTGCCCTCACTCTCCTTCTCTTCTTGATCTCCAATGTCATCCTACATACCACCATCCTATGCTGCTTAACTACACTTTCCTTTGCCACCTATTTCCAGTCTTCATTCTCCTTCTGATCAACTCTTCTGCATAGAATGTAATCTACCTGTGTGCATCTTCCTCCACTTTTGTATGTAAACCTATGTTCCTCCCTCTTCTTAAAATACGTATTCATCACAGCCATGTCCATTCTTTTGGCAAAATCCACTATCCCCTGACCTTTTTCATTCCTCTCCTTGACACCATACTTACCCATCACCACCTCGTCTCCGCTGTTCCCTTCACCAACATATCCATTGAAATTTGCTCCAATCACCACTTTCTGTCCCTTGGGTACACTGTTCAGCATTTCATTCAACTCACTGCAAAAATCTTCTTTCTCCTCCATCGCACACCCAACTTTCAGGGCATATGCACTAACAACATTCATTATCACACCTCCAATTTCCAGCTTCTTAATCATTACTCTGTCTGACACTCTTTTCACCCCCAAAACACTCTTGACATACTGTTCCTTCAGAATAATCCCTACACCATTTCTCCTCCCATTCACACAATGATAGAACAATTTGAATCCACCCTTGATCCACCTGGCCTTACTCCCCTTCCATTTAGTCTCTTGCATGCACAATATATCAACCTTCCTTCTCTCCATCATATCTGCTAACTCTCTCCTCTTACCAGTCATACTGCCAACATTCAAAGTTCCTACCTCAGTTACACTCTCTTTAACTTCCTCCTTTTGTCCTGCCTCCGGACACATCTCCCCCCTCTTCTTCTCCTTCTTCAGCCAACAGTAGCCCAATTTCTGCCAGCACCCTGTTGGCTAACAGTATTGGTGGCAGTCATTGTTAACCCGGGGTTCGACTGATCCGGTATGGAAATCTGTATTGTTGTCCGCATATTGATTTGGCAAATGTAAAGTAAGAATGTTAGGGTGAAATGGTCAATGGGAGGTCTGAAACATGAAAGTACCCCATTATTAGAAGGATCTGGGACTCATAGTGGTCTTGTCTTACTGTACAGAAATGTGAATGCACATTTCTAAATAAACAGGATTCTGAGAAATTAATTCATGCTTTTATTTCTAGTAGGATTGACTACTGCAATGCGGTGTTCACAGGATGTTCAAATTGTTCTTTACACAAACTCCAGTTCATCCAAAATGCTGCTGCAAGAATTATTACAAGAACAAGAAAATACGAACACATAACTCCAGTTCTTAAATCCTTACACTGGCTCCCAGTTAAGTTTAGGGCAGATTTCAAAATCCTCCTTTTAACATATAAAACCTTAAATGGCCAGGGTCCAACTTACTTGTCTGAACTTATCATGACTTACAAACCAGAGAGCGCACATTAAGATCTCAAGATGCTGGTCTGCTTATGATTCCAAGGATTAATAAAATAACAGTGGGAGGTTGAGCTTTTAGTTACAGGGCCACTATACTGTGAAATGGTCTGCCTGCTACTATAAGAGATGTCCCTTTGGTCTCAGCTTTCAAATCCCGGCTGAAGACTCACTATTTCAGTTTAGTATATCCTGCCTAGAGCTGCAGATTAACTGTACAGACTGCATCTCTGTTGTTGGTCATTAGCACTACAACATAAGTAATAATTTGTTACTAACCCTCATCTGGGCCACGGCCCATCTGCCAAGTTGTTTTGCCTGCCTAAAGTAAAGTCATCCCTGATAGAGGATCGCAGGAATCGTGGGGTAGAGGGGTCCTTTCATCGGACTGGCTGGCCCAGCTCTGTTTCAGCTGTGGAAAGGCAGCTTGATGGAGATGGATGAGGTCTCCAGGACTCTAAACAAATCCAAATCATATTATCATCTACTGTTAAATTCTGCTCTGTACTTGTAATATTTTTATTTTACTATTATACTGTATTGAGGATTTGTTCTGTCCTGTATATTGTATTGTATTGTATTGACCCCCTTCTTTTTGACACCCATTGCATGCCCAACCTACCTAGAAAGGGATCTTTCTTTGAACTGCCTTTCCCAAGGTTTCTTCCATTTTTTCCCTACAAGGGTTTTTTTGGGAGTTTTTCCTTGTTTTCTTAGAGAATCAAGGATGGGGGGCTGTCAAGAGGCAGGTCTGTTAAAGCCCATTATGTGGCACTTCTTCTTTGATTTTGGGCTATACAAAAATAAATTATATTGTATTGTATTGTACAGATGCAGTATCAAGAAAATTAACAGGATGTTAGGTTACAGTCATGTGAAAAAGTAAGTACACCCTGTGAAATATATATATTTCTTTGACATAATTGGAAATATCAAGACTTGATCATCATTTAAACAGTATCAATAGATAAACATCATGTCACATTTAAATTAACATTTTCTAAATTAAATAAACATAAATGCAAATTCTGCATGTGGAAAAAGATTGTCTACCCCTATATTTGTCACTGCCGCAAATATCTTGAATTAAAACCAAGTGCACCAGAACAGGTGTTAATGATTAAAACATCACTAAAGAGGATCTTCTCTGAGCCTTTTAATTTTTCTTTCTTTATCTTATTTAAACTAAGACATTTAGTTTGATATTGAAGTGAGTGTTATCTCACCATGGCTAAACTGAAAGAGCTATGCAAGACATTCAGAAAGGAAGTTATAGATGCCTAGGATTCTGGGACAGGATTTAAAAAAAATCTACAGACAATTGAAATCAACCATTTCACTATCTTGAAGGTCATGTACCAGAGGAGAAGATTTCAGACAACTGCCAACTGGTCCCGGCTAGGCCACCCCAGCAAATTCAACCCGAAAGCAGATCATAAGATGCTGAAAGAAATTTCTAAGAAGCCCAGAATTATAAGTCTACCATTAGAGAGAGGCTGCACAAATTAGATATATGTGGGAGGTGTGACAGGCACAAACTTGCTGTACAGAAAGACCATTACAGGCAAGACTAAAGTTTGCCCATGAACACATACACTCTTAGAAATAACTTGTGCCATCTTCAGAGTGGATCTTCAGAGTGATGCCATAGGGGAAACATTTTTGGTTCCCATAAAACTCATCTTCATGAAGGTTCCAGAAAAAAACTATTTATTAAGATCTGTAACAGGCTCTTTATAGTAAATAACCATGAATAGACATTAACAGATTTGTGAAACACCAAGTCATGATTTGAATTGGACTCTCACTGCATACAATAACATGGGCTAAGTTTCAGGTTTTCTTAGTCTGTTTGAGTCCTGCTTGGTACCTTTCCGTGCATTAAAGATTGTTTTTTTCCACATATTGGGAAGTTTTTCAAAACACAAAGAATAAACTTAATATGCAAAGAATCCTTTCCAGAATTAAATTGTTCTTTGTCAAGCATTGGATCTATGATAAACCACAGGACCCAGTAAAGAACAATATATTTTTAAGAGTGTAGGCAAGGCCAGAAATTCTGCAACAATCTGCTCAGGACAAACAAAGCAAAGACAGAGTTATTTGGCCACTGTGATAGAAGACATGTCTGGCGAAAAACAAAGACAGCATTTAGCCAGAAGAATAAGGTACCAACTGTAAAGCATGGTTGTGGAAGTATTCTGCATTGGGACTTCTGCGCAACTTTAGAATCTGACCAATTTACCATCACAGAATCCACTACGAATTCTTCATAGAACCAGAGAGTGCTTGAAGATATTGAGAGATCATCTGCCAGAAGATTGAAGTTCAACCAAAAGTGGACCTTGCAACCTGACAGTGACCCTAAACATAGCAATAAATGAAGTGAAAAATGACTGAAAAGAATGAAATAGAGGGTTCTGGAAAGGCCAAGTCAAAACCCAGATAGGAATCACATCAAGATGCTAAGGGTTGATTTGAAATGGGCTGTGCTGAAGCCACCCCTCAAATATGAAACAAATGAAAGAATTCTGCAGAAAAGAGTGGGAAAAACTTTGTTGATGCCAAAGACATATAGAGAGCTCTAGGAAATGGTGACCTAATTGACGTCTACAGAGGGATACAGATGTCAATTAGATAAGAGCAGATTTCAGATAAATGTTAGATTTTCATGCAATGAAACCATAGACACCTGGAATAAATTAGCTTTTTAATTTTTTTTTCATGCTATCTGTCTTCTTCTTAGTCTCTGGACACTAAAACCTCCTTTATTCCATCCAGTTTGTACAAATGAAGGAATGACTTGTTGAAGCTGAAAAAAATTCAATGAGCTTACTGTACAGAAATTCCAGATTCCTACACCTCCTTGATAAAGTCAGTAAAGCTTACCATACTCTCTGAGGCTGAGGAGGGCAGGTAATAACAAAATAACAATAAGATCAGCACTTTGAAAACAATAGGTTTTGATATCTGTGCTGGCTGGTAGCAAATAGTAGGAGCTGTTTGGAGATGAAAAATTGGGAGTGGTCTCCCCTAGACTTTCTTGTATATTCAGATATGGGGATAGATAACTGAGGATTAAACTGCAAAGCAATGATTATATTTTTATGTTATACACATTAAAGAACTATCAACAACAAATCAAATCAAATTAATAAGATATTGAACCGCATTATAAAAGTAATTTGAATAAATCGGATTCTGCAGCTGCATGAATAAAAGGTAAAGTAACATTTCTGGTCTGCTGAAATAGCCCAAAAGTTGATAGAAATGTGTGTTTTGTACCTAATACTTGTATGCAAAATTTGGCTGACCTAAGTGAAAGCGTACTCAGGTTATCATGTTTACATACACACAGACACACATACACAGACACCCACACATGCACACACACAGACATAATTCCAAAAATGGTATTTTTGGACTCTAAAATGTTGAAAATGGTATTTTGGGAGGATTCCAATACTTTCCCTATCATTTAGTATGTGAGAAAGTCAGTAAGGTTTAATACGTTGAGATTTATAAAAATTTAATTTTCAGACAATTACAATACTTTCCCTATACTTTGTATACGAGAAAGTAAAAAGTAGAGACTAAAACAGGTGCTGTGCCATGTGCCAGTTTAAGTAAAGGGTATCCTTCTGCTCATCTCATCTGTCCTGATGTCTTCAACGCGAGTTCAACGCTGTCTACAGTGCTGCTGGGTTTATTATCAATTCAGAGAGAGGCGATTATAAACTGGATGCCACTGAGCTCATTCTGTATGAGTTCTAAAGATCTATAATTAAGTTGAGCTTTTTTCTGGTTTCTGTTTCACAACATCTGCTTTATTGCTATACATAGGTTTGTTCTAGGGCGGCACGGTGGCGTAGTGGTGGTGCTGCTGCCTCGCAATTAGGAGACCCGGGTTCGCTTCCTGGGTCCTCCCTGTGTGGAGTTTGCATGTTCTCCCTGTGCCTGTATGGGTTTCCTCCGGGTGCTCCGGTGGGTGGGTGTGTGTTCACCCCGCGGTGGGTTGGCGCCCTGCCCAGGGTTTGTTTCCTACTTTGCACCCTGTGTTGGCTGGGATTGGTTCCAGCAGACCCCCATGACCCAGTAGTTTGGGGTAAAAAGACTTGATATGAAGGATTTCCAGGTCTTACAGTAAATGCGTAATATCAAGAGAAATGTGTCTCGGTTGAGTCATCTCAGACCACTCCAAAGTGAAATTTTGTTAGTTGGTCACATTGCAGTGATGAATTAACACTTTAATGATGCTTTGTAAGTATTACGAAGACAAAAGAAGTGTGTGTTATGAAATAGGTATGTACCTGAAGTGTTACTATCAGTTCACAAAATGATAAAAAAGGTGTAAATTCACTTGTGATCAGAGTGGCAAGAAATAACCAATGATCAAACCTCACACTGCAAGATATGTGCAGGTGGGATGCCCTTCCATTCCATGAGGTTGCTTTTCAGGCACGATGTGGTCACCGGAGTCACTTTACCTTTGGTAAAATATTAACAAATGTTAATGAAATATTAAATATTGACAGACCTACGTATCTAATATTGACAGACATGCAAGGCAGTAGATATGTAATCTGAGAGATGTAATCTGGAGAAACCAGAGGTTACAACTGGAGAACAAGTACACAACATACTTCAGTGAAATTAAATTCACCTGACATGTCTGAATAAACAACAGTGAAGCACATGTCTATCTTCTGTAGAGTTGCCTACATTAAGCATTTCCTTCCAGCAGCAGGCTAAGTAGTGCACCATGTTCATATCCTCCTAGTTTTCAGACAGTGAGATGGTTTTGGTACGCAAACCACAGTGTTATTGCAAATGTGCTGGTGCGCAAACACAGCTCCTGTCAACCCTCCATGATTTCTGTCCGATGAAAGAAGTCAATGACGTGCCCTTGGTGTATTTATTGTTATTTCTGGTTTGTTTGATAGTATGCTATGTGAAACTCTACCACTCTAACTAGAGATCAACACAAAGTAATCATTTACTGATTTGGCACAAGGCAAATAAATGGACTATGAGTGTGAAGCCCATCCATTCAAAACTGTATTTTTCAGTAGCACAGGGAGACACAGCTTCTCATATCAATGCTGTGTGCTAAGGACGGCCCAATCATGAAGGGTGCACCAGTCCAGTAAATGGGTCACTAATTTACGCTCACACTGCACCATTTTCTGACTTTATGTACTAAAATGATAAATCTACCTGAAAAGTTAGGTGTTTCATTGTTCAAGAAAACATTCCAAAATATTCAAGCAGATAATTTATTACAATTGTTGTGGTACAAAACTCCATTCCATGGTAGGCATAATGGATAGAAATGTTGAGAAATATTACAGGGTGAGTTGTGTTATAAAAGTCAAACAGGATGAAATATGAAATGCAATATTGCTGTTTGAACACAGAAGGAATTCTAGAGAATTATAAATCCTATAAATTTGATAAAAACTACTGACTGTCTAAGCATTGTAACAACAACGGGACACCACTGAGTCATAAACCACATAGTTATACCCAACACAATTCCAGGTTCAAACAAATGCTTTTATTAGAAAAAAACACCTTCTTCATAAGAACACCAGCATTAATTCAGTTTATTTTCACTTTTATTGAATTTATTTAAAGCTTGTAACATTCCATACAATCAAGTCAAACTTAACAAAACTAAATTCAATTCAACCATCATCCATGAGAAAGAAAGGCCAACAGTCAAACTAGAACTTTTGAGTGTAGTATAGAGGGAAAGGAGTCTTTCTCCCCAATATAAGTGCTTATTCTAAAAATTAAAATATTACTGATAGATCCTGAACAGATCCTCAGGAATTCAAGAAAGAATCAGATTTTTTCCAATTTCAAATAGTATATAACATCAGTTACCCGCTGACTTAGAATAGGAGAGTTAAGATTCTTCCAGCTGAGTAAGATAAGTCTACTTGCCAATACTGAAGTAAAGGCAATTACGGTTTGTTTGTCCTTCTTCACGTTGAGCCCATCTGGGAGTCCACCAAACACAGCTGTTAATGGGTTAGGAGGGATTGTGACACCAAGGCTGTCTGAAAAGCATTTAAAGATTTTCGTCCAGAATGATGCTAATTTGGTGCAGGCCCAAAACATGTGACCCAGTGAGGCTAGAGCTCGATTGCAGCGTTCACAGGATGGATCTTGACCTGGAAAAATTTTGGACAATTTTAAACGAAACAGATGTGCTCGATAAAAGATTTTAAGTTGAATAATTGTATGCTTTATATGGAGCTCGAGTGGATTGTGAGCGTGGCTGCTTTCCACTCCTTTCCTGAAATGTTGAGTAAGAGATCTTTTTCCCACTGTACTTACAGATCTTTAAAAGGAAGAGACTTTTAAAACTAGTTTTATATATAAAACAAGTCTCCTTCTACCTCCAAGAAGGCATTGCTCACTGCCTTCCGACTTTGACTCGTTTAAGTGAGTGACGAGCTCTCTTTTAAGTTAAACCAAACATCTTCTGTCCAAGTTGTCCGGAACATTTCCAGGTTGTGTGTCCACCAGGGCAGTCCTGCCCCGGCAGGCTGCACAACAGGGCTGTGTTTCTGGACTCCAACTCCCATGCCATCTATTGCAGGTGTCTTAATCAGGTTCAGCCCTGAAGAACACTGCCACATGTTGTGTGGGGGAATGTATTACTCCTGGTAAGTCCATTCACCCAATCCATCCATTATGCCCTCCTGGCTGAGAAAGAATCCCACCTTTTTCCCGGGGAGGATTTCTGTCCTTCCTGGCATCTACAGCATCAATCAATCAATCCAAGCAAAAACAGGCATGAGGTATAGCATTGCTATCATTATAGACACAACA
The DNA here is from genome assembly GCA_026402145.1 of Polypterus bichir lapradei. Lineage (NCBI taxonomy): Eukaryota > Metazoa > Chordata > Cladistia > Polypteriformes > Polypteridae > Polypterus > Polypterus bichir. The sequence goes on from JANRMT010062807.1 coordinate 31,051,359, forward strand.
GATGCCACAACAGACACCTTTATACAAAATTAAGATTACATTTTCTGTTTCACCAGACATAAAATTTTGAACTATGAGGAGGAAAACAGTGAAACTTATATTGAAATGCAAGTAACTTCAAAATCCTCACATAAAAGCATCATGACGAAGAAGTCATACCATGGTCCATTGTTCTGTCACTAATACAGTTACAAAATATTAAGGAAAACATTTTTAATGGCTTTCAAAGTAATGATAAATCTGACCAGTAAAACAAAAAAAAAAATAAGCTTGATGGCAACAGATTTCTGGTTCAATTCTAAAAGAAAGATAAGGAGTCAAATACCATTGAAGTCATTTTAACAGAACACATTCCAATAAACAAGTGACAAAATCAAGATCCCCCTCTCCCCCCAAGCCATTTCTTGGAACAGATAAACTGCATCTTAACTTACAAAGGTAGAAAAGCTAATTATTAAATCTCAGTTATATTGATATGAATAAAACGTTCTGTTTAAAATGAAACATCAGTTCTCTGGGTATTTATTTGACTTTCAATGTCTTGAGCCATTCATGACAAACCAATTTCTTGTCTTGTTATTGGTTAAAAACAAAAAAAAAAAAAAAAAAAAAAAAACGCCACCCAACCCCCACACCCATCATGCGCTGCAAGCAAAATAAAAGGCCTGTTTTGACACTTCACAAGAGCCATTGACTCACTTTTTACGATTTAAACCTGACTGGATAAGTTAACGCAGCTGTTTCACAGATCCTTTTCTTTTGTATTCTACAGTTTGCATCATACCAGCCATTGTAGCTCTTTGATTTTTTGAGCTCCACACAGTCCTCTCCTGTTGGACTGTGCACTTTATCAGTCCAGTTGTCCAGCTCTTGTCCATTGTCACTCTCCCTTTTACCCCAAAACCTACAAGAGAACAAGAGCTATTATAGTAGATTTGGACTTTACATCTACATCCCTTCATGGAGTTTGCATGACACAAACAATCCTGTGTGAAGAGATTTGAACATAAATAAGCATGAAAATACAGAAACTTCCATGATATTTTTTTATCCTGCAAATGTGCAGCTGCCAGTCAAAGCAAGAGCTGGAAGGCTCTGCAGCTCTTTTTAAAAAGACAGATTGTTATTGAAATGGATGTTTTTGTAAAGGAGATATGGTGTGGCAGCTGTTTTTTTTTTTAAGTTTTGGCTCTTTTTATTGGGTGGGCAAAAGCCAACCAGGGTGAAGAAAATGTACAGTTTTTAAAAAATATATTTCAATGTTCTACAAGGTAATGTAATATACAGTCTTATGTATGTTAGACAGTTCCTAAAAATTTTTGTCTTAGATAATTATTTTATGTCTTCTGGATTAGTGTGTCAATAGAAAAAAAGTATTTATTGTTCCAGATATTCCCTTGTCAAATAGTGAAGCTATACAAGTAAGATATATGAATAGCCTTAAAAACCTTAAAGAAAGAAATTCAAATAGTGAAAGAGTACTCCAGCTCAAAAATCTTTGAGAAGTGTGTAGCCATGCAGCCCAGTTCTTGATGAAACAAATCTATCGAAAAGGTGATAGTGATCAATGGCATCTCATTTAGGAAAAAGCAACGTAACTTAATTAAAACAGAAAGTAGTAAAAGTTAGGAATGGGACAACCATACTAAAAAAATGAGGTTACAGTAGATGTGGTGGTGTAACCTGCAGATCTTACTCCATAACACAGTGAAAAAAACACACAAGGTGGTCATCCTGCATCATCAAGGACTCCTGCCAGCAGGTCTGCTGTCCAAGCTCTTCTGCAAAAGCACAAATAAACAAATTGCAAGGTTGAGGACCGAAAACACGGTAGTTGGCCATAGAAACCGAATGAACCAAATGAGAAAAGAATAATCAAATTTAGTTCCTGTTTTATCGTGTTATCAGAGCACCAAATATTAAAGGTACCAACTAACATCTTAGGCTCTTATTGTAATGGTGGATAAAAAACAGCTATGCAACTTTTACTTGTAACCCCTTCCTAGTGTCTATTGTATCCCAAATATTCAACCCTAGATGTCTGTGAAGTTTCTCAGTCATCCAGATGGAATTATCTGGTAGTTGAGTCATGGCAACTGGACTTCTTTCTTGTTAGGTAGATACTGCTCATCCAAGCAGCTTCTTAGGATATAGGTATTTGCTGTCTTGAAAAAGAGTGACCTGCTTTGAACTGTTTAAACATACAAACAATACAAAATTGTGATAACAGAAATGCTCTTTCCTTGGAAAAGCATTTTGGATTTATGCAAATGTTTGTATTTACCTGACTTGCAAATTAACATGTCTGGGAATTTTGGTTTCTAATCAGCATGCGTGTACTCAACAATACTTTTTTGTGAAGCTGTGTTTACTTTATTTGTTAAGCCCAGCAAATTTGGTATGTGCTATTGTTTAATTCATCGTCCCGTTGATCTAGGCAGGGACTGAGGCTGATTTAAACTTCTGGGCGGGAGATGGCAGGGGTTTTTTTTCACAGGACAGTCCACTGAGAATGCTGCCAAGACCACTTGCACAGTGGGTCCAACGAGAGAGAGGGAAGCTGCATTGAAGGAGTGAGTGAAACTAGCGACGACCTAGGCCATTGCAATACAAGGAGCCCAGAGTGGAAAAAAAAGAAGAAACGCTGACAGGGATTCATGCATTTGAGAAAACTTCTGTTGGGAAACAAGCATCTGGTGAACAAAGTGCATCCGTGGACAGCTGGACAATTAATTGTTGGGGTAACACAGTGCGCAAACTGGACTCTGCACCACTAAAGGTTGTATATCCTCCACTTCATGTTTTTAACGGACTTTTAGAGTGTGGACTGTGCTTTCCTTTTTAAAAAAAGGGTTTTTGTCCCTGATATTGTTAGATTTTCATGTTTGTGTATCTCTTCGATGTACTTTATATTGACTTGTGTAATAGAACCTAAAATTTCTACTATGTCTTTCATTGTGTGTTTACTCACCACCCAATTTAAAGAAACCTGTGCACTATTCACAGTTAATCTCAAGAGTTCCCAGTCTCTTAATAAAACTGGGTGGTGTATTTTAATGGTGTCTAGGTTAGATTACCAGCAAGTGTCACCAGGCACCTGTAACACCCATCTTATTGTTGTCAGTTGTGTTAGTGTAGCATACCAACATTTTTCAATTTCGCAAAACACCCTACAAACATTACATAATATAGATAAACTCAAAGATGTTTTACCATGGGAATCAAAAGTTTTTTCCTTTTGGGAATTCACTTTCTTACCTTTTTCTTGGATCCAGGGGCCTGTCATTCACCCATACAAAGTCACCTTCTGTCACCCGATCTGACAGTCCAATCCAGTAGGATTTTTCCTTGCCTCCTTTGATTTCCACCATTACTGTTAAAAAATCCTAAAGTGAAGAATTAAATTTTATCAGTGCATAGATTACCTCCTGGCAACTATTTAATGACATTTTCCATATTTGATTTATCTACCTCAACTAATCCCTCATGGTCACTCTAGACTTACAGTGTGCCCACTTCACTTCTCCTAAGCCTTCCTTTGAGTGAGCACCACTATGATGAATGCCATACCTGCTCCTCCTTGTTCTCTATAATCACCAAGTGTCCTCTCTCTGAAAAGCAGTGATCTTGACTGTCGGACCAGTCCAGCTTATCAGTGGAAAGGAAGTAACACTTGGAGATAAACAGCAGCCAGTTTTGTGGACACACAGAGCAAGTCTGACCTGCAGGAAAGAGAAAGGAAAAGAGATGGAGTGAAGATAACCGGAGAGTTGAGCATCTGGTCTCTTATGCACATGATATTGACATTCACAAGGACTCACATGCATTATAGAGGGGAGTGGCTGGGGATTAGGACTGTGGGGAGCAGATAAAAAAGATGTTTAATGCAGCTCTTGGGGAACTCACTCAGGCACACTACTATTTAGTCAGCTTAAGGTGTGAAAAATTTCAATTTTTATGTTTTATTCAGAGTAATATCTCACTATATAAATGACTCTTCAATAGAGATGCTTTGTGAGATCATCTATTAGACAAACATCAGCATATGCTAGGAGGTAGGGTGGCACATTCGTCCCATGGTTTTAGTGTCCTTAGTTGAATCATGTACCTAGAATTTTCCTCTATGCATTTGGCATGTTCTCCTTGTTTCTGACTGTGTCTTCCTCCCTTATTCCCAAAGATGTAGTGTAGGTAAATTGAAAATCTCATTTTGGTCAGTGTCAGTGTGTGTGTTTGTGCCTGGGGGGCTCATGTAATGGACCAACACTGCAGCCTGAGGCAAGGCACCTTTGTGCTGCCCACACATATATATAAAACTTGAACTGAGCTGAGACAATAAACTTGATCCACTTATAAAACATTGGGATACAGGCTTCATGATGCAATAACCCCACGATAAAGTGCACAATGAAAAAAAATAATGTATTTCTTTGGGAACATGTGTGAGAAAGAATAAGCCTTCAAAGAAAACATACAAAATTGTTATTAAAACAATATATATATATATATATGAATTTTTCACTGCTTTTGTTTAACCCCACCACTGTGTTTTGATTTTGCAATTGCAAAGTTTGTATGTGAGACAAACCTCAGCTGATCTGCACATCTTGCACACTCCTTGGCACATTTAAACTGTCCTGCACCCTAAAAGGCAACTGCCTAAACCTTTTAACTAAACCTCCATAGAGCAAACATAAAAGATATTTACTAGTCATTGTGCAGGTGCCTGACACTTTAACATCATTCCAGAAATGTAAAAAAATGAAAATGATTTAATCAGTATAACTGCAAAGTACAATATGTAAAAATCAAGAAACTTAATGCCAATGACATGCACTGTGTAGGTGCCAAGATGGATAGACTGGCATCCCAACCAGGAAGGTGGGTGGTTCCTTTCCCGGACGGAAGGCCGTAAGGGTGTGGATAGATAGACGTCCCTGCCAAGGTAGTTGTAGATACCTTTCCTGGCTGGGAAGATCTAACAGAATGACGGAGAAGGCCTGTCTCTTGGGGCCATGTTGTCCCCCAGTACACCAGATGGCACCATCCCTCAGGTAGAACTCCCATTTGTACACCCGCAGGGCACATTGGGAATTGTAGTTCTGAAGGACAGCCCCGTTGGGGTACATGGGTGCTGCCAACAGGAGCTGGGAAGGGAGGAATTACACATTTTAAGGAGTTTCCGCTTGACCTTGATGTGCATCCAGGTGAGTTTGAGCTGGGAGGTGGAGGACAAAGATTGTCTGGAGGAGAGTAGAAGAGAATATGTTAATTGTGCTTGTATTTTTTTAAAAGAAAAGAACCGAAAAAGGTATTTTTGTATACTAAAACTGACTTTATTTTGAACCCTTGGCTGTGTACGTCCACTTGTCTCTGGAGTCTGTGGCCTCAGTGGCACCCCCTACCTGTCACAACTGATAAGAACGCAGCTTTGAAATGTGCCGTTTCAATTCTTGGAATATCTCAGAATGGCAAAGATGTGCAATCTGTGTTAAGCAAAATTGGAAACTTTTATAATGAAAATATTTGTACCAATTTTAAATGTTGTACATAAATAAGCCACTGAAGATTTATGGAATTCTAAAGGTCCATACTTGCTATTTTATTTTTTTGTGTTTTTGGATTCTTTTGCGTTCTGTCACAGCGAGTTGAAGTACCTCATATGTGTCGTCATGGCAGATGAATAAGATGTTCCTGTGAGAGTAACAGCAGAAGTATGTGATTGAATGTTGCCTTAAGCTTGGGAAGAGCGGTAGTGAAACTCTTGAAATGTTACAGCAATCATTCGGTAATAAAAACCTACTTCATCGAAGGAAGTACCAAATGTGAGTGAATGATGAAGTGTGTTTGGGGAAGCCATCCACAGTGGTTACGAATGTCAATATTGCCAACTAACTAACTAAAGCTAACAAACTGTTGGGGGAAAACAGAAGGCTCACTTTATGTAAACTGTCAATGTGAAAGATGCTACTTTGAAAAATAAAAATGTTCCAAGCCCGTGGAGACATCCAATTTTGAATAATAAAATCAGTCTCTTTACTTTTCAATCAGCTCTCCTATACTCTCTAAATTGTAAACAAAACAGCAAAAAACAATGAAAACTGGAAAAACACACTAACACCTACATCCTGAATGGCTGATGCCATTTTAATTTTATATCTATTGCATCAGCTGCTGAGGAGAGGAGAAGGAGGAGAAGCCAGGAATTAACAAAAGAAATAGAATTGCCATGGATGCCACCTACTCCAAGATGTGCCTTTTGGAGGATGGTACTTCTCCAGTGCTGTTGCTCTCTTATTGAGCACTGCATACTCGTACTGGAGCCTGGCATGGTTCTTACTGAGCTCCCCATACTTCATCTGGAGGCTGGCATGGTCTTTAGTCAGCTCTTCATACTGAAACTGAAGATATTCATGGTTTTTATTCAGCTGTCCATAGTGGAACTTAAGCTTGCCATGGTTTTTATTTAGCTCTCCATACTGGGACTCGAGACTATCATGAGACTTGTTCAGCACTTCATACTGGGCCGTCAGATTGGTATGGTTCTTATTCAGTGCTCCATAGTGAGACTGGAGACTGACATGGTTTTTATTTAGCTCTCCATATCGGGTCTCTAAGGCTATAAGCATTTTCTTTACACGTTCATATTCTTCCGCCAGGACAGTGTTGTTTCCATTGATCGACTCCTGCTTCAGCTTCGTGTCAGTTTTAAAGAACAATTGATTTTCCTTTGCTTTGGTCACATTCCCTTTTTTTTGAAGACCTGTGGAAAACAAAAAAAAAGAATGTTTTAATTTTTTGTACTGACATTAAAAATGAAGAGTATAAATGTGACTGTGTTTTTCTCAATAAACTCCATTACTTTAGATTAAATCAGATTCAATTTGATTAGACTGTTAGTCCCCAAGGGAAAATGAAAATTTTATAGAACCTACAAAAAAAATATTATAATAAAAAATGCAGCAACACCCACTCCCCGACCCACACACACACCCAAATACTTAAGAACCTCTGTCTCGGATAACAGAGAGCTGCTGCTGTCAATATAAAAACTCTGCATAAAAGAAGCTTCAGGAATGGATGGAATCAACCCCATGGTGCTGAAAACACATGCCAGCCAGCTCTGTGGGGTCCTTCAGCACCTGTTGTCCCTCTCCCTGAATTTGCAGAAGGTTTCCCATCTGTGGAACACATCCTATGTGGTCCCTGTATCAAAGAAAAGTTGCATTCCACTGATTCTAAGGACTTCAAATCAGTAGACCTTTGAGTGGCTGGTCCTAAAACAGCTAGGACCCCTGGTTTTGGAACATCTGGATCTTCTGCAGTTTGCCTATTAGGCAAATAGGTGTGGAGGATGCTCTGATCTACATGCTCCTACTTGGACAAAGCCTGCACCACTGTCAGAAAAATGTTACTTGATTTTTAAAGTGCCTTTAACACCCTTCTGACTTATTGACTGGGATAAAAGCTCAAAACTTTGAATCTTGATGCTCCCACAAGCTCCTGTGTCTCAGACTCCCTGTCCAACAGACAGGAAGGTTAGGAGTAAGGTTAGGGGTAGGTTTAGCCTTAGAGTTAGTCTGTGAGGTTGAGGCACTGTGCATAGGAACTGTCCTGTCTCCCTTCCTGTTCACCATCTACACAACAGACAATACCCGCACTTAACATCTAAAGAAATGTTGAGATGACTCATCTATCGCAGGGTTCATTAATAATGGAAACGGGTCAGAATACAGGAAGGTTGAGAAAGACTTTGTCTTGTGGTGCAGGGAAAACAAACTGCAACTCAACATCAGCAAGACTAAAGACCAGAAGAACCTCTGAGACCAGTCACCATTAAGGGGAAGGACATGGAAGTGATGCTGAGCTTCAAGTACCTGAGGGTTCATATAAACAACACACTGGACTGGTCTGACAATATAGTGACGTTAGACAATAAGGGCCAGAGCAGACTGGACTTGCTAAGAAGACTCGGTCTTTTGATGTGTGCAGCAAGCTGCTGAAAATGCTCTATCAGTCCTTAGTACCGGAGGTGTTCTGCACTGCAGTATCCTGGGGAAGCAACTTAAGTTCAAAAGCCACACAATGCCTGATCAAACTTATCAGGAAAGCCTGCTCCATCATAGGGTGAACCCTGGACACACTGGAATCTGTTGTAGAAATGAGGATGGTGGACAAATTGAATGCCATCTTGAAAAATCCCCTATATCCTCCCCTCCAGGAGATGCTGTCTTGGTGCACTTTTAGTCACAGGTATATTCTACCACAGTGTGCTCAGAAGTGCCTCAGTGGGTCTTTACTGCCCACTGCTATCTGACAATTCAGTGCTTTCTCAATGCAATCATTAAGTTCATTTTAAAATATCTGCACAATATACATTTATTTAATTAACTTATTTATTTATCAATGGCTGAATTATTTGTCCTGTGAGTATGTATCCTTGTTTTGAATTCCCTCTTCTTGCCTGAAGAAGGGGCCTGAGTTGCATATTGTGTAATCTTTTTAGTTAGCCAATAAAAGGTGTCATTTTGCTTGACTTTTCTCTACACTCATGGGATTAATAAAGTTTATCTAAACTAACCTAATAAAGTCTTGTAATGTGACAGTAAGATGAGGTTGGACCTCCACATTTTGTTTTCAGGTTTATATTTAAAGTCATTAACACATTTGGATAGAGCAGGTACAGCTTGTAGTGTCCACAAATGGAACATGCCAGATAGATGTTTAGTTTCCTTGTGTGAAGTCACAAGCATTCGGAATGAATTCATCATGGAGTACAGTAAAGAATTCTGTTGCTGAGTCAGCCAGGATGATGTAACTTACTTCCCTGAGCAGTAAAGAGTCGGCATTTCAATATCTGCATAACACATTTTAGATTTAATTGCACTGTGCCCACTTTTTCACCATTTCTCTTTCACATACGTCTCCTGCTTTTCTCATCTCAGTCTGATGAAACCCATCCAGCATTTAAGTATACTGCCAGTCAAAAGTTTTAGAACACCTCAGTTTTCCAAATTTGTCTTCAAATGTAATCAGTTGAAAATGGTGAAAGGGTAATCAGTAAACTGCCAGAGGTATATATTTAAAGTTTAGGGTATCAAAAACTGAAGAAAAGGAAATATACTAAACTATACTATACTAAATTAAATTATTCTTTCAATATGGATTTTTAGAAAGCCATTTTACCATGTGGACCACCAGGGGACACACCAGCTGCCCCAACCTGACACAGTCAGAGACACAAGTCCAGGACACAACACACATTTATTCAAAGCTGGAGAACCATTTTTGTCTTGTTCCCCAGCAGCAACACAGTATAAAGCTTTCTCTCCCTCTCCCTCTCCTCCCAACTCTGGCTCCTGCAGTAGTAGCTGCTGGCTCCTTTTATAAAGCACCAAGAGATGATCCAGGTGCTTGTTGACCTACTCCCAGCAGCACTCCTAGGTGAGGCATAAGTGGGCATTACAAGGGCTCAGTAGTTCTCCAGGCTCCCCCTGGCGGTAGCCACGGGCCCCAGCAGGGTTGAACTTCCATGCTAAAAAACCCATTGCTGCACACCAGGGGGGCTGTCCACCAGCTCTCCAGGGGCGGTAATGCTCTGGATAGCCCCGGGCCTTCTATTATAGGGGCGTCCTGGCTGTCTGCCACAAACGGTATACTAAAAATTATTGAAAAACTTCCAAACACATTTGAGCATAAAACAATGTGCATTGAATAGCAAACTTGAAATGTGCTGGTGTACGGTGTCTTAAAGTTTACATCTTTGTGTATATGAACTGTGTGTAATGAGTGAGCCCACCTTGTTAAGAGTATTTCCCAATGTCTTCTGCAGTGTTTGCTTGGTAATGGAAGCTGGAGCAGAAGAATGAAAGAAGGAACAAGTGAGTGATAGTAAAAGTACTTTTATTGGATCAAGTGTACACCTGCTGTCGAATGGATTTGAGTAGCACAGAATCAACAAGCATTTTGATGAATAAGAGACGTCCTTGTTTTAATTATATTAATCATTACTTTCTTAGGTTTTATTCAGGGTTCCTACCCTGGCTTATGTTTATAGTCATTTACTTAGTCTTTTTTGGATCATTTATGATAATTATTTCTGTTAATATTGTTATGTTCATTTGTAGCAGTTGCCACATCACTGTTGTCTTTGGTATTCTAGTTTGTTCATTCATTGGACAGTCTTGACTTGCCTTGAAGTGGAGATAACACCTGCAACTTTATGCGAGAAAATGCACTGTGGACTGGCCAATGGCAAGTGAAAGATATTAAGTAAAAGAAACAGAAGGTCCCAAGCTGAGGACCTCGGGAATTGCAGCAGGAGGGAAGCTTTTCAGCTGGAGGAACTACAACCTATTAGGAAGGACGCCTGTTCTACATCATCCAGAGGTCGAAATCTGTTGTGGTGAGGCAAATCTGAAAGAGTAATTCCTGAGGGTTGGACTGTGGAAGAGTCGGTAAGTGTAAAATGTTTTTTTTTTTTTTTCTAAAATCTGGGAAGCATCCCCATTTTTCTTTTGGCATTGAAATGAGCTTCACCAGATTATAGAATAAATTTACAGATTGTCGGGATTAATATTTGTTGGTCTGCTAACTGTGGTTTGTGCCATTTACATTGTTTCATGCTCATCTTGTGCTTGTGAATTGTCCTTGGGTCTTGATTTAATTGCACCATAATCAGAACCTTTTAACTCCTGAGTATACATGTAGGAAACCGGGGTAGCAGTTTGTAACCCAACCTTGTGAAACAAGCAGGACACTTCCATCCTGCAGAGAACAAATTTCCATTTGCTACTCCATTTGATAAAGTTGAATACCAACTACAAACCACATTATTTTCTGTTTCAGTCCCTCTCTACAACTAAGCAGATGGCTGCTTAAAACCTCTGTATACCATGCTCATCCCTTATGGAATAATACTTACAAAACACAGTGAGTCCAACCAGGGAAGCCATTTGCAAAATACAGAAGATCAGCAGCACTTTGAACTGGCAAGCTTTTTTATCCCCATTTTTGGGAGGCACTAAAGATGCTGGGAGAGAAAAGACAAAGGAGTCTGAACAAGAGGTGTGATATACTGAAATGCTACTCACCTACTGTGAAATGTATCTGTCAAGTTAGCTCATCGCCTCGTGCTTTACCTGCTAATGTCTTCATGGTGAGTTCAATTTCCAAATCACTTTCGGAGCTGCAAGGATTGCACTCTTCATCATTTTCAGAGCTGCAAGGATT
>JANRMT010062807.1:31076894-31090253 GCA_026402145.1 Polypterus bichir lapradei
AAATTAGTTTTATGTCCTCTGCAGTGTTAAGAGAGAAAGGCTTTGGTTTGGGATAAAAAGAAAAAAGGTGTAAAGAAAGGAAAGTTGCCTTTTTCTTTTATATAGTGTAGAGAGATGTTTTCGCTGACGATATGAGCGCCTTTTGGGGACAGTCGCGGTGGGTCTTGTGTAGACTGGTGAGACGTCCCAGCTATTAATCGGCTGTGATGGCACTGTCAGTCCTCCACTCCTGTGCGTGTCTTCATAATCCGAGCTGACGACCTCATAATCGTATACGTGGAAAAGAAAGTGCGAAGCGCCTTAATATTATTTTGCCGCGGTGTAGAAAAGGGGTCCCGTGTTTGCACTTGTCTGGGCTATAACTCAGGGGGAGGATGAAAAAAATTTAAAGTGCTCACTTTGACTTAAGGCAGAAGCGCAGTCAGCGTCTCAAAGGCCGGCACAGCTATGCGCGCGCGCCGGCTGCTCGACTTTTGCTGGGCAGGAGACACCAGTTTTTGCAGACACGTTCACATGATCAAAAGTCTCCGCGCTCTTTGGAGGTCATTCATATATATATATATATATATATATTTTATATATATATATATATATATATATATATATATGAAAATACCCGCGCCTCGCAGCGGAGAAGTAGTGTGTTAAAGAGGTAATGAAAAAGAAAAGGAAACATTTTAATAATAACGTAACATGATTGACATTGTCATAAGTGTTGCTGTCATATATATATATGCGAGGGTAAAATGAATTGGGAAGCACGCGTATATACTCAGTGCATCCCATCTCGGGAATCAAACCTCAGATGTCGAAGCTAGAGGGAAAGCCTCTACCATTGCGCCACGGCATGTGGCTTGTCTATTTGAGAATACAGTATGTAGATCGGGATATATATATATATATATATATATCAAAATACCCGCGTTTGGCAGCGGAGAAGTAAAAACAAAAGGAAACATTTTAATAATAACGTAACATGATTGTCAATATACAGTAATTGTTTTGTGAGTGTTGCTGTCATCAAGGATTTGATTATCATTATTTCTTTCAATTAGGTTCGTATTTATACGATGTGTTGTGTTCAAGTTACATTCCCTGTTTGTCAATCGTAAAGATAAGAGGTTTCATTCATCGATTCGTTTCTTACTGCATCAATAAACAGCTCGTCTTCCTCTTTATCTGAGATGTGACACACTGCAAGCACGGGTTTTTTTTTACACTGTCTTCCTTTAGCAGGACATTGACTTTTTCCACCGTGTGCTTTGTTTCCGCAGTAGCTGCACTTATGAATATGCTTGTATGTATCAGACGCTTCATATTTTTTTGCTGCCTTCTCAATTGTGTAATTCGGTTTTTGTTTAGCACTCTTTGGAACTGTTGCTTTTTGTCTGTGCATTGCGTCAGTTCATGTGAGCTGCTCGGTGTACATGCATCGAAGTTTCCCAGGTGTGCTGGTGCCATCTCGTGCGATTTCCACGGCTTTTTTTAATGTTACCGAAGATCCGGCACTTAAAAGTTTCTCTCGCAGTTTCACTGAGTTTGTGTCAAACACCACCCTGACCATCTCATCTTCCTCTGCATAAGCACAGTCCTTCACCTGTGAATATTTAGCAGCAGTGTTTCTATTGGATTGCCACTGATGGACGGCCTTATATGGGCAGGCACTAAATTACAAACGCCAGCGGCAGCCTGTCTATGAACTTATTTTAAACTTTAGGTTTACACCGTGCTTTGTTTCCGAAGTAGCAGAGCTCAAGAATATGGTTGTATATGTCACTCACTCGCTTCTTATTGTTTCGCTGCCTTCTCAATTATATAATGCATGTTTTCTTCAGCGCTTTTTGGACCTGTTCCTGGTATTCTACGTACTGCGTTGATAGTCAGTTCACGTGATTACGTGGGAGGCGTGATTATGTCACACGAAACTCCGCCCCCCCACGGCTTTCAAGGTCAACTCCATTACATTATATGGAGAAAAATAGCTTCCAGTTATGACCATTACGCATAGAATTTCGAAATGAAAACAGCCCAACTTTTGTAAGGAAGCTGTAAGGAATAAGCCTGCCAAATTTCAGCCTTCTACCTACACGGGAACTTGGAGAATTAGTGATGAGTGAGTGAGTCAGTCAGTCAGTCAGTGAGGGCTTTGCCTTTTATTAGTATAAATATGAAAAAGTTTCTGTTTTAACAATGTGTTTACACAGATTACTGTAGAAACGGAACACACATGAAATGCGTGTGTTCCAAATAACAATCTATTATTTCCACTCTAAAACTCCACTTCACTCCCAGATAATCAATCAAGGCAAGAGCTGGGAGAAGTTCATGCACGTTCTAAGTCGGTAGGGGGATGGAATAGCTGGCTGCTTGCAGCTTGTCTTTAGTTGGCACATTTAGAGGACAAAGGAGAGGTGAAAATGGTTTTATGGTGGCCCGGATCTATGAGTTTTTTTGTAGACTCTGGTAATTCTAGTGTTAAGAAGCATGTAGTGATTCACACACATAGAACACATGAATACAAAGCATTTAATGTGCTAAATTATTTACAATGGGATTTGAGAAACTCTAGGAAATTAAACATCGATTTTAAGATGAAGTTTACAATGTTCTACTTTGATGACAAAATAAAGTTAAAGTGGAAATTTTGATATTAAAACCAACATTTCAAACTTTTTTTTCTTCACTGTGTACCCATTTTTTTATTGGTGCCCTAATACACTTCCATTTGATGCTCAGACAGTGGGCAACAACTCGCATTTTCACATCAGCTTTGACATCTGACCAGTTCTTTTTTATTTCGGGCACTATGCAAGTATCTGAATATGAGCTTCCATCAATTTCCTTTTGTTGCAACTGAGTAGGACCTCCACTTCGCATTTGGTGAAATTCTTTTTTTCCATGTGCCTTTGCCATGGAATAAAAGGGGCTATTTATAATGATTTGCATATTCAAATTTGCAAAATTCTAGGAGGAGTTGGGGTGTGGCTGTAGGCGCGTGCACATGAGTTAAATTTCACATTCATCGGGATTTGTAAATGGGAACTGCGTGGAACTTGACATACACACAGTTTTATGCATCTAAATTTTTTTGTGCATACGCAGATTCGTTTTTGTCTGCATGCCAAGTTTTAGTGTGAATTCTACGCACAGCATTATACTTGAAGCCCCTGGCCTTTTAGTGTATTTTGTGGCCTTCACCCCCTTTTGCCATCTTGCGTTACTCTGTATACAACACAGCTTTGGTAGCTTTCAAATTCTATTAAGAGCAAACTGCTAGTAAATTACACATAGCTGTATGTAAGCAAATTTTACAGGTTATTTACCAGTGCATTTCAAAATATGTTTCATTAAGGAATTCCAACCCAATGCATGGCTTGCTTGTGCCCACACTCACACTTGGTCAGAAAATACTGTGGTGATTTCTGAGTTTGCTTAGTTCACCTGGGGTGATATACTCAAAAAAATCAATAATTAATTGATTATATATTTACTCCAACAACCCCAAGACATACGAATGATTTATGTAACTATGTTGGCTGAAGATGTGAAGGTAGACAACTACATACTGGAAATGTGATCTGTTGCCTTCTGGTGGTAAGAGCATAAGTACCAGTGTTGAGGTGGGTCACTTTAAAGTGAAATATTGAAAGGAACAGAGAGAAAACAAAAGAGGTTCATAACAAAAGAGATAATTATTACAAATAAATACAAGTAGTAGATAAAATCAGAACAGATTAAATAAAAACAATATAGACTATTGATGCCATAAAACAAAGAGTTCACTTGGCCTCTTATTTCCTCATTTAGTGTGTCCAGGGATGTAACATTTCACATGACTTGTATCTGTTCTAGTGCCAGATTGGTATTTTGAATGACCTCACCTTCATTGGAGCCATCTGCCTCCTGAAGAGTCAAAGCTTTTGCTGTTTGAATATCTGTATTTATGACATCCTCCAATGGGTCTGTTTGAATAACAAAGACATTTTAATAAGTGTTACCCTACAATATCCCTGTTAGTTTCATGTAAATGAAAAACTATCAAAAATGTGTGTGTACTTATGGTAATTTCACAAATAATAATCTTCTACTTGACAAGATCCACATACTTCACCATGTTCATGTCACACTCATGTAGCAGCATTCAGATGTTCATCATGACAGTGGCTAATACCGTATTTACGCGTGTACGACGTGCAAATTTTTTCCTGAAAATTAGCATTAGAAAATCAGGTGCGCGTCATTAGAACATTAGAACATTCTAGACGAGAACAGGCCATTCAGCCCAACAAAGCTCTCCAGTCCTATCCACTTGTTTCCTCCAAGAAAACATCAAGTCGAGTTTTGAAAGTCCCTAACGTCTTACTGTCTACCACACTACTTGGTAGCTTATTCCAAGTGTCTATCGTTCTTTGTGTAAAGAAAAACTTCCTAATGTTTGTGCGGAATTTACCCTTAACAAGTTTCCAACTGTGTCCCCGTGTTCTTGATGAACTCATTTTAAAATACAAGTCTCGATCCACTGTACTAATTCCCTTCATAATTTTAAACACTTCAATCATGTCACCTCTTAATCTTCTTTTGCTTAAACTGTAAAGGCTCAGCTCTTTTAATCTTTCCTCATAATTCAACCCCTGTAGTCCTGGAATCAGCCTAGTCGCTCTTCTCTGGACCTTTTCTAGTGCTGCTATGTCCTTTTTGTAGCCTGGAGACCAAAACTGCACACAGTACTCAAGATGAGGCCTCACCAGTGCATTATAAAGGTTGAGCATAACCTCCTTGGACTTGTACTCCACACATCGTGCTATATAACCTAACATTCTGTTAGCCTTCTTAATGGCTTCTGAACACTGTCGGGAAGTTGATAGCTTAGAGTCCACTATGACTCCTAAATCCTTCTCATAAGGTGTACTCTCGATTTTCCGACCGCCCATTGTGTATTCAAACCCAATATTTTTACTTCCTATGTGTAATACTTTACATTTACTAACATTAAATTTCATCTGCCACAAATCTGCCCAAGCCTGTATGCTATCCAAGTCCTTCTGTAATGATATAACGGATTCCAAATTATCTGCTAATCCACCTATCTTGGTATCATCTGCAAACTTAACCAGCTTGTTACTTGTATTCCTATCTAAATCATTTATATATATTAAAAATAGCAGCGGCCCTAGCACTGACCCCTGTGGAACACCACTCTTAACATCGGCCAGTTCTGATGAGGTTCCTCGCACCATCACCCTCTGCTTCCTGTGTCTGAGCCAATTTTGTACCCATCTAAAAACATCATCCTGAACTCCCACTTCTTTTAATTTGATGCCCAACCTCTCATGTGGCACCTTATCAAATGCTTTCTGAAAGTCCAGATAAATAATATCATATGCTCCACTTTGATCGTATGCTTTTGTTGCAACCTCATAGAATTCCAACATGTTAGTAAAGCACGACCTCCCTCTTCTGAACCCATGCTGACTGGTCAGAATAACTCCTGTCCTTGCCATGTGTTGCTCAATCTTATCCTTAATAATTCCTTCCATTAATTTTCCTGTGATGCATGTTAAGCTTACTGGCCTATAGTTGCTTGGATCTGCCCTGTCACCCTTTTTATATAATGGAATGATATTTGCCATTTTCCAGTCCTTCGGAATCTCTCCAGTGCTCAGTGACTTCCTAAAAAGTCATACACGAGGAAGTGTAAGCGCGAGCTTCTGCTTGGGCTCTCTCGCTCGCTCGCGCCTTAAAAAATTCCTATACAATCACAATGTGCGTTGTCACGGAGCAAAATGATTTTCGCGATTTTCTTTGTAAAAATTAGGGTGCGCGTCTTACACGAGGGCGCGTGGTACACGAGTAAAAACGGTATATCAAAAGACAGGCAAGGCAAGGAGAAATGAGAATTGTCGTGTATGTTTTTGTGCTTTCAAAGTGTTCTCTGTGGCCCTAAACTCAGAAAAGAACATCAATAAAACAATAAATATGCCCATTTATTGAATGGCTGATTTGATGGCCTTAGGTATGTGTTCTTCAGGTTTAAGAATGTTAAGTATAATAAACCTACTAACCATTTGCTGTGGACAATTTTTGATTCTCTTCTACCGTCTTTATTTTTCTTTATTATTAATTAGGTCAATTGGTTGCCTATTATTTGTCCTTGTATGTATCCTTTGTCAAACTTGGTTAGTCTAGTTCAGAATTGCAGTAGGTGAAGGAGCAAATACTGTTCTAGAAGTACTGAACTTGATACAAGTGGGTACCAGTTTATCAAATTGCACATTTATATCCATAAAAGTCTACTTTGCATGCTTAAGAGAGAAAGTAATGTACGGAGAGGAAAAACCACATGGACATAGGAAGAACAGGAAAGCAAAGACAATGATTGTGTCAGCGGAACATCCCGGTAGACAAATGAACTTGTTATTGTAGGTTCCATTTTTAATTTTATATTGAATTTAATAACCAGTGTGCCTTTTCACCTTTAGGATATCCTGATGCATATTATCTAATGGCTCAGATGCTAACCACAGACAATTTAAAAAATTAAGAAAGCACCTCCTGAAAAAGCTCCTTCAAATGAATACATTTTGCAAGCACCTGGTCCTTTTATGTGACACTCCATTTAGTGTTTTCATTGTGTCTTCATTGTGAGAATCTCTGTTTCTGTTCTTCAATTTCCAACTCTTTTTCAAATGTGTAGCTTTATGTTCAAGATGACAATTAGAATCTGCAATTAGATTGTGCAAACTTCCCAAGAACAACAGTCAGATATGCTATTAAAATCCAGATGCTGGATCTGACGTATATAAGAAAGGGCAGAGCAGGCTGTTTTTCCCTAGGAGACTGTGTTCCATTAATGAGGTGTGTGACATCCTTCACATCTTCTATAACTCTGTGATGATCAGTGTGATTTTCTATGCTGTGTTATGGTGACCAGAAATATCACATCAAGAAAGACCCACCAAAGTAACAACCTAATTAAAAGTGCGAGCTTAGTTGTAGGGCACACTCTCGATACTCGTAACCAAGGAGAGAATGAAAACAAAACTGAGCATCATTATGAACAATGCAGCTATCTGACACACTAACATTGAGGACTTTCAGCCAATTAACTGTTCAGCGTCAAGAAACACAACTGGTGAGCTCCTTTATATCAACAGCAATACCTGTACATAATGCTACATACGATATGACTAGGACAGCCAAGTCAGAGGTTTTCTCTTTTTTGTCATTCTGGAGTGTGTTCAGACCATAATGTGTGTGTGTGTGTGTATTGTGAGGTTTCTGAACTCTTTTAGGACCCACTCAATAGGATGACATGCCAAAGCATGACTGCCGTGTCTGTGGAAGATTGCTTATCCAGTTCGCAGTGCAGCAGCATAGCACTACAGAAATAAATATGAGCTGATCGAGATCGTGCTATATGAGTCTATTGCTGATGGGTGATGGAAGGAACGTTACAAATGAAGGGAACAGTATGACTTGGCCAACTATGCCTGTTTTCTGTGTCTGTGTATAGGAGAGTGGTATATCCTGCTACGATAAACAACTGTGTTGTTCCTGTTTCAAGTTGAGTAAAGCTGTTTTTTTTAAAGTAATGAGACTTATCCTCATGTTTTAGGGTGCAAGACGGGGACTCACATGTCAGTATATATAATAGAATAATGATTGCATAAAAATGTGAGGCAACTAAAGCATTTTTTTAACACAATCCCTTCATTTCAGGGGCTCAAAAGTAATTGGACAATTGACTCAAAGGTTATTTCATGGGCAGGTGTGGACAAGTCTGTCGTTATGTCATTATCAATTAAGCAGATAAAAGGCCCGGAGTTGATTTGAGGTTTGGTGCTCGCATGTGGAAGAGTTTGCTGTGAACAGACAACATGCGGTCAAAGGAGCTCTCCATGCAGGTGAAAGAAGCCATCCTTAAGCTGCGAAAACAGAAAAAACCCATCCGAGAAATTGCTACAATATTACAAGTGGCAAAATCTACAGCTTGGTACATCCTGAGAAAGAAAGCAAGCACTGGTGAACTCAGCAACACAAAAAGACCTGGATGTCCATGGATGACAACACTGGTGGATGATCGCAGAATCATTTCCATGGTGAAGAGAAACCCCTTCACAACAGCCAACCAAGTGAACAACACTCTCCAGGGGGTAGGTGTATCGATATCCAAGTCTACCATAAAGAGAAGACTGCATGAAAGTAAATACAGAGGGTGCACTGCAAGGTGCAAGCCACTCATAAGCCTCAAGAATAGAAAGGCTAGATTGGACTTTGCTAAAGAACATCTAAAAAAGCCAGCACAGTTCTGGAAAAACATTCTTTGGACAGATGAAACCAAGATCAACCTCTACCAGAATGATGGCAAGAAGAAAGTATGGAGAAGGCGTGGAACAGCTCATTATCCAATGCATACCACATCATCTGTAAAACACGGTGGAAGCAGTGTGATGGCTTGGGCATGTATGGCTGCCAGTGGCACTGGGGCACTACTGTTTATTGATGATGTGACACAGGACAGAAGCAGCTGAATGAATTCTGAGGTGTTCAGAGACATACTGTCTGCTCAAATCCAGCTAAATGCAGTCAATTTGATTGGACGGCGTTTCATGATACAGATGGACAATGACTCAAAACATACAGCCAAAGCAACCCAGCAGTTTATTAAAGCAAAAAAGTGGAAAATTCTTGAATGGCCAAGTCAGTCACCTGATCTTAACCCAATTGAGCATGCATTTCACTTGTTGAAGACTAAACTTCAGACAGAAAAGCCCACAAATAAACAGCAACTGAAAGCCGCTGCAGTAAAGGGCTGGCAGAGCATTAAAAAGGAGGAAACCCAGCATCTGGTGATATCCATGAGTTCAAGACTTCAGGCTGTCATTGCCAGCAAAGGGTTTTCAACCAAGTATTAGAAATGAACATTTTATTTCCAGTTATTTAATTTGTCCAATTACTTTTGAGCCCCTGAAATGAAGGGATTGTGTTAAAAAATGCTTTAGTTCCCTTACATCTTTATGCAATCTTTTGTTCACCCCACTGAATTAAAGCTGAAAGTCTCAACTTCAACTGCATTTGAGTTGTTTCATTTAATAGGCTTAAGTGTACTTATAGGCTTAAGTGATTGCAATAATGCATTGAGACATGAGGTGGCACTGTCTAATAATGATTTCTTTTCTCTTCCCTCTGCAGGAGGAACACTAACACCTTTCCACTCGTAACAGCACTTCTAGAGTATGACCACTTGAACCCACCTCTTCCTCCTTGAATCCATCATAATTGGAAGAACCACCATCTTGGGCAGTCAGCCTGACTGAATAAGTCGGAGTGACTTGAATGTGCCGTCAACATACATTTTCTTTAATTTTTTATCTTATAATAGATGGGTTTAGCCTTCGAGGTGCTCCTACTACAATATTTAACAACAAACAAATCACTTCTGTAATAATAGGTTATGCTTTAAAATATTTCAGATGTTTGATGAATAGATTTTTCTGTATCACTGAAGTCATAGTTTATATAACAGAATATATTTGAGGTATTTTGGTAGACTGCAATAATTTAAAATATGAAAAAATATATTGTGTGCTTTACACACAAAGAAACTAAATTTGTTGTAAAATATATATTTTTAGTATCCTATTGGAAATAAAAATGCACTTTTTTAAATGTAAACATATTTAAAACATTCTGTGATAATAATTCTCCAATAAAGATATATTTTCTAACCACAAATATAAAAAATACACATAAATTGCAAAATATTTATTGAGCATTCATATAATAAAGTAGCAATAATTTGCATAGTCAGAAACATTTACTTGTTTACAGATCTTATATTTTAACTGGATTTTCTGGATAAAAATCATTATAGTTAAGTATAAATAAAGTTTAATTAGAATATATTGAAGCACTATATTAAAATATACTTATGTGCATTCAAAAAATTACATTTTTTTTAGTAAAATAGTATTTTTCATGTTTATTCACTGCGGTGGGCTGGCGCCCTGCCCGGGGTTTGTTTCCTGCCTTGTGCCCTGTGTTGGCTGGGATTGGCTCCAGCACACCCCCGTGACCCTGTAGTTAGGATATAGCGGGTTGAATAATGGATGGATGGATGTTTATTCATATTTATTCAGTACATTGTAAAAAAAGTGTATTTCCAGATATTTTTTTCTAGTAAGACATTTTAAATATATACAATTTGCCATATTATTTAATTTCTCTTGAATTCTTCCAATTCTAAACCTATAATAATAAGTTGTTTATTTTTTTCCTATAAACACTGACACCCCTACACCGTATGATTTTCTCCTGTAATGTCTGACCTGTTGTTTTTTGGCTCTCCGATTCACTCTGTTGCTGTTTCTTCTTAGAAAAGTTCACTGAGGAATACACAACATCAGCGTTCATCTTGCACACAGTGTTAAAATGGAACAAATTTGTTTTTTTATTCTTATAAACTTCTTATCAGGAGATTCTGATGAATGGCAGAGAAGTGTGATGAGGCTGACTGAGATCATGCATCTTTAAGAGGGTCAAAAACAGGACATTACACTAACCAGCAACAAGCTGTTTACAGAAAAGAAGTCTCTTGTGTGGAATGACAAGACCCCAAGTTCTTAATAAAGACATAATTCCATTTGAACACACATAAAACCAAAACGAGAAATCAACTTCATAAGAAAAGTAAATGAGGAGCTAAAACTGCCAGCCTTCTGCTCAGCTGGTGCCAGTCTCCTCTGTCACTGTAGTCCTCTTAATGGTAAAACCGTGTAAGTTCCTTTAATGCAATTTTAGTTTGTTTCAAGACACACACATTAACAATGCATACATACTTACAAAGTTCAATTGAGTAAACTAAAGGATATCAAATAAAAATAAGTAGATACAGTAGTGGACACCTAATTACACATCTTCTTCTTCATCATATTTTCCCACTTCTATGTGGGTTGATGTTTTATGGGTTTTAGTGTGATTTTTATGGCCAGAAATAGGACGCCTAATTATACATATTACTCAATGTTATTATTAAATATTCTTCCATCTATCCATCCATTTTCTTAACAGATTTTTCTGGCCGGGGCTGGAATCCCTTAATTTAAAACAGGTTGGCACACAAATATAAGTACTCAAGTGTAATGCACTACAGGCAGAGAAGGTGGCAAAAGGACAGAAAGACCCCTGGAAACAGCCAATGTTTCCAAGGGCACTAGAGGGCAAGTGATAAAACATATTCAAGGGTTACTGATCCTACTTTCAAAGGGAGAAAGGAGGAGAGAGTGGGCTGAGGAAATTTAGAAAACATCTTAACTAACACTGGGCAGGAAATGGCCCCAGGCTGATAGAGCAGGGAACCTCATTAATTAAAAAGGTAGCAGGAGGGCTGTCTTATGGACTTTGGACTAACTGAAAGACCTTCAGCCTGACTAGGTCCTAGTTGCAAATGTAAGGCTGCTCCTGACCACAGAAGTAATTCCAAGACTTACCCAGAAGACTCCCCCATGACGTGGTTTAAGCCCTCCTTGAGCCTGTAGAATCACCGTGTTCAGAGCAGATAGGTGAGTGGAGCAAGGGCAAGACTGGGAGGAGAAAAGGGAAGTGAGAAAGAATGTGTTTAATTACACAAAGGTTCAGGATCACTAAGTTAGGCCAAAAGAAGTTGTAAGCTTATTGTTTTGCATTTGTTTGCTTGCAAATTTGTTTTATCTCTTTTGATTATCCCTCTCTGGTGGTAATCATGCACATAGATTTTATGCTTTTATTTTTCTTGACCTCCTGGCATTGTTCTGGGTATGAGGGTCCCCCTCTCTGTTACACTCTTTAGATTTATTTAGCCATAATGAGATGAAAAACCATTCATCCATTTTCTAAACTTGCTATCTCCTGAGCAGGATTGCGGAGAGGCTGGACCCTATCTCAGCAAGCTTGGGGCAGAAGGCAAGAACAAGCCCTGGACAGAGTGCCAGTCCATAATACCTAATTTTTATTTGTTTTTAACAGTGCAACAGGTCTAATAGAACACTGTCATCATCATCATTGTCATAATCTAGGACTTTGGCATCCTTTCCAATTTTATTTAAAGCTTACCTTTCTTGTTTAAAAGTTAGTTTTGCAAGAGCTGCCAGTGTTTCTGTACCTACAGTGCATAGGTCTGTGAGAGAACTTCAAAGCAAATTCAGGTGTCCAAGCCCCAAAATAAATTCCAGGGTCACAGAAAGTCCTTTGTCTGCCTCTGGCCTGTTTATGCAAATTATTGTGTTTTTCTTTCTTTATTTTTACAGTTGTTTTGTTGACAGCATTAAATTTCTGTTTTGTGTGTGTTTGTTGGCTTGTGCACTGCCATTATGGTTTTTGCGATTTAATGATTGTTGCCATTTTCTGCATCTGCTTACAATTGTGTTAAATGGATGTTAAAGCTTAGAACATTAGAACAATCTAGACGAGAATGGGCCATTTAGCCCAATAAAGCACACCAACCCTATTAACTTAACAGTTTCAAAATAACATTAGGTCAAGTTTTGAGGGTCTTTAAAGTCCTACTGTCTACCGTACTACTTTGTAAACATGTCACATAATGCATGTTATCATGGCAGCACATTTCTTTAACCTGGCCAGTTAGCTTAAAATACTTTCAGACTTTAGTGAACAATATACGGAAGACGCTTGGTATGACTTGTGAACACTGTTTTGGTTACAGTCCAGCTATGCTGGCAACTTTGAGTTTTTCTGTTCCCCTAAAACCTTGATGAGTAATTTGGCTATATCTAAATTCCCTTTGTAATTTTTCTTACAAAAATCAATGCCACTGTATTAAAACGTTGATCCATCAGGAACCATCAAGGCTAACTACCAAACTCCTCATTTTAGGATTTAATGCCACCCTCTGCCACTCTTTTTCTTCCTTTTCTTCCTTTTTTTATTGCGTTTTTGTCAATTGTCTGAGGAGACATACACATTGGATCACAATGCCCCAATGCAGTGACAATGATAATGTGCTGTAAAAATGGTGCCGTCATTCAGATGACTCTCTGTAGTCATAAAAGATGCCTGGTTATCTTTTGAAAATAGTAGGATGGACCCTGATGTCTTGCCTAAATTGCCCAACATGACCTTGTTCGTTCATCCACTGTCTCTCTCATTCTTTTACCACCTATTGGCGAAAGTGTGGTGAGAGTACTAGAGGAAAAATGGCTGCCATCACATCATCCAGGTGGATACTACACATTGGTGGTGCTTGAAATGACTCCAATACTGTCTATGTAAAGTGCTCAGAGTCTAGAAAAGTGCTACATCTATCTATCTATCTATCTATCTATCTATCTATCTATCTATCTATCTATCTATCTATCTATCTAT
>JANRMT010062807.1:31090263-31103716 GCA_026402145.1 Polypterus bichir lapradei
TGCCCTCCAAGCACCACGGCCACCATAAATAATCAAATAAACACAATAAGCACAATATTCTTCTCTGTGTTTCTCCTCCACTCCACCCAGCAAGCTTTGTCCACCTACACCCAACTCTGGCTCACCTGCTGGGGTCCTTTATATATTCACTGACCTGGAAATGCTTCTGCTCTTCCATCCACGTGACCAGCCAGCACTTCTGGGTCAGATGGAGAATTCATGTACTTTCGGGCTTCCTAGTACTTCCGGGCTATAAGGGACTCCTCAGGTCCTTCCACAGCACCCCCCTGGCAGCACCCATGGCACCCAGTAGGGCTGAGATACCAAACTCCATGTCCCAGGATGCCCTGTGGGAATCCGGGGCACCACTACACTCCAGGGGAGCTGCCATCTAGCGTCTTAGGGGAGGCAGTGTCCAAAAGTAGGTACCTTCCCCCATCCTTCCATTCTTGGGGCATCCAGGCTGGGCTGAGCTGCCGGCTGTCTCTTACACTATTTATCTATCTAAAATAATTCAGGGAACCACAGCCTGGCCAAATCCACCAATGTTTTCTTATTATGTGCTACAAGCATCTTCTTTACATTTCAATCCCATGCCTTCTTTTATCTTTTTTTTTGTCACAGATGTGTCCATGTTCCACCAGATTTAAGTATCTTGTGATGATTTAGGCGACATTGCAGATTTTCACTTAGTGTGTCATAAACTTGGTTGTTTCCTTCAGATGTTGTTCTAATGTGCTATTTTTGTCACAGCTTGCAGTTTCAGCAATTTTATGTTCTTTCTCAGTCTCATTTATTTTATTAGATCTCTACTAACGCAAAGAGCATAATCTTATAAAACAAGCACAATTGTACTAGTCTGCAGAGGCAAAAGCTTACATTCATTCTACCATCTAAGAAAGAAGAACATCCATATTTTCACACTACATTCATTCCTTCTACATGCATGCTGAAATTCTCCCTGTGTATATTCTTATAAGGCAAAAGTATACACATGCACAGAAAATACACAAAGCCTGTGTCAACAGCATAGAGCACACAACAGAAATCAAAGCAGAAAGGAGTGACAATGTACTGTTATCACTAGGTACAGTCACGCAAACTCACATATATCAACCAACCCATACAAACGAACATTATGATCAACCTAGAAAATAAATATTGTCCCGTATTATATATACTTGCTAAACCTGTGTATTCTTGTCCCTCTAAGAGAAAGTACACCCATGGTTAATGTTATTGATTGCAAAGAAGTAATGCATTTGGAAAATAAAGCACTGCTTTGTAAAATAATGTAATTATAATTTTGAAAGAATTGAATTTTTATTTTTGGTGAAAATAGGTTACATGCTACAGAGGAAAAAAGGTACGATTCCTCACAACAAGCTTGAACTGTGTTTCCAAAAGAACTGAAATATAGGGAAAATGACAACACTTTAAAAAAATGAAGACAGCAGTGACCTGGGGGGTCATACTAGAATGAGACAAGATGTGGCCAAAAACAATTTAACTGCTTCATCTGGGCGTGACATTTCTGTGAGGGCAACTGGATAGCAAATTGTGATGCAACTAATGATCTAAGAACCCCAAGAAAAGATGCAGTGTGTAAATTAAAATCTAAGTTGAAAGGGATCGATTAAAATGAGTGCTTCTTTCACTTTAAAGAGTATTATGCAGTGCCAACAACCGTTTTAACTAATAATAACTGAGTAACAAATGAAGTGGCCATCTTTGTACCTGTACCAAGACATAGCACCGGTGACAGGATGGGCTGCTTCAAATGTTCATTACTCCGTAAGCATTTCAAAACTTCTGTTACCGGAAAGCATAATTTCAGAGACAGGTGCACACACACAGAGACTACTGAAACAACTTATTTTAGCACAAATTACATTTGTGTTGTTTGTTGGGTGTTTCAAGATAAAGTAATGCTCATTATGATATAATAACTAAATTGTGACTAACTTAATGTAAGCACATGCCACACATATTTGAATTTGACTAGTTGTTTAAATATTAATCTTCAGTAGTTTTTTTTTTTATTAACTTTCTAATGTCTCCTCCATATACCTGTGCAACCATATATCTAACAATAGTAAATATCAACAATCTTACAAATTGATTTTCTGAAATCCTGGTTTAGATTAGATTAAATAAACTTTTTTAACCCAGTGGGGAAATTCAGATGCATACAACAGCAGAAACATAAAAATCAAGGATACAGACTCACAGGGCAGAAATACAGCCAATCAATTAATTGATCTGTAGATTGATAAAAAAAAAGTAAATAACTAAATAAATAAAAGTATATTGTGGAGATATTTCAAAATGAACTTAACGAGTGCCTCGGGGGGAAAGCACTGAATTGCATGATAGCAGCGGGCAGAAAAGACCCCCAGGGTGCTTCTTAGCAAACCATGGTGACATAAGCCAGTGGCTAAAAGTGCTCTAAGAGAGCATCCTTTATGTCTGCTTTGCTTCTGCACAGTTATCAAGCTAGCAGTTCATCACTCCAGTCCATTCATGAGTATGTCATTAGTTTTCTATAAGTTTCTCAGTTTCTGTATCTACTGAGTTGCATCCCCAAACAAATTGGCTTGTGGAATGCAAGTCTTAAGCCCCGCAGAGGATGAAAGGGATGTTTTTTTAATGGGATCCGATTTTGCCACCATCTTCTTTTCTACAACAACTTTCAGTTTGTCTAGGGTTCACCCGGTGATTTTGCAAGCTTTTTTCGTTAAGTTTGTTCAGGCATTGTGCTTTTTGTTTGGTGTTCAGGCTACTTCCTCAGAACACTGCAGAATGGAACACCACACTGGCTGCTATGGACTGGTAGAACATTTCCAGCAGCTTGCTGCACACATCAAAAGACCTAAGTCTCCTGAGCAAGTACTGTCTGTTCTGACAAAAGCTTATGCTTGCAAAATCTACTTTAAAGGAGTTTGTGTAAATTAAAATATCCTAGATTATTTTGGTTTTTATTAATTAATGTCTGCCTTTCAAATAAAGTCCTTCACTGTTTATTATGTTCTTTATTTCTGTCAGTTATCTTGCTCATTTCATTGTCTAAGTCTTTCACTATTAGTTGTACAGTGCCTTTCATATAACTACATAACCTAAAAATATGTCTATCTAGGGCAGATAGTTGGTAAACGGTTTTCTGAGATTTTTGAGGTAAGGAACACGCAAGCTTCAAGTTAAGGTAAGGCAGTTGTGCTCAGTAATCGTGGAGATGTGTTTCATGTTCATTGTAGCCGTGGGAGTGTAAGGCGAGTTCAAGCACGGGTAAAACACGTGCCAAAAGAAATCTCTCAGTCCAAAAGTTTGTTTTTAAAAATATTTAGTGAAAATTCAAAGCAAGTAATCCACACAAGAATAAAGAAAAAAGTTGTTACACACATAGAATAAAATGCAAAAAAAAAAAAATGTATCTTCTCTAAACTTAGCTTTTCTTGTAAAATTTCAGTTGTTTCTATACTTAAAGATTCGTAACTTCTTCTTCTGTATGTTTTAAACGTACGGTGCACCACTTTCAATTAAGTGCTTTGTCTTACATGTTATTGGATACACAAAACACGCTCACAAGGTATGCAAGACTCAAATGGCACGGTTTAAAACCATGTGCCCTCTACACCTTACACATGTCAAGGCTGATCACTAACTGACAATAATGTTAAGTCAGAGCAGTTAGAAACAGGTAGAATATACCAATTCTATTCAACTGATGGGGGTTATAGGAACCTCCCATAAATTATGCACTATCATTTAGTAAAACGTTTATGATTTTTATGTAACTAAGAAATGGCTCTTACATTCATCAGCACATGCAAGTAAGAATTTCACTGTACTACTCTCTGCTTGGAACAGTAATGAGCCTATAAACTTACAATATAACACTTCTATAATAATGTTACTAATTTGTTTCTTAGTTTTGGTTTTAGGTAGTATATACTATATTTTGCTTTAGTTACTGGCAAGAAAATGGAGATGAATAATCTTTCCCGTGCATTTGTTAAGCTGAATCAGACAATCCTCCAAATACCACAAGAGAAATTTAGGCAATGCCTATAATATTTAATAAGTGAGACCTTTATTATGCCTAAGGCATTCTTTTATTATTTTATTTTACTTTTTCTTAAATAAAAGCATGTCAAAGGGAAAAAGGTAAAGACAATCAATGTATCACAGTGAATATTACAAGTAATATATTGATTTGATTTTATGCAGGGGATTTTGTGTGTGAGGAGACATTTTTTATTAACCTGAGAGTGAGGAATGGCTCTCTATACAAAAGTATAATTATTAACAATGCATTTTTGCATTTTTGATAAGGAATATCAAAATGTGTTGTTTATTCCTCCTGCCCATGTAGCTTACACTGTTTATAAAGAATATGTTTGAAAAATTACATACACTTCCATCAACATATTATTACATTTGTCTATTAAATAAAACTATTCTTTTATAACATCATTAGAATGTCATTATTTTCTAAATAAATCATACAGTACTAAAAGTTAGAATTTATTAGGATGTGAATATATTTTATATTTTATTGTCTTGCAACATAACAGTATCTCTGGATTTCCTTGTTTGAATTTTCCAGTTTCATCCAATTGCAATACCAGTGTTCCTTAAAAAAAAAAAAAAAAAAAAACAAAACGCCACTGTCTCCACCTTTTCTGCATTACTCTTTATTAGTTCACATGTCTTATTTGCTCCTGCACAGTTATCAAACTAGCAGTTTAAAATGATCACTCCAGTCCATTCATGAGTATGTCATTAGTTTTCTTTAAGTTTCTCAGTTTCTGTATGTACTGAATTACATTCCCAAACGAATTGGCTTGTGGAATGCAAGTCATAATTATCACTAGTTATTAATAAGTTAAAATCCAATTAAATGAGTGTAAATTCTAAAGAAACCCTATTTATGTTCGTATTAGTTAATAACATTATGCAAAAGATACACTCCTTGTAGCATATTTAGGACATGGACACATAAGTATCTTACTTTAAGTCCTCTTAATGGTTAAGCCAGTAATGCACAATGCCCTGCACTTGAAATGTGTATTTGTATGAGGATTGACTTTAAAATGAAAACTCCATCAAAACTACACAAATATTTGCCTTGTTCCAGAAACACACAGCACAAACACAAATCACATCACGAACATCAGAATAACAGCCAGATGATTTGCTGAGGTGACCAAGAAACTTAATCAAAACTGGTCAAGTCAATTTCACCTGCCGCTAACAAGAGAAAAGCACAAATGGTAGATAAATGGAAACCTGCATAGACACACCCAGGAGCCAGTATGGGGTAAATTATAGTGAGGCGGATTCAAAATTAATCATTTTTAGGTTTTAGCCTGAATTTTCTCCTGTTTTCTGAAAATATTTCAGAACTTCCACATGTGAGATGCTCAGCACCTAACCCACCAGGTGTCCTGCTTGCCTTTCCTTTGCTGGTTCTATTGTAGAGTAATTATCTTCAGTAGGTTTTTCAAGTGAGATGTACAGGTCCCCATGTCTGCTTTTGTCTGGTAAATGAGTGAAGGGCACGGATGTAATTTTTCTTCTTTTTCTTTTTATTCTCAACCTTTTTCTGGTGAGACAAGAGATGCTACAGTATGTTTTATTATATTAGTGACAGAGCAGGATGTGGCTAATAAAGTAGGCATACACTAATACACATTCTATACCAAGTGGGATGTTTAAGAAAGGCCAAAATTAAACAAGGCAGTCCGGTGTACTATGTGGAAGAGGAAAGGAAAAAAAGGTACTATACCTCTGTCTTTTTTAACAGATAGCATATCACAAACATTTCTATGAATAAAAGGCATTGCATTTAAGGTTTCAACAGCAGGCTCATCACAAACATTCATACTGCTTTTATAAATACCATTCCAAATGGCATATAGCAGGGACATAATGTATTTTATTACTGCAAATGTCTATGATGCACCATCTCTTGGAAAGACCAATGCAATGCTTTTTATTACTACATGCATTACAAAATACATTTCAATATGTTTTGCACTGCAAACGTTAACCCTGACATTTATGTTGAATACTTAAATTTCGACCCATCTCAGCTAGTTTCAAAATATGAATATATTCACAGAAGAAGTAATATATTTTTAAAATATTTATTTTATGTGTATTTCACTTTAGTATGTGATAATTTATTATGTACAGCCATTTTGAACCTGCACCTTTGGAAATTAACGGTTGTCCCCTGCAGCTTTGGAGGCCTATCTTCATGAATTATGAGCTTGATGGCCATAAGGTTGTTTATGGGATCCTGCAATCATTCTCACACTAAGCAAAAATAATTGTCTGTGTGTGAGGGTAATGTTACTGGTCTGGTGGTGGTTTTGGGTCAGGTAACTGTAAGGTAGAGTTCATATGTTTCCCTGTGATGACAGAGAATTTCACCAGGTACTACACTGGCAATTCTGAATTGTCACAGTGTCAGTGGATGTGAGTTAATGTTTGTGTCGTTGTGCTCTGTGAGGACTGATGTCCTGTTCACTGCTGGATCATACTTTACGTCTGACGCTGCTGGAAGACTGTTTCCCTGTCCACAAATGTAAAATGTCCATTAAATGATTTTACAGATAGATCTGCAAGTCAATTGACCTACTAATCTGCAGTAGAAAGAGCCTATATCAAATTTTGGTTGATTTTGATTTTGTTTTTTTATAGCGTTTAAATAATCTGCCTCCACGAAACACAATGAACATTCCAGATAAACTGACCTCAGTCTAACTTTGCTTAAGAGAGATTTTATGGAACTCATTCTCCATGATTACACTTTGGATGTATCATAGTTGTCCACAAGACTTGCCTGAACATATGTACAAATGCACACACACACAAACACATGCATATATATATATATATATATATATTTAACTTGGATACAGATAAGTTGCTGCAATAACTGAGTGACAGCTTCAATCCATGACATCAAATTAAAAGAACAGTATACTGTATATGCTTTATCTGTGGTGAGGTTAACAAGATTATTAAATTCATAGTAGCTGTTTTATTGTGTTATTAGCTCACCTGTGTCACTTACTTAAAATGAAAAGTATCAACTAACCTTTTAGGTTCATTTTTTAATGAGGGATAGGAAGAGATGCCAAGACCAGCTATATAACTATTACCTGTCTCCTCTCACCTGTCTAATTGTCCATAATGCACCCAGTGTATTCAACCCTAAGGATCGCTAAGAATTTTTACTTCACCACAGTTTACCACTCATAGAAGGTTTCTTAAAGGCATCCTATTGAGCACTTAAGGGACAGCTGCTAGACAAGGAATGATCTGTCCAGCACTCAGCAGTATTAATACCAATTGAGACAGAGGCACTGATTTAAGCTTTCGATAATGAAAATGACAAGAAGGATTTCTTGCAAGAGAGAGAGAGAGCTCATTTTCCAAGTGTCCATGAAGTTGTCCGTGAATCCTCTCAATGTGTCCATTTTAGTTGAGGGGCTCCCTGTAAATGCCCATTTTTACAACTGAGCTGAGCTGTTTACAGAAGTGTCAGAAAAGCCACTGAAATGAACCAAACACTCCATTTTTGCAAAAAAGTTCCAATGGAACTGAACTGATAGAACTCTTTTGAAAAAAAACTAATAAAAAGACAGATACTCTCTTCTTCCTTTCTCACCCAAAATTAAGTGCACACTGCTGGTTTTCATTCTGCTAGAAGAGTGGGCAATTTTTCAAAACACAGAAAATGATACTAAATCATTATTACCCAAGCTCAAGGTTGATTCTATTTGGAATCAAAAGCTGTTCCTTCTAACTAAGCAAAATACCCTGAATCCTGCTTTGCCCTCCATTTTTCCCAGAAAGTACTGCACTGTTGTTCAAGCTTAAGCCTTCTATTTGAAATCTGTCAGCTGCAAAGGTTAAAAGATCTCCCATACACCAAATTAAATTTTAATGCATATTACTCTTTTAAGGATAAATATTACTGTGCAACAAAAATAATATAATTATGTCTGGTAAAATTTCAAAATTTGGAAACAGAGGCTGTGGTGGCATGAAAATACTAAGAGGCCTCTGGCTGGGTCTCATACTATTGGAGTTTGTTCCAATGAATAAGTGAATCGCAAATCAAAGGTGTGAGTTTGATTTTCAGAA
Source organism: Polypterus bichir lapradei (assembly GCA_026402145.1). Classification (NCBI taxonomy): domain Eukaryota; kingdom Metazoa; phylum Chordata; class Cladistia; order Polypteriformes; family Polypteridae; genus Polypterus; species Polypterus bichir. The sequence continues at coordinate 31,098,424 of JANRMT010062807.1, forward strand.
AGAGTGATGTTGACATTTTTGTGTGCTCTGCTTTTTTAAAGAAACTGGATTTTCTTAAGATTGCATCATAAAGAGATCCTGTATTCCTCCTGAGAAACTCCAGTGCTCATGTAGGAAATAGCAGAGATACTTGAACAGCATGTGATCGATAAGAATGGTTAGCCCAATCTGAATCTGAGGAAGGAGTTGCTACTGCATTTCTGTGCTAGTTGTGGTTTGTCCATGTTGGACCATAAGGATTCTGACAAGTGTATCTGGTACCAGAGTACCTTGGGCCATATGTGAATGATCAATATTGTAGTTGTAGTCTAGTCTAAGACTATATTTTCTGGACACTCGAGTAAAGAGGTGCTGAACTGTTAACTGATCACCACTTAGTGGTAACTGGCACAAAGGATGCACTTACTAGACAGACCTGGAAACACAGGAAGGGTACTGAAGTTGTGCTAGGAACAACAAATGGATGCCTATGTTCATAATTTTTCAAAATTCTATTTCCAAAAGTACTTCTCTCCCATCTTAGGATCTCATTCATAACCTCAGTATGAGAAGCAGTTTTTTGACACATGGTGAAATGATCATGGAGGTCTGTCATGGCACCATTCCTAGGATCTACTTGAAACCAGCACTAAGAGAAGATGTTGACATGAGGAAAGAGGCCTTGCATGTAGTGTTAGAGAAAGGGTCTTCAGAAATGACCAAAAGATACCAGCAGGCCAAAAAGATGAAGAAGTGATGACCTGTGTGTGGACAGTGTTTGGGTAAAGCTTTTTATTAAAACTTTCAGGTGGCTTTGAACACTTTCTGGCAAAACCCTTGACAACTCAAAAAGGTTAGGCAGGACATTGCACTGGCTGCTTTCTGCAAGGATGGAGAATTGTTGACCTCAACTTGGGGATATCTTTGGAAGGTGAATTTTGAGGAGCTCTTAAACACTATGGATATGTTCCCCTTGGAAGAGGCAGCAGCAGAAATATTAAATAAAGCTAGGTCCTGTAAAAGATTCAACAATAAGCAACATAAAGGTTTGGGTTTTCCGGCCCCGTATATTGTAGCTGCTCCACAATAAATAAAAATATGGTCAAAGATATACAAACAGATTCAGTTCATACACGCGACGCCAAACATGGCGTCGGCGGCCATTTTATTAAGGAGGAGCCGGAAGTGTAGGAATGCTGGGAAGGAGCCGTGAGGGAGGATGGGAATGATGACGTCAGGGCAAGATGGCGGAGGAAGGGCGGAAGTACCGTACTGCGGTCAAAAGTCGGCTTATGGCGGCGGAGCGTCTTTTTTCCTGCAAGAAATAAAAGAGAGAGAATTAGTACCCCGCCATTCCCTGCCGGCGAATACCTTTTCAGGTGTGTTTAGATCCGTCCGTGGTCTCCTACTCACGCGTGCGTGACAGTCCATCTCTATGGCTAAGGTTTGTGCAGTGATTAAAAAGTTCAGTAATTGAAACAATGCAGGGACAGATGAGATTTGACTATAAAGTACTTGATATTGTGGGGGTAATTTAGCTAATGTGATTCCTCAGTGTTGTATTGAAGACAGAGACAGTGCATCAGGACTGGTAGAGTAAGGTGGTGTTTAAAAAGAGCCAGTGGATGTGTTCTAATTACCAAGGAATCACCTTTGTCTGCCTTAATGAAAATGCCTATGCAGTGGTCCTGAAATGTGGACCCATATTAATCATTTTCTGATATGGAACAGTGGACTGACTCTTTACCCTTGCACAGATATTTTAGTGGTCTTATGAATTTACAGATCCTGTTTAAATGTGTTTTGTAGAATTTATACAATATCTGTGTACCCTATGGTATCTTGTTCAGAAATGCTTCAAGAGTAGGGGATTCTGGAACTGCTGCTGCATCCTATTCAGTTCCTGTATTTTCAAAATTGGTTATTATCTTGCAAGGAGAAAAAAATAGTTTATGAGAGAGGACTGGTAGATCAATGTACTCAGAAGATTGGGCATAGTTTCAGTAACCAGAAATCTATACTGTCTTTTGTCTATGCCAAATCATGTACCACGAATCAAAGTCATAGACCAGGAAATTTTTTGTAGAACTGAAGAAAAGTAATCCAATAAAACCACAAACTCACACTTTGTTTATCCAGACTCGGGTACTTACAGTTAGGTCCATAAATATTTGGACAGAGACAACTTTTTTCTAATTTTGGTTCTGTACATTACCACAATGAATTTTAAATGAAACAACTCAGATGCAGTTGAAGTGCAGACTTTCAGCTTTAATTCAGTGGGTTGAACAAAAAGATTGCATAAAAATGTGAGGCAACTGAAGCATTTTTTTAACACAATCCCTTCATTTCAGGGGCTCAAAAGTAATTGGACAATTGACTCAAAGGTTATTTCATGGGCAGGTGTGTTCAAGTCCGTCGTTGTGTCATAATCAATTAAACAGATAAAAGGCCTGGAGTTGATTTGAAGTGTGGTGCTTGCATGTGGAAGATTTTGCTGTGAACAGACAACATGCGGTCAAAAGAGCTCTCCATGCAGGTGAAAGAAGCCATCCTTAAGCTGCAAAAACAGAAAAAACCTATCCGAGAAATTGCTACAATATTACGAGTGGCAAAATCTACAGTTTGGTACATCCTGAGAAAGAAAGCAAGCACTGGTGAACTCAGCAACGCAAAAAGACCTGGACGTCCACGGAAGACAACAGTGGTAGATGATCGCAGAATCATTTCCATGGTGAAGAGAAACCCCTTCACAACAGCCAACCAAGTGAACAACACTCTCCAGGGGGTAGGTGTATCGATATCCAAGTCTACCATAAAGAGAAGACTGCATGAAAGTAAATACAGAGGGTGCACTGCAAGGTGCAAGCCACTCATAAGCCTCAAGAATAGAAAGGCTAGATTGGACTTTGCTAAAGAACATCCAAAAAAGCCAGCACAGTTCTGGAAAAAACATTCTTTGGACAGATGAAACCAAGATCAACCTCCACCAGAATGATGGCAAGAAAAAAGTATGGAGAAGGTGTGGAACAGCTCATTATCCAAAGCATACCACATCATCTGTAAAACACGGTGGAGGCAGGCAGTGTGATGGCTTGGGCGTGCATGGCTGCCAGTGGCACTGGGACACTAGTGTTTATTGATGATGTGACACAGGAGAGAAGCAGCCGAATGAATTCTGAGGTGTTCAGAGACATACTGTCTGCTCAAATCCAGCTAAATGCAGTCAAATTGATTGGGCAGAGTTTCATGATACAGATGGACAATGACTCAAAACATACAGCCAAAGCAACCCAGGAGTTTATTAAAGCAAAGAAGTGGAAAATTCTTGAATGGCCAGGTTAGTCACCCCTGATCTTAACCCAATTGAGCATGCATTTCACTTGTTGAAGACTAAACTTTGGACAGAAAGGCCCACAAACAAACAGCAACTGAAAGCCGCTGCAGTAAAGGCCTGGCAGAGCATTAAGAAGGAGGAAACCCAGCATCTGGTGATGTCCATGAGTTCAAGACTTCAGGCTGTCATTGCCAGCAAAGGGTTTTCAACCAAGTATTAGAAATGAACATTTTATTTCCAGTTATTTAATTTGTCCAATTTCTTTTGAGCCCCTGAAATAAAGGGATTGTGTTAAAAAAAATGCTTTAGTTCCCTTACATTTTTATGCAATCGTTTTGTTCACCCCACAGAATTAAAGCTGAAAGTCTGCACTTCAACTGCAGCTGAGTTGTTTCATTTAAAATTCATTGTGGTAATGTACAGAACCAAAATTAGAAAAAAGTTGTCTTTGTCCAAATATTTATGAACCTAACTGTATGGTCGCTCTGGTGATGTCACATCAGACATCATGTTCTACTCAATGCTTTCTGGAAAATATATCCATGGAAACTGCAAAACTAATACAGAGAAAATGGCAGCTCCAATCATAAGACAAAATGGTGTTATATAATCATGATAAAAAAGTGAAAAACTAAAAATTTAAACTAAACAGATAATCTGCTTCCAATGATTCTTCAATACAAATAAGATTTCTAAAGAATACTTTGATCCTACCGGATTCCTGGTGTTAGTAGAAAGGCCTACACGTGCCAGTTTGTCTAATAATGAAATGGTGCCCCATTCTGAGTTGTTTCTGGGTTTGTGCTTAAATCTACAATTGCAGTAAGAGCAATGAGCAACTAAATAAATAAATATCTAGTGAAGAATAAATGGCCATGTTTTCTTATCATAAATAGGTATGATTCAATGAATAAAATCTTCAACAGCTGCAAGTGGGTTTGACTGTGAGTTTCAGTGGGACCTTCTTCTTTATCTTCTTCTTCTTATTATTAATATTATATATTTCCAAAACTGCTAATGTAGGTTAGTTTATTTGGTAGTTGAATATAGAAGATCTTGAGATGATGAAGAATAAAGGATCCCATGGTAAGAACAATCTGTAACTGTCTGAATTTTTTTTTAATAATTTGTGAAGAAGAAAGAGATTAATTATAGAAAATGTGGATGAGTGAGATTTGTTTTCTATTCCTGATATTTTTACTCAGCTGAGTATTGTGCGGCCCAGTCCTAGCTTGGCTCTGGGCTCTACGACCAGAAGAACATCTTTTATAAATGAGTGCACTTGTCATTTTGTCCCAATTCTATTAAGCTGTGTAGTTACAGAACATCTGTGTAGATGAAGTGCTGGATACAGGTGGAATTAGATGGCGGCCATCATCACATTAGGCCTCAAGTTACCAGATGACCTGTGAAGCAGGTTGACATTTCATTGTCAATGAAGACAATTAGCCAGGTTCTCTGCATGATTCTGAATTATTCTAGATCGTAACACAATTTTTGTTTTATTTATTTCTCTTTATGAAATTAGTTACGTGCCACAACAATGCAAACTTGCGCTTGTAATTCATGAGTTACTCTTTGGTCAAGTGGTTTACAAGAACATTATTTGATACCTTTATGATTATAAATTGTTTCTGGGATATATGGGATCATTTGTATTTCACATTAAGCAGATTTTTTAATTCTTGTAATTTTGTTATACTGAAATTTATGTTTAAATTGTTATATTTTATTACAAAACTTCTGTAATGCATAGATTAATAAGAGATACAAAAAAAGCAATACAAGCAATATTATAAATTATATCGGTAAGTTTTAAACATGGATAATAGTTATGTGCTGTTAAAAATTTCTATAGAATTCAACAATTAAGTTTTAGCTTCATAGCTATGAACTGATTACGGTTTCATTTGTCTCTTTTCTTGACCAGATATATATATATATATATATATATATATATATATATATATATATATA
>JANRMT010062807.1:31103726-31135435 GCA_026402145.1 Polypterus bichir lapradei
ATATATATATATATATATATATATATATATATATATATATATATATATATCAGCAAATTCCTGTTTAAAATTAAATCTTGGCTGTTCCATTTTTTTAAGCACTTCTAGTCTAACAAATGAGAGGTCACAGTTGAATTAAAGATATTTTTGGCAATGTAGCTGGCAATATACTGTCATTGTAGACACTATGTACAAAATAAAAGCTACTGTTCAGAGAAGCCATTTGACTGAAGTATGACGCCCACTACTCAGATGCTCCCATTTATCCTTCGCTCTTGAGCTGGACAACTTGCTGGACAACTTGCTGGTGCTGCTTCACAGATTCTTTTTTTCAAAAGTTTACAGTTTCCATCATACCAGCCACTGTATTGCTTTGATTTCTGCAGATAAACACAGTCCTCTCCACTGGGAGTGTGTTGCTCGTGAGTCCAGTTGTTTGGCTCTCCTTTGCTCCAAAACCTGCAGGAGAATAAGAAGAAGACCTATTATCCTAAAATCAAATTGTAAGCTGCACCTCACATGTAGTCTGTATGACACACATATGCTGTGTATCCATACCTTTAAAAAAATGGAAAAAATAGACAAAGTCAATTAAATTTCCTATATAATACCTATTAAACATAAATTAAATAGCCTAAATCCTGTGAGTGTGCCCGTGCCAGCCATGCTTACAACTGGGTGAAGATGCTTTCTTTAAGATGAAAGAGTGTGATTAACAGAGAGCTTTCTGTCAAGGAGATAAACTGCAAGGGCAAACACAACTGAAACTTAGAGTTCTGGACTATAAAATGGCATTAGAGACAAAGTGACACCCTCAACAGAGGTGAATATGACATTTAAAACATTAGTTTTATTTAAGTACACCATTCTTCCATTCAATGTGAGAAATATATGCTCCAAAATGGAGTCACTGCATTTTATTATGGATTGCCTGCCTTTCACTTTGCACTTCATGCATTCTGTTACAGTATATGGTTCATGTGTCTGTGGGTTTCAAACTAAACTGTGTATGTATTTTAGTATATAATGTTGTGTCCCTACAGAGTGTATATATCTCAGTACTGTATAAAGAGAGTATAAGTTTAAACATACAATATACAGTATGTGTTTTAATAAAGTGTGTATGTGCAGTTAAAAATTATTTTTGTCTTAAACGGCACCTCACACATAAGTAATCAGACTTTTTAAACTTGCTTGTAGCAGTGTTACTGGGTATTAAAACTGCATCTTCCAGCAGTCCCTTCAGTGGCTCTGATTGGTCTTCAGCTGAGGGTGCAGGGGCTATTGGGGTTAAAGGAGGCCAGCGCAGCTTTTTAAAAGGGAGCCAGTGATACGAAAGAAAAAAATTATTTTGTGTTTTGACTTTCTGTCTGTCTACCGTCCGTTGGGTTTCCTGTGCTTTTTCGTTTTGTCTTGGATGGTTTCTTGGTTGGGGTCTGGATTGTCTGCCATTTGATGTAATTTGAGGACTGTCTGGGGATTTATGGCCATCCTGCGAAGAAAGGAGCGCTCCTGAACCCGTCCACCCATCTTCACCATTTCAGGATATACCGGTAGGACTATCTTTACATTCCCAATCGATATGCAGATTGCAAGACTATTTTCCTTCATCGTTACATTTTATCTGTTGCCATTTTTCATAGACTTTATTATGTGTGGTTTTTGTTTGTGCTTTGTTGTATTTAATGTATAATCACCGTATGGGGAACAGGGGTGGTATCGTTGTTTCATTTTTAGTGTTAATACATTCTTTATTTGCTTTTTTTATTTCTGTTTTGTCTCTGTTTGTGAGTGCGTGATGGTTGGGCCAAGGCTGGGTGCGTCCCTGGAATTCGACTAAAAAACTAAATAAATCACTGTCTCTTCAACAGTGTGAATCTTAGCAGCACCAGACCGCTACATGCTTATGTCTGTTTACAAATAAGTAACGCTGAACTGATTAATCCTGATTGCAGTAATTCCTTGTAACTGGAGACTGCATACCAATCTCTTACATACCATTCCCTTATTTGTGCTTTCACAACATTTGTCACAGTTTAGTTGTTAAACTAATGAACATTACTACAAAACTCCTTGAGCTCAATAAATTGAAAGTTTCCTGATTTATTTTCAGCAATGAAGTACACTGTTTCAGCAGTCCCCCTAACTGAGTGTGTGTCTCTGAGGTTCTGTCTAGCCAACGTGGAAGTTTTGAAGCAATAAATACTTTTATGTTTCAATTAACGTGTGTAGCTGCTTATGTCACCATTGAGGCCTACAGGTTCATAGATTGCCACTTCATTTGAAATTTCACACTGATATTCCTTGCTAAAACTGCTGTTAGAATTGTTTGATACTCATCCCAACGTCACGCAGTTTAGATTACCGAGTGACTAAATCTCTATATATAAAATCCAACATCTGTCTGTCTGTCTGTCCGCTTTTCACGAGAGAACTACTTAACGGATTCAGATTGGGTTTTTTCTATAATTTGCTTGAACATTCCGGTTGATTTTGTAACTTCTCTCGCGAATCTGAGATACATGCAGTGGGCCAAGGGGAGGGGGGCCGGGACCTCTTCACTCATGCACCAGCCTCGGGGAGTACCTTACCTCCGCTTAGCTAGTGAATGGGAGAACTACTTAATGGATTTAGATCAGTTTTTCTAGTTTCTAATTTCTATAATTTGCTTGAACATTCTGGTTGATTTTAAGACTTTTTTCTTTGCGCTAAAAATCATAGTTCACTTGCAGGAGTGATTTATTCATGCTAATCCAAGACAGAGGCTTGTGACGATGCAGGTTCGATACATGCTCCCATCGTTTGTCCGGGAGCCTTTGAACCCTACACTGTCAGTAATATTACCGATGAGCTTAGCAGTGAGGCACAACAAAGCAAGGGGATGGTGCAAAAGTGTAAAGTGCTTATTAAAACAATCAACAAAAACAATGTTCAAATTAAATAAAGTGCAGTGATTCAAAGTTCCAATAAATAAATAATCCATCAAACAGTTGTAAAATCAAGGAGTTTAAAAACAAATAGAAAAATCTTCTAAAAACAACAAGGTTAAAATAGCACAGGAAGCAATCCTTTAAAACAACAAAGCCCAGTGTCTTCTTTTACCTGGCGGCTCCCCAGCTTCACCCACTACACCACAAGGCTGCAGGCCAAGGAGAGGGGGAAGCATGACATCAGGAGTGGGGAGCCGTGTGGGGCCTTCCTCACTGTCGTGTTTCACTGCTACATGGGCGGAGCCACAGGGGACAGCTAGTTAGTTAATAAGTATGGATGTGTATGACTGTGAACATGGCGCATCACACCCAGTGCAGCTGGAATGCACACCAATCCCAATGACCTTGATCTGGATAAGCCACTTAGACAATGAATAGATGACTGAAGTAAAACATACACGTTATCATACAGGGAGATTCCCTTATGTTTAACAACTTCCAACATATGTAAATAAGCTGAAAAGAAAGTCCGTACAAAGCAGGAAAAAATATTTTTGTCCAGATCATAATATGAAGTGACCTTCTGTTTTTTTTCCTTTAGGACCTTCTGTTACAGAGATGTTAATGAAGTCGTGTGTCTCCCGTCCACATTTTGGATGGCAGATTAAAATATGGCATCATATTGTAGTGTCAAGATATTTGGATAAATTCACTCAGTTTATGAATGACACAGTTTTTTCACATGACACATCACGATCGCTTGTTCATACAGTGCCATATGCATCAGTTTCGCTTTCCATGTCAATATCTGATGACCAATTCACATTATCATCACTATGGCTCAGATTCAGATTGTTCCAAGACTGGCTTTAAAGCTTTTCATTTACACGTTATCACACACAAGCAATTAGGGAGCAGCTAACAGACCCTACGAGCAACATGAAACCGCAAGACAGGACTGCGACTGTGTACTAACCGATCTCTCTTTATTTTAACAGGAAAGACGAGAAAACAACCCCTTGAATTATTCTCCAATACCTTTGCCAGACATCCGGGTCCTTCACTTCCTCCGGTCCTCCAGTAATGATGTCACCATCCCATAACCCTCAGTGCACTGTTTCCCCATTTCCGTTCCCACAGCATAAATTGTCCGTGTTACCACTACTGGTTGTTTGTTGTAAATCTTTTCATTACTGACTGTTTGCTAATCTATTTGAGAAAACCAGAGTATACGGGGACGGAATCCCCAACCCTTAACTTTGGTCTTTGTGTTTTCCTTTTACAACGTCATTGGATGTCTTGGTTGGAGGCTCTGCCCCATTCATGAATATTGATGGGTTATCAAAGAGTGCCGAAATGCATAGAAATATCTCTTTTTTTTTTTTTTTTTTTTTTTTGCAGCATGATGTTATTTCATCCAGAAGATGGCAGCAGAATATTGTAACGAGTGCTATTTGGGTTTAAAACTGTGTGTTGGGTCAAAACATGTTAATCCAATAGACACTCACAATTAACTGTTTTTACAATGTTTAGCAATACTCCTTCACAGTTTTAGAGATTTTAGATCTAGTTTTTAGTTTTAGTTTGCTCACTCACCTTGTGTTCATGTGTATTTTCTTTGTTCACTCCAATTTCCTCCCACATACTAAATGTCAAAAATTTGTTAACCTTGAACATCTTGCTGAAAACTATTTTTTGTCTTTCTGTTCATTTTTTGTAAATATTCTTAATGCCTTGAGTATGGGAAAGAAGCTATATAAATAAAATGCATTATTATTATTATTATTATTATTATTATTATTATTATTATTATTATTAAAGCTTTCTTTTCAAGGAATATTACCATATGTGTATTTTGAATAGTTTATTTTTATAAATTTATTGAATTTAATTTAAACTTATTTTAAGCACATCACACTGTCATTTTAAAATCTAGGCATTTCTATTAATGAGTTGCTAGAACCCACTGCACCATTGTTAAGGTATATGCCCCACAAGAGCCATTATGCTTCACATTACAAAGACTCTGCTATTAAGCTTTGTACAAAACTTCAGCTCTCTCTTTATGAGATTATGGATTTAAACATTGAAAAGTGTTAGTTTTAGTGTTTGGTATTGTGGTTTATGGCTCCTAGCTTCCCATTTCTCAAATCAGTTCATAGTCTTAGCATTTTGGTTCTTGTGATATTGTTGTGGTTTTGGTAACAAATCCTGCCATTTCTTGTTTTGAGGTTTCTTATAGTTTAACTCTGTGGATTTTGTTTTCTATAGCAATATTTTGCTATTCTAGAAAACTATTTTTGTTACAGTTTCTCAATAACATTTCATTCTTCCTGTCCATTTATAACACAATCCACAATGCAACCAGACAATACAAAGAGGTTGTCTGGACAAAAAAGCAGACAGAGGGAATCTGCGCTGCAGTCCAGCTGAGTCCCTTTGGCATAACACCAAACAATTCCTGTTAGCTAAATTTGCCAAGTTTGAGCACTTGTGGGAGTGTGCATCAGTATGCCATACAATGCACTGACATCCAGTTCAAATGTCATCCATAATTTCTTGCTAATGCCTCCTGAACTGTATCTCATGACTCTGTAATGGTGTAGGTTTTCTCTCAGTACTCTGAATTCCTCTAGCATTTCGAAGAAGCGCATACTAAGTTACTTGGTCACTCTGGTTTGGCCAGATATGTGTAAGTGTAATTGTGCATTTGATTATGCCCTCTGATATCCCACCTATAGTTAGTCACTGCATTGTACTAATCATTAGGAAAAATAATTCTAAAAGATATTGATATGCCACACAAATTAGTTAAAACTGGCTTTTGCCTGTAAATGACAACTGGAGAATCAGCTGGACAAACCTAAGCACCAGTTTTCCCCTAGCAACTCAAACTACCACAAGTATTTAAAAAGGACTATTGCACAACAGAAGAATGTCAAGAACGTTCTTTAAAACTTTGCTCTAATAAGGATCTATGTTTACTTGTTGCCAGAGATGCTACTCTGATCCAACGGGATGGGCATTGTTCACTTCGCAAAGGAATTTTTGTTTTCTGGGTTTAAAACTGGACAAAAGCTGGCAACTTGGGTGCCATTAGGACAACTTTTCTGAAGGAAACTAAGAAGTACACAACAGAGAGATTAACAAATTAAGGTCACTTTGATATCAACTTAAGAGTAACATATTCCTTTAATGTACTTCATGTGTTTAAGATATGTCAAGTTGCAATAAAACTAAAGAGACTCAGTAATGACGAATATCTCTATAGTTGTAGCACATCAATGCAGAGTCCTTGGGAGTTCTTTATTAAATAATGTGTTTTAAGATGAACAATTTTTTTCATAGATCAAATTATTGGTATATCCAGTCTGTCCTGCATCCACATACCTCCAAGTTAGTCTGTAATATCAAATGTGTGATGAACAACAGCAGACAAAATACATGAAGATGTAAGCATAAGTGCAAGAGACAACTATCTAAAGCCCCAATAAACAAAGACAAAATCTGAGCATAACATGTCATATATCAAAACCACAAAGACCGGAATATTCAATAATAGTTGAAGATTAAGTTAGGTTCAATATAAAGTTTAAATCTTTAGTCAAGGTGCTTAATCAAATAATGCTTCTAAGATTGTGTATTTTTTAACAAATCAGTGAAGATCTCGAGGTTCGCCCATCTTGTTTCTTATCTTTTGGGTTGTCATATGTGAGAGATTGACAGAAGTCTTGGGAGAATGGTTTAAAGGGCACACTAGGAAAGTTTGTGAAGGGTTGCATTGCAGCTGAAATGTTTATCTTTTGTTTCTACAAATGGAAGAAAACAACCTTAACAATAGGGAGGATGGGACAGCAGTCTACTTGCTGCATGTGCTGATCAACATATTTACAAAACAAAAGACACTGATGTAGAGGTGCAAAGGAATTTAAGGTGGGCCGTGATTACAAGTTTTTTCGTAGGCTTCTGGGATTCTAGTGTTAAAGTGCGCCTATGAGCCTAGCTTCAGTCTTCTGCTGACTCCACCTTGACCAGTCCTCTACTAGATAAAGTAACCACAAATGGATGTCAGTTACGACCTGCACTTGTAGATGGTGCACTGCTGTGACCAGTCTAAACAGCAACTATCCATGGCACTTTTCTTTTCCTTACTAGAAACCACTAATAGGCAATGTACTCTAGGATACCAACTTGTCTGGCCTTTATGTTTTATCAATAAATTGAGTTTATTTTTTTAACTTATAATTAGCGTTTTTCTTTGAAGATAAGTTTTAAATATGAAAACCTAATCACGTGGTAAGTAAAAATGATACATGTTAATTTAATTTAAAATCACAACCTTAAACCCCTCTTACAGCAATTAGTTCAGTCTGACCGAAGTATCTTAGTGGCTTTTGCCCATCTTTAATTGACAGTTGTTAATTTTTGTTGTTAATTCACTTTCTTACCCTTGTTGTGGGTCCAAAGGTTTGTTGTCCACCCATATAAAGTGACCTTCTTTCACCACATCCGTCAGTCCAATCCAGTAGGATTTATCTGCATCTTCTTTGATTTCCACCAATGCTTTTAGAAAATTCTGAAGAAATAATCTTGTATCAATTAATTATCTACCCTAACCTTTATGTTTCTTAGCTACAATATGGTGACATCCTGCAAAGTTTAGTTAAACTCCCTCTTCTGACCTCTCACCCTCCCCACAAACTTGTATTGTCCTCTCCATTCTCCTAAAGCCTTTGTTAGTATTCCTTTGCATGTCCCACCATGAAGGCTTTACCTGCTTCTCCATGTACTCTATAATCACCAGGTGTCCTCCAAATGAGGTGCAGTTATCTCGACTGTTGAACCAGTTCATTTTATTAGTGGAGAAAAAATAGCACTTGGAGTTGAAAAGGAGCCAGCTCTCTGGGCACAAAGGACATGTCTGACCTGTTTAAGAAAAAAAAAAGAAAAACATGATGAAGTAAAGATGACCTCAGAGGTCAGTGTCTGGTGTCTTATACACAAAGCACAACTTTGATAGTGATAGAGACTCATGTACGCAGGACTTGTGGCTGACAAACTGAACAATTTAGGGCTTCTCTCTCACTTAGCATTTCAATATATAGTTCTCGAACACATTATGGCTTCCAAATTGACCTGTTATTTAATTTCTAGTAACCTGGAATGCCACCACAGCTATGGGTAACTAATGATTTAATTAAGGCAGCAGACTCTAGGCAAATTACTGTTAGCCATTATGTACAACTGTCCAAAACAGAGAGTATCCTGAATGTCTGCCTCATGTGGTTTAAGTTCTACCTAACTGATAGACAAGAGCTTGTCAATTATGTTGATCTATTATCAAGTTATTATACTTATATCTTTTATTCTAACTTAATTTGGAAAAGTTTAGTTTTTGTTCACATCTTGTTGTCTCTGTTTATGCAATGACATTTAGAAGCATCACATGTCTGTGGTCATCTCTTTCATGATGTCATGGAAGTTACAATATATAACGTGACAACCTCTTCATGCACTGCCCGTCTGCGAAAACATTTGTTGAAAAAGTTTAGTGTAGTTTCTGAATTCAAGCAGGCCCTAATTTTAGGTTTGTGCTTCTGATTACGACTTATTTTTGCTCCCAACTTCTGATCAATGTCTTGTCTCTTTTGCTTTGGTTTTAATTACAACGGTGACAGGAGCAGACAATTCCGACCAACAGGCAAGCTCAACCTATTCATGTAGATTGTCCAAAATAACATCAAGTCATATTTTGAATGTCCCTAAAGTCCTGCTTTCCTTAACACTACTTGGTAATTTATTCCATGTGTAGATTGTTCTTTGCATGAAGAAAAATGTGTGAAATCTGTTGTTAACAAGTTTCCAACCATGTTCCTATAATCTTGTTGCAGAATGTACAGGTAAGATCCACTGTTCTAATGTCTTTCATAATTTTGCACACTTTATTCATGTTGCTTTTTAATCTCCAACTCCTTCAGTCTCTCCTCATGGCTCATACCTGTAAATCTTAAAATCAGTGTAGTCACTTTTCCTTGGACTTTCTCTAGTGCTGCTATGTCTTTTTTGTAATTTTGAGACATATCTGCACTCCAGATGAGGCCTCACTAGTGTGTTATATAATTTAAGTATAACTGTCCATGCCCTCCACTGAGTCAGTGCCTTAACATGGCGGAGAGGTTTGTGTGAACAGTAATCCTCCGAGCAATGCCATCAGGAGTCGTGCTCTGACTAAGACTAACTCAACCACCACCTCCCCCCCATCTCACTAAAGGTCCATCTAAAGTGGTGCAACTTCCTGTCTTTCATTGTCATCCTGCGCATGGCTTGCTATGTAGAGTCTAGACAGGATGTGAAGCATTGTGATTGAGGATTGCATACCCTCACTATCACTCTTTTTTGCAAGCTCTTCCTTCCATGCGTCAGAGATGGAGAAACGGATGGACAGTATTATCGTCAGATCAATGAACAGCCATGTCTATAACCTCCCTTAACTTGTACTCCACACATTGTGCTAATTAACCTATTCGCCTTTTTGGTTTCTTCTGAAAACTGTTAGAATGTTGATAGTGTTCTGGGAGACACAACAAAAGCCCACAAACACCAACTTAGATTAATCTGTAAAAAGTCAATTTCTTAACCTAAATTGTGGCCTTTTATGTAACATTATGTTATGTTCATGCTAAAATTTCACCATGTAATTCTGGAGCTGTATTTTTAAACTGCATTTTCTGATTAATTTGTTTTCTGTGAAATTGTGACTTACAGTAGTAAAACAGTGAAAAACAGAAAATAGAAATTTGCACTAATGTGGGATGATGCCGCCTGCCATTTTATTTTTTGTATCTTGTGGGCCAGTCACCGAAAAGAGATGCAAGAAAAGCTTAAGAGACAGACAGAACTGGAAGACAGGGACTTCACCTACCCTGTGCTGATATATTTCTTAGAAGACAGGATTTATCCAAGGCTGTGACTCTGTCATTCAGCTGTTCATACTTGGTCTGTAGACTGGTGTGCTTCATGTTCAGCTGTTTATATTGAAACTGGAGACTAGTATACGTCTTATTCATTCCTTCATACTTAGACTGCAGACGATTATGTTTTTTATTCGTATCTCTCATGTGAGCCTCTAGGAGTGTCAAATTTCTATGAAGACCGTTACATTTTTCTAAAAGGAGTGTGGTGTTAGGATCAAAGGACTTCTCTGTCTGCTCCATCTTAGTTTTGCAGGCTGAAATATTTGCCATCATTTTGTCCATATTTAACTTATGTTTCACATGAGAGAAATCTAAATAACAGAAAAAAGTAAACTTTAGTATCTGTCTTTCATTTTTTGCATTAAATCATTCATTTAATTTCTTTATGTCAAACTTTCTTTTATTAGGTACAGGTTCAATGTGCTTTCCCAGAATGTAGTGCACTAACAGTAAAGCAAATAATCAAACCACATCCTTATACATAAGCCACATTTCTGCAGAGATCAGTGTCTGCAGTATGAAGGTCATAGTCTGGGCTGCAGGTAATTTAACATTGTTCAAGACTTGAGGATGGTCAAAAGGACAGACTTGTGGCCTTGCCACTGGAACTAGACTGCTACTGGAACACAATGCCCCACTGTTGCGGTGTGAAATTTTGCATATATGTTGATAAATATTTTGTATGTCTTTATTGGTAACTTGTAAAACTAATGTCTATCATTGATAAGAACAGCATTGGTTAGATGGTTAAGAACTCCTTCCCCCCTTTTAAGAACCGGTCCTTTGTAATTTTACGACCAGTTTGGCCAGTGATTCTTTGCAGGGCTCTTTCAATCAACCCCCAAATGAAAGCCAGACTGCCTAACTGGCAAGCTTCACGGGGGCAGGTGTGAAGGCGTTCTCTGCCCCATTGGTCTGAAGTATGGTTGTTTGTGAATGGCTTGTAATCAGAAGCCTTTAAGTACAATGACACCCTATTGGCTGTAGGGGTCGAACAGAAAACCTATAAATTTGCTTGCTTTACCTCACTTTCTCTATCTTACCAAACTGATGAAAGACCATCTCACACACCATGAACTGAAAATGACAACACAATGAAGAGCACAGCTTGGTAGCCATATTGAGACAGGCATGTGGCCTGTTCTGAAGAAAGCTGACCAAAAATGATGACTTAACTAGAGACATTTTAAGTAACTAACAAGTTTGTATGCTTCCTGAAACTACACATCAGCATTTATTATGTGGTATTGTTGTCAATATTCAAATGTACTTTGCATATTCTTATTATTTATGAATATTATCAATAATACATTATTTAAAGTGTAACTTAACTCCTGCTTGTCTTTTACTACAGCTAATTGCCTGAGGTTATAAATGTAGAAGGGAAGATGGGGAGAGGTTATACGGTACAATACCTTATAAACAGTGGTAAGTCTGTGAGATCTGAGGCATTCTGACAAAGGCTACATATTAATAATACAAAAGGGGAAAGTAGAGTAATATACCAAGACGAAACACCCACAATGATGACAGATAGCACATAGAGTGTGGTGTGCTTCTCCTGAAAGCTGGGACTTTATTCCAGGATGCAGCAATAATAACTTAGGAGGTGGTACTTCTAAGGTAAGTGAAAATGGCAAGGCTTTCGTGGACAGAGCACCAGCACTCATTAAAGAGTGCTATAAAAAATAAACTGAAAACAGCATGTAGCCACCTAGATTAGATATTTATTGATTCCAATACTGGACCTTGTTGCTATGCACAGCATCTTGGAATGAACAGGCAACCATGGTGTTCCATGACCCTTTAAAAAAGCACTGCATTCGAGATTTCACTGACACCTCGGATCGTTTTCAGAATTTCTAGAAGAACTTACAAAGATTACTCCAGAAATTCAAGAAATATGCCTCAAGGGATTTCTTCTGTAAAAGCACCTTCCACCTTGATCTATAGTGGAGTCAGGAAGTTTTTAGGTGGCAATGAGTTAAACCAATGGGAGGATGAAAGGCCAGAAGCATTATTAAGGATGCATGAGAGATGGAGAGAGAGAAGGAGTGGATAAGGTGTCACCTCATCTTTCAGATATGGGCAATTGCTGTTTAGGTAGCCCCATCAGAGTTGCAGGTTATTTATTTGCCCTCTCTTTTGGACAAGTCAGATGTGCCCTCCATCTTCCACAACAAATGAAATGTCAACAACATCACTCTGTCAGCAAACACAAGATATTGTCAAGATAAGAAGAGCAATAAACAAAAATTCCAGTTAACATAATTCCCAAAGAAAATAAATCTCTAAGGAGTTAGTGGTCATTTACAACAGGCATAGTAACAGTGCGGCTGATCTATACCAAATGGTAATCCTACATAATAGTGCATGTGTAGTAAAGTGGTTGACAGCATCCAAAATATTAATCTGCTCTGCAAGCTGGAGTACTTCTTTGATTTTTTAGGCCTTTAGCCTAAAGTCTGGTCAAGCTAAACACTTGTGTGGTGTATGCTGTGCTAGTTGAAATTTAAAGGAGGAGAATTCAAAGTGTTTTGGATAGTTTACGCTATAAACTTTGAGTCTCAGAGAACCTTGGGCAGAGTGTTGGAAGAGTATTTTGCCCATGAGCTTAATGATAATGATGCCTGTAACATTTTCTGCAATTTACAGGACTCTGTACTAACTTTTAAAAGTGGTTACCGGGCATCAATTTACTGAAAGTGAAACTAGGGTTGCCAGTCCTATATTTGGAGTAATTAGGTGGCTATGGAATTATACATCAGCTTGCTTTCCCTTTTCATATCAAATTAAGGAAAAGCTGCACAAAACAATCTTTTGGTTTCCTGCAGTCTCAAATGATTTATAAAAATATGTTCTTGCTGCTTCAACAAGAGTAAGGAAATGCCTTACATTGGTCTTTTTGTAGAAAGGAGTTGTTCACGTTTTGGCTACAGTGGTTCTGAGGGACAGTTTTGCAATTGTGATGCTATAGAACTCTGAGTATGAAAATCCACCAAACTCTCCTCCAGTATCTTGGAATGAATTACAATTTACTCTGAAGGCACTCTCACCTCCTGTTTTACATTTTGTCTTCTCTTTTTTATTTGTTTCTTAATTGGGTTTTTAAAATACCAATCCTTGTATCTTTTATTCATATAAAAAGATATTACTAGTGTTTAATGAATTGTACTAACTTTATAGAAGAAACAATAAAAAAGAAGCAAACAAATTTGGCTAAAGAATGCTGTTTTTACTAATGAAAGATGTTGAAAGGCAGCGTATTTTGCTGAGAGATGTAATTTTAAGTGTTTTTATCAAATTTGCAATGCCAAATTTCCTCACTTTTAGTTTCATCACTGCTGACTTTTTCCCGGCATATATTGTAGTTAGCATATCTTTCATCTTCACACACTATAATGTACTTCTTCACAGCAGACATATTGTAGGATATTTTTGTCCCTTTCTGTTCATCTCTATGAAGAAAACTTTTAATATTCCTGCACCATGCACACCCTTTCATTGTGCAGAATGTTACAAAGGAAAGAAAGAAAAAGCAGCACACGTGTCTAGTTTACATTTTTTTTTATTTTAATCATAAAATCGAGTCATGATTGGCAAGTTATACAGTAAGCCAATCTGCCCGTTACACATAGTGAGCAGAAACTGGCCTGTTCCAATTCACTGCCAAAGAACTAGTGCATTACTAAAGTGGTTGACATTCCTGGAAGCCAAAGCCATTATTTTGTTTTGTACATATTTTCAGTTTTTTGGAGAAACTGTAAAGTGTCAATGTAGGCACTTCTAACAGTTATGGGAATCTGCTGCTAAAGGATACAGGGTGCCTTGGTTGGTGTGCCCATTGAATTGCTACCTTTTAAAAGAAAATTACACATTTCAAAGAGTTTCTCTCTTTTTCAAGTGTCAAAGTTAGATTTGCAAAGTCAGTTCAGGATGAGTAGAATACCTTTATTTTAAAACTACCATTAAAAAGATGACTGCCTACAGATCTCAGATACTCTTGTTAATCACATAAGCATGTGATTAGTGTCCATGCAAGTTACTGATAAACAGACCCTTGGAGTCAGGATTTTGCTGCACTAGTCTATACTGGTTCTGTTATCAATACTTGTCCTTGTGCTAAGGTACCAGCAGGATAGGATCACAGATCAAAAGGCTTGAATTAAAATGCCTCCTAAGAGTGCTAAGGGTATCAGCTAACAGTTAATAAGAACAGAAGTCATTAAATATAATCAATATCAAATGGTGAAAATCATATTTACCAAATCTACTGTCACAAAAAGAAATCTTTATCTTCATCTGCAAATGTTCACTAGCGTGTTGCTATTGTTAATGGGAGTGCATGAAGATTTAACTTCACAAAGGTTGCATGATTCTATATAAGAGTTTGTATTTATTATTATTGGTTTTGATACAAACCTACTGCATATAGACCTTCAGTTAGTTTAAAGTCAGTCTAATTGCTACTAGTGTGCTGAGGGGCTAGATTGTAGAGATACCTCTGTGAAGTCCTCCAATAGTAATAAACTGGGTTGAAATCTAGGTTTGAACAATACCTGCTGTTAAAGCAACCTGCCATTGAGGTCAAGAGGGTGAAACATGTAGAGTACAGCACAGACAGTGAGACGGGCAGGAGTTTATTGGTAACAGTTACACAGATGGCTTTGATATGTCTTCCAATCTCTCATTTAGAAAAAAAATCTAAGAGATTAGTTTGTACATTTAGTGTTATGTACATATCACAGGTGATCAGATAACATGATAAAACAGGCACTATATACTGTACAGTAAAATACGTTGGCCAGTTACCATGTATTATTTTATTCAAAATTAAACAAAACTTCTGTGTCAGTGTTTCCTATTCTTTGTGCTGTCACTGCCCAGTTTTTCAAATACCAGTGTGTTTGTAACCCACTGATTGGTTGCCCCTGAGAATTGTGCACAATCATCAAAGGGTGGGTCAGGGGATATAGGGACCTGTGTGATCAAAGCATCGGAGAGATTGATAAATCAAGTGTGATCATAAATGCTTTTCCTCTTTGGTGAAGCAAGCATGATCATTGGACCTGTGGATGGGTTTTGTCCAGGATCGGCCGCAGCCCACCTGCAAAGCCACCATATCCCACCAATAGATTGAAAAATGCTGTTTTATGTCAAACCAGTCAACTTTACTAACATTACTCACTTCTCTATCATTACGTTCTTTCTCCCTTAGATGTGCCAGTGCTCCAACAAATTCAGGTTGTTTGCTCAAGATGATTTAGTTGGCATTGTAGATTTTCACTTTGTTTGTATTAACCTCGGCAGCTTTCTTGAGATGTGACATAAATTCTGTATTTTCAGATTTGAAGCTTTGCCATTTTTTCTTGTTTCTCAGTTTTACTCTAATAGTTTTTAATTTAATTGAACATATTTTTTTTTATTAACATAGACAATTAAAGTCCAATGTGATAGAATAAGCAGTACAGGGGAAGCTGCCACTCCTTACCCCTTCAGTTAAGGTCAGTACCAACTACCAGAACCATCTTTTTCTGGTTCATCATTCTTCACACTTAGATAACATTCACAGCTGACACTTTTATGAAAAAAATCAGAAAACAGGTTAAAAATCTGAACACCAAAATATCCTGTATAAAGTAATACTTACAGTACACAGCAAGAAAAGCCAGGATAGCCCCTAGTAAAATACATATGATGAGCAGCACTTTGACTTTGTTATCCACATTATTTTTAGGCACTGGAGCTGCTTAGAGAGAAAAGAGTAGTGAAGGTGAACAGGATATGTGGTACACTGAAATCTACTCACTGACTAAAAAATGTGTTAGTCAACTCAGCTCACCTTTTTTGGTTTTACCTCCTAATGTCTTCAAGGGGAGTTTACAATTATCTACATTGCTGTAAGGACTGCTCTCTTTCATTGACTCATCAGAACCTAAAAATCAAACAACAATGTCAAACCTACTGTAGATAGACAGATAGAACTTTATTTGTCCCCAGTGGGAAATTTGCCTTTTTACAGTAGCTCTTTAAATAAATAAATACATAAATAGATAAATATATATACTCACAACTTTGTTCTGACCACACACCAGAATGAATTAAAAGGAAGAAAATCTAAAAAGAAAGAAAACTCCTGCCCTGGCAGTCCCAGAACCAGTGAGACATTATGGATGTGTATTGCTGTTGATATAAAGGAGCCCTAGTATAATTTTCTTGACACACTTTTGCTGAATGCTTTGTTGGCTGAAAGTCCTCAGTATTAGTGTGTCAGAGAGAGGATGTGCAGCATAATCACGCTCAGTTTTGTCTTCATTCTTTCATTCTCTACTACCTCCAGGGGCCCCAAAGTGTATCCCATAATTGAGCTTGCCCTTTTAGCTTGTTAATTAGGCCTGTCTTGAAGTAATATTACTGTACCAGCACAGGGCAGAAAATCAAAGATATACAAGTAACAAATTCAGTTTATCCATTCAATTTATTGAGCCTGTGTACTTAATTACAGGCTTGTAATTAACTGGGTTCTATCTTAGCAATATCAGGTTAAAGGAAGGAACCCACCCTGGATGGGATGCAAAATAATAAACTCACCTGCACTCACTCATACCTCCCCAGGTAGCAGTCACAATTAACTCTTTTTGGAAGGTGGAGGGACACTTCTGCTACCCAGGAAAAAATCACAGAAAAATGCTCCCAACTCAACAGCAAAGGTGACTGGGCCAGATAGGTACCACTAAGCCATCATTGACACTTTGATTTAAGTTTCATCATAGTTCATGAAGAATAATTAGACACAGCAAAGTAATTAAAGATCCTATAAGTCAATACTGGAAAAAGCTGGGAACTGACAACAGCATCACCAGTAATGAATTTGAGAAAACAGATTAGTGAATGATAATTCAGCTGTTTCAGTTTTGTTTTGAGCAAATTGTAGATTTAGCCCAGAATTACTGACTTAAGAATTAAAAACAAAACCCCACTTTCTCCTGTTCCTGAACGAACAAGATTCAGCTCTATAGTTCATGCCAAATGATTAAGGGAGGGCAATTGTTTTTATTAAAGTACGTTTGGTCACTAAAGTGTAGTTTATCCTAAGCTAGAAGCAAATCAGAAAATACATCAGCTTTTAACTGCTTAGTAGTCCCTGTAATTACTCAATTTAACGAATTTTCAGTCTTAAATGATAGTTGGGCCTCAGAGGGTTTAATTAGTTTTGGGATACTCTCACGACTAAATGTTCCAAAAATTCTTTTAACACAACCCATAGTTCTAGCTATAGATGGAGGTCCTATTGGGATGGGCTACTTAATTAACCTCCTACACCTGTTCAGATCCCGATGGGAAGCTTACATTTTGAAAACATATGTTTATGCTATTCAGAGCTCAACCTCTCATCTTCTCATAGATTTTCCTTGGCAAAAGTTACATAACCACCATACTGACTGGTCCAAAAAGAAGACTGAGTATTGGGCTAAAATCTGTTTCAAGAATTCCCTGTGTTGTTGTGCCATTTTCTTTATCCAGGGTATTGTGTGCTGGACTACAGCATTAGCAAATCCCACCTGATTCTTTAGGTCCAGCAGACCTCCCTAAATTGGCTGCCCATTAAAGGGAAAGGTGTTACTTGCAGGGGGTTTGGGTAGCCAGGCCAGGAGATACCAGTTTACAGTATTCTGGAATCTGTGAGAAGAGTTGAAAATGGAAATTAAAAGAACTGTTGTCAAAACTGAATGACAAAACTGTGGATGTAGTCAACATCTTAACCAGTAGAATCTGGTCAGAAAAACCTAGTTGTCAACTTCAAGTTCAGCATTTGTAAAGCTAAGTCAAATGATGACCCACTGCAAGTCAAAACCTGAAAGATGTTGTGCCACCTAAACTAGATGCAAAATTATTAAATGAACCAGGAGAGGAATTTCTATGAATTGAAAAGTACAAATTGATACTCTAAGTCTGCACAGTTAAGATTTTCAATGGCTTAATCCATAAACCACATAAACCGTAGCTAAAAACAATTGTGTAAAACTATGATTAAAGCTATAATGAGAATTTGTACAAGTCGATAGCTAGAAGGAATACTGCCATCAAGTTTCCAGACACAGGACGGTACAGTAACCTAAAGACTGTAATGTGCCAGCCTGGGCATATGTGCATTTTCTGTTTTATTATTGTTTTTGTTAATTTTGAATATACTTTTTCATTTTTTTATATCATTTTTGTTATGTTTCTTCATTATTTAGTATCTCTGTACTGCTTCTTTAAGTTTATTTATGTGCCTTGTGTTCTTTGGGTGGAACCCCAAGTGGCAGGGCTACCGTAACATTACATCTGAGGGACTGTCCTCCGTCTTTATATTCTGGTAGATGAGATGGCTTCCCTCAGGTTGTCATTGGGTTTGGTTAGAGTCTGTTTTGTAACTATTCATTTTCGTACGGATTTTCTGACGTGTTTATGCTTCTGTTTTTGGCTTGCTTATGGATTGTGGAATTAAATCCTTTTAGGCAAGTCTTTTTTGGCCTTTTTGTTACTTTGTTAAAATATTGCCTGACACTGTGAAAAAGGCAAAATTTGTTCCTGACAATAAAAATGTATTTTCTCTAAAAAATATAATAAAATATATATATTCAAGTTCACCTGTAGTCATATAGCAGAAATTCTTTGTGTGCAGCAGGTGCAGATAACTTGGCCTTGTGCATTCTAGCTAAGAAGTCAAAGCTTGTGCAATCTGTTGCAATCAGATGTTGTATTTTCCATTTGAATTTCGTAGTGGTTAGATGTTACTCATTAAGAGACATTTAGATATGATTTAGATGTTAGGTTGAAGCTAGCAGGGGGGAATTCAGTGAATTGGGCTGAGCCGCTTCTCGGCAGGTCTCTGAAGATCTGGGCTTGCTTTACAGTTCTTTTGGAATTCTCACTTCCTTTCTTTGCCATTCTTTGACTCTGTAATGCAACAGAGATGAGCTGTTGCCAAAATCTAGAATCAAAACTGAACACTAATCTGAAAGCCAGCTGCCATGAAACGGTACAAGTGTAAAGGCTAAGTTTTGGACTAAATCCACATTTAAAACCATAAAAGAATAACAAGGCGAGCTGTTGCCAAAATATAGACACAATAAGACGTGTAAAAATTTCAAAATGAGAATTTATGTGAATCTAAAATCAGAAAAGAGTTCACTGAATTTATGTGACTCGTAGATCCAGTATTTTGGGCAGTCCACTAACTTCCACATTATGTATAGAGCAATCTGGGAGACTCTGGCCTCTAGCAACAGTATGGCATATCCTAAAAACACAGTCACAAAATGCCAAAGCCAAAAAATAGTGACAAAATGTCCTTGAAATTAAGCATAAGATGAACTTACTTGTTCATAACTATATTATTCATTCAAAACACTAACTTATTAAAATTTGCTAGTGTTAACGTCTTCCAAAGACCGACATTAAAAACATAAGAAAGAACTTTAAAGAAGCAAAAGGTGGCTAATATGAGTAGTGTCTTTTATTTTTTTACTTTTGATAACTAGAAAAAAGATTTTTAAAACAGTCAGCTGTACCTTGAATACTATTTGCTTCTAATCTCACAGATCTCCTTTGATACCACAAAACAAGTGTGAAAGAGAATTATTAGCTCTGGTAAACTGTGAGTTCCCAGAATAAAGAAAAATTCTAAGAGTGACTAAAACCAATTTTCTTAGATAGAAATATAGTTTCATATACCACTGCAAGAATATTAACCATAAAATAGATATTAAAGCAGCCTAATGACAGGATCATACACCTGCCATGAATTAAAGTCTATCCCTGAAGGTGTGGAAGTTAAGTAAGGGGCAGCTGAGTGAAAGTGAATACTGAGAAAAGGTAAACCAAGTGCTTCATCTCTGAGCATTACTCTATGCAGCAGCAAGCAATGTTCTTTCATCTTGAGTTAGAGTGCACTGCATTCATACCATTTACAAAGCAGTACTCCCATGCCAACCTAAAACCCAAAGGCATCTACAGTATTGCCAACTTAGATGTTAAGAATTCAACATACAAGACAGCCAGCATTCTTTTTTTCCACACATTTCAAGGGGGCATTTTGTTTTGCGTGTCTTGTAAAATGAATATACCATATATACTTGCATATAAGTCAGGTCTTGAAACCAGAAAAATCGATCATAAAATCAGTACCTGACTTATACGCCTGTTTAGAAATGCGACACTTAAAGTTTCTTTTTTTTTATCATCTTCTTGTCTCCTCCAGTCTCATACCAGTTTCTCAGACTAATTTAATTTTGTTGCAGCAGTGCAGTTACCAATTTCTTTCGTTACTTCAACGACGTTTAATTTGAAACCAGCTTCTTATTATCTTCTGATCGAATGCTTCATCGTAGATAAGAGATACTCTTATGATAAAGATGTATGAGGGTGTGAGATACAAAAAACACAAATCAGTGCAAACGTCGCTTTGGAATAGTTTGGGTATTACCGTGTGGTCATGTGGGCACAATAGAGAGACAGTGAGACATTAGGAGCACATGCTGATACAGTGCACTGACACACCCACATAGAAAAAAAAGACTCTGTGCTCCATGATTACTTTCTCAGGTGGGCATTAGCATATCATAATCACTTGGACCAATAGCGTGAGTTTTCCACATTCGACTTGAACGACATTATAAAATACCAGAAATTCTACGGTGGAATCAAGCCCCGACTTATCCGCAGGAGAACGTATCTGCAAGTATATACGGTATTCAGTTTTGTCTCTTTGTTATCAGTATATGGTGAAAATCAATGCAACCAATTTTGCTGTCCAAAAAGTTAAAAGTTATCTCCAGGCCACTCAGGTCATCAGTTTGAACCCAGCAGAGGTCCTCAGTACTCATCCCCTTGTCTGTTTCTAATTATGTTAAATGCCCATAATTGGCTTTTTAATAGTTTGAGAATGTTAGAATTCCAAATCATTTTGTTTTATTTAAAGTGTAGAATGTGGCATCCTGGAGTCACACCATCTGACACTCTGACTAATTTAGACTCCTTAGACAGTGATAGAGTCTCTGTCTTAAAAAAAAAAAACAAACAGAGGAATTTTGACAAGAACGTGCCTTTCAGACCAGTAAAGCTCACTAATCCTATCCACTTAATTTTTCCAAAATAACATTGTCAAACCCCTCACGAACCACTCTCTACTACACTACTTGGTAATAATTTTTTCTGCGTATGCTACTGTTGCATGTTGGTGCTAATGATATTTGTTTCTAGCAATTTTAAGCAGTAAAGAATACAATACAATACAATACAGTTTATTTTTGTATAGCCCAAAATCACACAGGAAGTGCCGCAATGGGCTTTAACAGGCCCTGCCTCTTGACAGCCCCCCAGCCTTGACTCTCTGAGAAGACAAGGAAAAACCCCCCAAAAAAAACCTTGTAGGGAAAAAAATGGAAGAAACCTTGGAAAAGGCAGTTCAAAGAGAGACCCCTTTCCAGGTAGGTTGGGCGTGCAGTGGGTGTCAAAAGAAGGGGGTCAATACAATACAGAGCTTCATAACTATGTATCCAGAAATAAAAAAGACAACATCACATAACATCAACACCCTTTCCTCCCTGAAACCATTATTCATTTGAGAGTAAAAATAATATGTGTTTTAAAGGTTGAAAACCATGATGTAATAACTGTAATTTATTATCTTTGCAACCACAAATTTCAACATTACTGTCTGTTTCAATATTATTATTATTAAATGATTTCCAATTGCTGATCACAAAGTCCGTAACAGCAACAGACACCATTTTTAATCATCACAGCCCATAACAACAGGTAAGCAAACTGACAGCACATTGCTGATCATTTTTCACAGTGCAAACCAGCACAATGCTGATGAATGCACACTTTCTCAATCTATGTTCTTCATTCGACCTTACCTGCACATTTTTGAGATTTGGAAATACCCAGGGAAAATTTTTGCAGTCAAAAGGGAACCTGAATACTTCACAAAAATTGTGACCATCCCATCCTAGCCATAGCAGACTCCATCCATCCATCCATTATCCAACCTGTTATATCCTAACTATAGGGTCATGGGGGTCTGCTTGAGCCAATCCCAGCCAATACAGGGCGCAAGGCAGGAAACAAACCCCGGGCAGGGCGCCAGCCCACCATAGGGCACAAACACACACCAAGCACACACTAGGGACAATTTAGAATCACCAATGCACCTAACCTGCATGTCTTTGGACTGTGGGAGGAAACCGGAGCACCCGGAGGAAACCCACGCAGACACAGGGAGAACATGCAAACTCCACGCAGGGAGGACCCGGGAAGCGAGGCTAGGTAATAGTTGATCAACAGTAGATTTTTTTTTTTTGCCTCTCATTCAGGTCTTTTTTGTCTGGAAACAACATTGATCCATCCCTAATTCTCCATCAATATATGGCTTCATCTTTTTCATCAGTTCATGTGCAATTTTGTAGGATGCCTCTGTCACCCTTTCACTATTATTAGTATGGAAGAAGTTTTTCTGAGCAGTTCAGTTCTGTTTGGAAAGTCGGTACAGAACGTTGGGTGTTTGTGAAGGCACTGCAAATTGGATTTTTTAAAGTGTGAAATGATGTTATCACAAAGCAAACAGATGCATTTCCCTGGAATGCTTGACACAAAGAAAAAATCAAGTTCCCAGTCCTCTTTAAAATCCCAGTATTCTTCTTCATATTTGCATCTCTTAGGTTCTTTAGCCATTTTTTTCCCAGTGTTTGTGCTAGCTTTAAAAGCGTTAGACCTGAGGTAAATTGTGATTGTACTTTTAAGGCATTTGAGAAGTGGGGACATGATAGATTGATGTATGAGAATAAATTCTGATAACAATGTTTGTTTTTTTTTTATTATTTTTTAAAGATTTTTTTTCTTAAGAAAGAACCGGCCTTTGAAGAGCCGCCTATGGCCCGTGTGCCGTTGGTTGAGTACCACTGCTCTAGGCTATATACTGTACATAGGTCTTCAAATCAAGACCATATTTTATTCAATTTTTTGTTTTTTATTGTTTGCTATTCAACAGTCAGCTTTCATGACCTTTCAGGATTAATGTAATTTATGTATTAAAATAAAAACAGAAGCAGAAAACCAAACTGTCAAAAGATATGCACCGTTGAAGACAGACACATTGTTCTGTTAACAGCAATTTAAGAGGTAACAGAAAATAATTAAGCATTGCATTAACATGTACTTATATTTGGCATTGCTCTATAGTCAGGAATAGAAAAAGATGTACATTTCCTGCTCAGCTCTTGTAGTTCTTGCCTACAGAGTATATTTAGCCATGACAGGATGAAGTAATGTGAAGAAAATGATAAACAGCAGCCCACAGCACTGTTGTGGTTTGAAAAAGGCAAACAGAGTGTCACATACTAAAACAAGTCTGCAAAGCAAAGTGACAGAAAAGTACAATTTGAAGGAAGCTCATTAAAAATCAATGGATGGAGGCAAACACCAAGAATTGCCCTATGCAGGCTTGGCAGTGAACACATTTGACCTTTTTATGTCACTTAGCTATACTCTTTCTTTCAGAACAAATGACGTTACTTCAATGGTGATCATAATTATTAGTATTGTTGAGTTAAAAGAGCGGTTTAATGAGAACTGATTGCCTTTGAATACATACATGCTATTTATTGAGGGGAATTATGTGAAATGCAACAGTATATTTTTAGTTTTTAACTCACTTGGAGAAAATAGTTTGGCTATTTTAGTGACTGCACATGGACTTTATTAAGGCAGGGTCTTTTACAGGATATTTTTGGGACAGTGGTGGTAGATGCATCATCAGCTTAGCAGATATCATGAGGTTATCTCCCACATTTGAAATTATGAGTGATGGGGCAGTCATGGGGTTTGACATGAGTTGCACATGGAGGTAAGGTCAAAGAGTGGAGCGTTGTAGGATTTTGCATGAGTCAAACATAGAGATTGGAAGAATGAGCAGTATCTCAAAGATAAGTGGCTGGTTCTGGTGCTTAAGCCCCTGAAGACCCCAAACGCATGCTTTGCACGGGTATTCAAAATTGAACTTTGTCATAGATTAGTCAATGAGTCATTTATTTAGTGACCACACCCGCACTTTACTCCAGTGTCAGTTACCGTTGCTAGTATTCAATATGAACAAAAATCCAATGTGGTTGACTTCTTTTACACACAAAACACATAAGACAAAATTTGCATTTCCTTTCCTGATGCATTTCAATGTACAAGGAGGGTCATGCTAATTAAACTGTATGAATACTAAAAAAGATCTGCTACAGCATCATATCAGAATCCACTTTCAATATCATTAGTTTAACAGTATCTGGTCTCCAATTCCTCTCAAGCTTCTTTTTTCGATTTATTCTAAAAATTCACTGTTGGGCTGAATGGCCTGTTCTTGTTTAGATTGTTCATGTCATAATTTTTTTCTCCTTGACATCAATGTGGGTTTAGATGAAAGCGAACGATGCATGAAAAGTCAATTTATGAACCGACTAAACTCATGCCATATTTTTGGGCTTAACCCTTGAAAGTACCCTAACAGAGACCACAACAACTTTTCTAAAGGAGGCCACTGAACTCAGAACAAGGGTCCAAAGTGCTGTGAGGCAGCAAGGCAAAATAATATGAAACCAAGACACTTTGTCTTTTGTAAATGACTTGCACAAAAGTGTCACTTTTTATGGAAATTAATGTACATTTACATTATCTATCATTTTATTCAAAATGAAAACTATTCATTGTATATGTTTATATAGCTTATAACCTACATTTTTATATGATGATGCAGCAGGGAGAATTTGAAGGGTGCTAATGACAGACAGGGCTGCAAGATGAGTTTGGCTTCATTTTCGACCATTAAAAGCAGACAGAGAGTACAGTTCTGGTCTGGATGGGATACCAGAAGAGAACCCATTACTGAAATGACCAAGAAAAGGTAAGCGTAGCGTAACATTTAGTTACATTCAGGCATTTTGGTCAGCAAGTTTGAATTGTGGAGCATTTTTAATTTTGTTGTTACAATTTTGTTCATTACATATTTATGCAACAGTGAGTTCAATTCAAAAATAACATTAATATTTATAATCTTCCCGGTGATTGAAGAAAAACGCAAGCAGGAAGAAGAAGTAATTACTGCACACTGAACAAGTTAAGAGGAATAGAAGATAGCTGTGAGAAGCAAAATATGCTAATGGTGCATTAATAGATACTTACAGAGATATACAGTAACACACATCTGTAGATGAACAAGTATGAAGCAAGAAAATGGGCTGGAAATTAGAAAGATATTAATGTAGTGATACTAACGAAAAACTTGAAAGCATCGGTGTGAAACACCATAAAGATTAATATGAACAGAATGCCAAACCTTATTATTTAGTATGAATAGGAAAATAAGACTTTAGGGATTTAGTGAGGTTAAAGGTAAAAGAGTATATAGAATCAAGGCAGAGTGGTGTACTCTGAGGTTACAGTCAAGAAACAGGACATGAAAATCCCTGTGAAAAACATTAAAGGGGTGCAACCTGGTAAAACAGAGAGAAACTCAAGCAGGAGAAGCTGTCTTTTAATTGAGACATTGCCCATCCATTTGTTTCCTAAATTAGCTTGATACATACTGTACATAAATTTGGTGGAAGATCTATTTTTTATAATTTGCAAAAAATGTTACTGGAACTGAACTCACATTTTCAGTCTGCTTTTGCATGTTGATTTTATAAAAATAATACTTGGAGACATTTCGCTGCTTTATTTTACCACTTTTCAATGAAAATACACTGTTCTGCAGGTTCACACTAATCTTTAGTTTACCTTTGAATTGAAATTTGTGAATAAAGAAGAAAGTTGAAGTACAGTAGTCTTGGCACCTACCCATCTGGCATCCTTGTTTCCTGTCTTTATAAAGTTCTGCATCTGCATTGATGTAGATGTTCTCAGGACTTTCCCTTGGTGAGCTGTAACTTCTGCTCATCTCCATTTCTACTGCTGCATACAAAGTGACTGAAGGATCCTAGTTTTAAAGTGTGCTGCGTTCAAGGACTTATGAGAGTGGGAGTTCTCACACCTTAGTCTGTCTTTTAGCACAGGATGCTTGGACAGCAAGCAAGTAACCTGATGTGCAGCATCTGAGGTCGCATTTACCCAGAGATCAAATATAGGAGCAGCCATTGCTGCAGAGCTTGTAATGACCTTTTTACCTTCTAATATTCTCTAAGTGAAGATTTAAATTGTCGTCAGGGGTTGGTTTGGAAAGTGATGGTGGGGGAGTGCTGTTTGTTCTCTAGATATGTGATAGGAAGTCTCATCTAACCAGACTTCACTAATCTCAAGTATTCCTGTTGTCAGGAACTTGTTATCAAGTAGTTTATGGGATCACCTTTTGTTTTGACATCTTAATTCTTATTTTCAATGGTTTAATTATTATCCTATTGAGGTTATCATGCCACCATTTTGAACATTTGTTTTTCTATGGGCATCACACCTTTTGAGTGCCTTGTCTTATGAAGCTGGGGGTTTGCTAGGAACATGATGCACATTCCATGTGACCTATAATGCTTTTCCAACAATAATTTATTAAAGGTGCTACTAGTACTAGGGTGTTGTACCGTGTTAGCTATTATGAATGCAGTGAGAAGTCAAGCAAAATGACATGTTTTATTGGCTAACTAGAACGATTACAATATGCAACTCAGGCAACTCAGGTCCCTTCTTCTTGCATCATGTTCCCAGCAAGAGGATCCATTCATTATAATATGGCAAAGTATGATGCATTATCTAT
Organism: Polypterus bichir lapradei; assembly: GCA_026402145.1. Taxonomy (NCBI): domain Eukaryota; kingdom Metazoa; phylum Chordata; class Cladistia; order Polypteriformes; family Polypteridae; genus Polypterus; species Polypterus bichir. The sequence continues at coordinate 31,130,411 of JANRMT010062807.1, forward strand.
GTAGAACTGTATCAAATTCTTATAGTTTGGGGGCACAGATTTTTCAGTAACATAAAGAGCATTATGATATAATTATACACTTATTTTCCTGCTCAGTCATTCCTGCCAGCATAAATAGAGAAAAATGTGATAGCATTTTGCCACTTTGCAGGCCCAGTATGAAGCACTATGAAGAATGATCAGATTGCAAAATAATATAAGATTTCAAATGAACTGAATTATAATCCATCCATTATCTCTATCTGCTTATCCTAATGTGGATGTTGTGTGGAGCTGGAGCCTATGCCACTATTAAACAAGGTTTAACACACAAACAAATCAAATAAATACACATGATGTTTGTAGTTAAGAAAATGAGATCAGAATACATTAATACAGTATATGCAAAACCTCTAACCCACTTAAATTAACTTGGGGTCACAGGGAAAAAAAATTGTAACAGGCTACAGAGACACATTAAAGAACAATAAAAAGAACAACACACACACACATAGCACGTAATTGTCATATTGGTTATAGAAGCATCTGTGTCCAGGCAGGGCTTCAGAGAATAAGCCCATAATCTACTGCGCCAAGCCCCTAATATTTTTGTCCACCATATATGATTTAGTCCTTGATCAATTTATCTCAGTGTACGAATGCTTGTGACACCCCACCCCAAAGTGGAACCACACTTTGATTTTTTATACGTCTAAAAACGTGCTTGAAACTCATAGAGGGGGCAAAGACCCTGATACCTGCAAATCCTAGAAATACCACCTGATAGAAGAGGAAAATTACAAAGAATTATTCATCAACAAGAGTGTTGACTTTAAGCTTTTATTTTCCTTCCACTGAATGAATTTATCTTAGATTTTTTTGGTATTTTTGCTATCGAGGCAGCACTGAACACAAGGCAGTAATCAGCCTTGGACAAAAATGTTTATTTTCTTGTAATGTATCTTTCATATGAAACTTACAGTTAAAGGCAGTTAAACGCACAAATTTCAGAAAATCGATCTGATTTTACCAACACGTTAATGAAAATCCTGTTTTGAGCATCATATTGCAAATCAATATTTTCCCCCATCTGGACAAATGTATACATTATGTTGTCCCAGGTGTCTGGGGGGGCGACCCGACCGGGATGCCCAGGAGGGCCGGAAGAGGGCTTACGCCTTCCTCAGACCACGTGGGGGCGACGGCCCTGGTTGCTATGGGGACCACGGGTACAGGGCTTTGAAGCTCAACCCTGTAGGGGCCCGTGGTCACTGCCAGGGGGCGCCCAGATGCCTTGGGACCCCTGGACCTCGGCACTTCCGCCACACCCAGAACTGCCGGGGGGAAGAAGAGCAGGAACACCCAGAGTGCTTCTGGGGATGCAGCCGGCACTTCCGGCACACTGGGGCGTGTCAGTGGGAGATTTCTGGAGCACATCCGGGTGCTTATAAAAGGGGCCGCCTCCTTTCATGAGATGACTTGAGTCGGGTGGAAGAAGGACGAGGTCTGGGAGGAGAGACGAGGAGTCGGCCTGAAGATTGTGTTGTGGCTAGGACTTTTGGGGGTTGCTGCACTTTTGTAAATATGGAGCACTTTGTGAATAAACGTGTGTGGGGTGATTACAACATGTCTGCCTGTCTTTGTCTGAGCCAAGGTCCACAATGTATTAAACTTTAGTTATGTGTGTGTCTATAATTATTGTACATGTTGTATTCCAGGTAACCTGAAAAATATCTTAGTACTCAGTAGTTGTTATAAGTTGTTGTATGATCTTAAAGTAGGTTTCTCAGCTACAGCATCCACACAGTTTGAAAAATATTTCAGGTTTGAATTTAAAAACGCAAAGATCTTGAAAATGCTGAGGGAACGGCATGGAATTTGTATAAGTCAATGTAGAGTGAATTTTAAGCAAGAAGAAACTTTGGAGACACAATAACAAAGCTGTTGAGGCAGATGTAACATCGGTCATTAAATAACAGCTTCAAACATAATGGTAGTATCATGGCTATTGATGGATGCACCAAAATATTGGCTTAATGAAATTATTATAGAAAGAGAGGCTGTGCGTGTTATATTATGAATTCTAGATGGTGAAGTTGAAGATCTGAGAGCAAGAAATCAGTTCTGCAATAGTATATAGCCTAATTATGTGTGGCACATTGACCAGTATGATAAACTGAAGTTGTATGGAATTGGAAAAAATAGCTGTTTTTCAAGAAAAAACATATGGCTTGCAGCTTACAAAACAAACAATAATCTAAAATATATTGCTTGATACTTTTTAAATGCAGTAATTGAATATGAGGGCTGTCCAAAAAGAGTAATAACAATGAATGTTCATATTGCAAATGTGCAACAGTCTCTGTGTCCAGATCAGTTAGAAGAGAGTGTGACTTTTTGTCCCAATACCGGCAATCAACATATTGAGAGAATTTTTCAGCATCTTGCAAAGTTACAAAGGGTCTAATTTTTGCTAAATTTTTTAGGTGAAAAAAAATGCGGTTTGCAACCCCCCAGGCAGACACTTGGTCCAGTCCTGCCCTCCGGAAATTACCCTCTATCTGCCACAGCCAGGTGTTACACGGGCGACCCCTTGGCCTGGTCCAGCCACTTGGGTTCCCAACAATGAGGATCTTATGAGCCGGATCACCTTCGGGGAAACGCGCCACATGGCCGTAGTGCCATAACTGACACTCCCTCACAATGCAGGTAATGTGCCTCATTCAGAGAGACACAGTACCAAAGGAGTCTTCGTCTCAGGACACTGGATAGCGTCCATGTCTCGCAACCATATAGCAAGACAGGAAGCACCAGGACTCTAAAGACTTGGACCTTCGTCCTTTTGCATAGATATCGGGAACGCCACACACCCCTTTCCAGCGACCTAATGACCCCACCATGCTCTCCCAATCCATCTACTGACTTCACAGGAAGAGTCACCAGAGACATGAATGTCACTGCCAAGGTAAGTAAACCTCTCGACAAGGTCGACACTCTCTCTGCAGACAGACACACTGCTGATGGCTGTGCCCAAGAGGTCATTAAAGGCCCGGATCTTGGTTTTTATCAGGACACTCGCAAGCCCAGACACTCAGACTCCTCACTCAATCTCTCGAGCGTCCTGATCAGAGCCTTCATTGACTCCGCGAAGATAACAGCATCGTCAGCAAAGTCAAGATCCATGAATCTTTCTTCATCAACAGATGCCCCACAGCCGCTGGACCCCATGAACTTGCCCAACACCCAGTCCATACAAGCATTGAACAGAGTAGGAGCAAGAACACACCCCTGACGAATCCCAGAATCAAATGGGAAAAATGCAGAGGTCTTGCCTCCACTCTGCACAGCACTCACAGTACCAGTGTACAAGCCAGCCATGATATCCAGTAAACTCAGGGGGATCCTGCGAACCCTCAGGACGTTCCACAGGGCAGCTTGATCAACCGAGTCGAACGCTTTGGAAAAAACCGACATAGGCTGCAAAGAAATTCTGCCGATATTCATGTTTGCGCTCCATGAGAACCCTCAGTGCGAGGATGCGGTTGATGGTAGACTTCTTACGTGTAAAACCTGACTGTTAAATATAAGAAGGTTTGATTGTTCAGTAGTTGCTCCTGTAATGCCAAAATAAGTGGCAAAAACTTACTCAATACTTTATTCCTATTTGTACTAACTTTGTCCAACCCTGATACCATGTAACTGCTTTTCAGAGCATCTGTAACACAGAATTAGGTAACATTTGCAACATTCAGAATATGGTTTAAGATCATAACTATTTACATTACATTAATTTAGGTTTGAATCAATATTTTTTTGTCAGAGGGGGACATTTTTTTGATTTCCTGGGTAATCCCGTTACTGATTGTTGTCATGGCTGTCTGCAGGATGAAGGTATTGGCTGTCTTGCAAAAGAGTCACTGCTTTGAAGTTTGGCTGGTTGAGTATACAAAAAATACAAAGTTGTGATAACAGACCTGCTCCTTCCTTGGAGGATATTTGTATTTACCTGACTTGGAGATTACATGTATGATAATATTGGTTTCTAATCAGCATATCTGTACTTATTCATGGTTGGTAACAATACATTTTGTTAACTTGTGTTTTCATTAATTGTTAAACCCAGGTAATTTAGATGTGCCATTGTTTAAACCGATTGTCCAGGACTGACAACGGCAGGGACTGAAGGAGATTTAAACTTCTGGGCAAGAGAAGGCAGGGAGGGATGGTCCACTGAGAACACTGCCAAGATACTCGCAGAGAGCACAGGGGCTCGCTGGCAGACTGGGGTACGTGGCTGGTGCAACGTGAGGGACACGGACGTCAACACTTACCCTGAGGGAGGAAGAGACAGCTCCACAAGAAGATGGTTGCGAGAGAGGGAAGCTGCATGAAAGGACTGAGCAAAGCTGGCGGACGAGAAGTGAGGCGTGCCTAGGTCTCAGCAACACAAGGATCCCAGAGTGGAGAAAAAGAACGAGGAGACACTGAAAGGGATTCCACGATTTGACAAAACTTCTGTTGGGAAATGAGTGTCTGGTGAACAGAGTGCATCGGTGGACAGTTGGACAATTAATTGTTGGGGTAACAGTGCGCAAATTGAACTCTGCACCACTAAAGGTTGTATCCTCCAATTCTTATTTTTAATGAACTTTTAGAGTGTGGACTGTGTGCTTTCCTTCTTAAAAAAATAATTTTATTTCTGATATTGTTAGATTTTTTTACTGTATGTTCATTTATCTTTTTAATGTACTTTATATTGTCTTGTGTAATAGAAGTTACTGTCGCTTTTCCTAAAATTATTGTTGTGTCTTTCATTGTTTGTTTACTCACTGCCCAATTTAAAGAAACCTGTGTGTTATTATCTGTAAATTTCAAGAGTTCCCAGTCTCTTAATAAAACTGGGTGGCATAGTTGGATATTTTAATGGTGTCTAAGTTAGATTACCTATAAGGGTGACCAGACACCGGTCACATATTGCACTATTTAAATGCTTTAACAGTAGAATTACCAGAGCCTACGAAAAAACTCGTAATTCCGTCCCACCTT
>JANRMT010062807.1:31145435-31170450 GCA_026402145.1 Polypterus bichir lapradei
GTGACTAAAGAGGTGGAAACAGCACTGAAGCCTACAGAACATCATTTAGGATTTTGCAACTCTGCTGATCATTACTTTTTGCCTGTGAATTTCCTGAATTCTTCACCTGCTGGGGAATAATGATCCATTTCTTATATAGTGCACTGAAGATAAAAATGAAGCCAAATCGCATATGATTCAGCTTTAAAAGGCACAGATCTAAGGAACTTCACTTCATTTTTATGAAACAGCCTTTTTAATCACACATATTTTCAGGCAGTCTTCACCTTCTGAAATTGTATTTGTTTATCAGTTACTTTTGTTTTCAGTGAAACCGTTGTGGACACTAGAGGGCACTGCAGGACACCTCAAACACAGAACATAAGCACAGTCACACAATCAAAAGTCTTCAATAAAAGTGGTTTATTAAATTCACTACCTTATATAGGTTTTAATCCTCCATAAACAGACTTCTCTCCATAATAAATCCTCTGTCTCACCTCCAGGCAAGCTTTGTCCACCTCCTCCTGACTCAGCTCGCCTGGATGAGACCGGGTGGCGACGTTTATCTCCGGACCCGAGAGTACTTCTGGTGTCAAATGGGTACAGCTTGGCAGCACTTTTGGGTCAGGTGGAACCTCCTTCGTGGTGTTCTTCTTACTTAAAGCTCCCACTCATGGCACCCACACACACCGACAGTGTTGTTCTCCAAGACTACATTTCCTAAGGTGCCCTGCAGAAATGTGAATCTGCCTGAGAGAAGCTGCCACATTGTGCATTAGGGGAATACAAAGTAGTCCTTCCCTTTCTTTTCCTGGAAGAGCACAGAGTGGCAAAGCTTTGGCAGAGCTCTGAAATCCGGCCAGTCCCAAAAAATAAATGATTATCATCCAGTGGCCCTTAAATTAGTCTTGGCAAAATGTCTGTTCGAGCAGCTGGTTCTTTCTCACCTTAATTTATGGCTCGGCTTCTCTTTGGATTTACAGCATTTTAAATACAGCCACAACCATTCAATGGAGAATGCGGACATGACTGTTCTTCATGCCATTTATACACATTTGGAGAAACCAAAAAGTAGAGCACTGGGGCCCCTGTTTTGATAGCAACACAGAAACATACATAGGTGTCAGAAATAACATTGGCCCCAAAACGTCCCATCATGCACATTAATGAGTTCTCTCCACAGACAAATTCACTACTTAATTGAAAGAAACTTGCCCCCATGATTACCTAGGAACTGCTGTTTCCTGTTTCTTGATTCATGCAAAAGATGGTTCATATACTCTAATTACCATGGACCTTTGACTCCCATTTCTGTCTCCGGTGCATCTTTAGGATTGCGATCACAAAGATTTTCATCCTAATTGGCAAAATGACAGTCATCTTACCAGCACAAGCATAACACACCTCTAAAGGCTCAACACAATGTCTGTATGTGAGGAGTCAGGTGATTTTTTTTTCTTCACTAGAAATCTTTATTTAAATATTGTACTAAATGGCAAACAGGTGTATATGGAATTAATGAATGAAAACAGTTCCAGACAGAAAGTAAATACCTTTGTTCTTCAGTCAGTGGCACAAATTTCACTAAATTTCACATTGAGTTTCACTGCAAATTCACTCTTCACCAATGCTCACTGTCTCTAATTCCATTTTGTTGGAATAATAAGCCTTTTTCACCCTTTGTTCTATAGCCTGATAGTTACTGCAAAATGTGTTTTCCTTCTGTTTCATGTTTTTTAACAAAGAAGTGCCCTTTTTATTTCTATCTTTACAAGTTACTTTTTATGATTGTTATTATATAACCACTATCAAATGACAACAAATTCTAAAATCAAGTCAAATTCATTTAAAAGCTGAAAAAAACCCACATTTTTCTTTTATTATTGAGTTCATAAATGTTTAAACAGTGGAATAACATTATGCTTAACTGAAAAAGGGGGAATTATAAACAGGATTTGGTGGGAAAGCCAGTCTTCGGCCACTGCTACCCATGAGGACCCTGATTCAGCCTACAGATGGAAGTTAAATGACCATCTCTTCGTTCACCAGTATTGCTTCTTGTGTCTGCTACCCTATATTACTATGTGAGCAGGTGTCTAGGTAGGCTGCATTGAATGTCACAGGTTTAGAAGATGGTTGAAAATGGTGGGTTATAAGGTGTAAGTAACAGGAAACATCTTCTATAAACTCCTGATACCAGCCAGGACCAACTGCTGGTCCACATAAGGGTCCAGCTGAATCATACAGGGTTATAAGGAGTGAAGAGTCATATGACAAGTAGGTTGCAGGAGATGTTATACTACTATACTGCCCTGTAGAATTAAAATGTTTGAGAGTGAAAGAGGCTCCGTGAGAAATTACTGAGATTACATTTTATTTTATTGTTGTTATCATTACCTATGGCTTTCACTTAACAGGAAAGATGCTAAGTTATCTCCTGGGTTTTTTTCTAATGGGGCATAGGAAGAAATGTCAAAACCACCTATACAGCAGTAACATCTTACCTGTAAAACCACTCGCTTAACCCACTATGGCTGGTTGCTTGCTGACTGGGGCTATCTTTACTTTCAAAACTTTACTTCAAACCAGTTTACCACCAGTTCATAAAGGTGTCCCCTGTGTCCTTGTGGGACCACAGGCAAAAAGGGAATGAACAATCCAACCTCCAGGCCCACAATAGCAATTAGACAGAGATTCTGGTTTTTGCTCACAAATTATATTTATTTGCATCAAAACCAATAACAGCAAATACAAAGTGATATATAGAATCATACAACTTGGGTGGGTTAAGTGTTTAGATTAGATTATACAGCCCCATTAGAAACAGTAAGGTACTGGGCAACATTCCCAGGTGGCTAAATTTTCTTAGTTGCAGATTATGATTTCAGAGGAATATGTTATTTCTTTTTAAAGGACAGCAATTCAGCACGTACCAGGCAACCCCAACCCACCAATCCCACTGGCCAATAAGTGCATAAAACAACAAGACATGCTAGCTCATTTAGTAACAGACTATCATCTCTGCTAGCACTGGTATCTTACAGTTTCTCAAAATGCATTTAAGGTATATTGTAAAATCAAAATTAAGAAAATGTTGCAAAACATCATTATCACTCAAGCTCATCCCGAAACCAGCTAAAGGTTAGTTCCCTGGAACTCAGCTCTCAAAAATAACTTGACTACGCAAAATACTCTGAATTTCCAACTCTTCTAGCATACACTGCACTACCGTTCATCTAGACCAGACTAAAGGCCTATCACCTGACATCTAAAAGTTTAAAGCATTGCCTATACACGGTTTGTCTGTCACTGAGTATTAGTTCATTCATTCCAGACTACAACACCTCAGTCATCACTACACTTGCCATTTACAGACTCTATGCTGACAACAAAAGTTCCATCTTTTATACACCCAAGTTACATGAATGAAGAATCTTTGCGGTCACCTCACTTCACTCACATGATGACCAATACACAATCAGTTTCTAGTCAGATGACTGCTGGTTGATGTACATTTTTTAGGGTTGTTATAGTACAATTTAAATGAATAACTATAAAAGAATAAAAAGAATCCAATTCCAGATTAGAAATTTTGATTTAGCAAGAAAAGCTGAATGAAGTAAACACTGTCATTTGTGACTTCAGAGATTTGCTGTGGCTGCAGTAAAGGCATGTTTGTCATGCCTAGACTCCACTCTGGGTCTCACTGACAGGTGAGGTAAGGACAAGAGCTGCTGGGGCTTCACAGATTCTTTTGTATTTCTGTTGACAGGCCGCATCATACCAACCTTGATAGCCCCCATTTTTATAAATGTGCACACAATGTTCTCCTGTGACACTACTGGCATCTACCCAGTTATCAGGCTCTCTCCTCCCATCTGTCCTTATACCCCAGAGTTCATCCCACCTGTAAGAAAACAGATGGTGAAACTTTATTCACCTGTGATGGGAATAGTAGATTGCTTACTCACATATCAAAATGCAATACTTAAGTTATTGTCTAACAAAACGAACTTGGTGAAATGAATAGTCACCTCTAGTTTGCCAAAACTCTTACATTTTTATGCTCTAAAAACTGTAGTGTAATTGATTTAAAAGTTTTAATTTAACATTCTTAATTTTCTTAACAAGCAAGTTATTAAGTTAAGGAAGACAGAAGTCAAGGTTAATCATTATTTATGGTATTTAACAGGTGACATATTGCATGTTGATTAGCACATGCAAGTAAGAAGTTCACTATACTATATACTGTACACAGGACAATAATGATCTTACAGACCTATAAACTTATGTGGTTAGAGATGCTAAGAAATGATGCTAGAACACCATCTACTAACAAGTTTGTGAAAAAAATACATTCTAATGATGTCTAAATTTTCTACCTATCTATTATTTCTGTTTCTACTGCAGGAACACAGTGATATTAGGAAATTGAGCAATCATTTTAATTTGTGGGCCATTAAGCCAACAAGCTCATACATCCTATTTGCCTAGATTCTCCAAAATAACTTCAAGTCAAAATCTGAGTTTCCCTAAAGTCCCATTCTCTACTACATTACTTGGTAATTTTTCCAGTTGTCTTTGCATGAAGAAAAACATTCAAACATGTGTCTGAATTTGCCTTTAACAAGTTTCCAACTGTGTCCCTGTGTTCTTGTTGAAGAATTTATTTTCAAGTAACAGCTTCAATCCACTATACTAATTGCCTTTATAATTTTAAGTAATTAATCATATCACCTCTTAACCTCTGTTTGCTTAAATTGAAAAAAGTTGAGTTCTTTCAGTCTATCCTTATAGCACATACCTCTTACTCCCAGAATCAGCCTAGTCATTTCTCACTGGACTGTTTCAAGTGCTACTATGTATTTTTTGTAATATGAAGGCCATAACTGCATACAGTATTCACTGGGACATTATAACGTATGTGTAACCACCATTGGGCGGCATGGTGGCGCAGTGGTACTGCTGTTGCCTCACAGTAAGGAGACCTGGGTTTGCTTCCCAGGTCCTCCCTGCGTGGAGTTTGTATGTTCTCCCCATGTCTGCGTGGGTTTCCTCTGGATGCTCCGGTTTCTTCCCACAGTCCAAAGACATGCAGGTTAGGTGCATTGACGATCCTAAATTGTCCCTAGTTTGTGCTTGGTGTGTGTGCCCTGTGGTGGGCTGGCGCCCTGCCCAGGGTTTGTTTCCTGCCTTGCACTTTGTGTTAGCTTGGATTGGCTCCAGCAGACCCCTGTGACCCTGTAGTTAGGATATAGTGGGTTGGATAATGGATGGATGCATCCACCATTGACTTGTACATTCTTATATAAAACCTGATATCCTTTTAGCTTTCTTGATCATTTTTTCACACTGCCTGGATGTTGATAGGGATGAGTTCACTGTTCTAGGACTTCCATTTCGTATTCAAATCTATAATGGTGCATGGAATGGCCAAACTATTCCAACTACCATAGCTACTTTAGCGTCATTAGAAGACATCGCGAATTGAAGAATTAAAAAAGATCGTGTATTTACAGATGATGATGACTGGCTTCTAATTCGATTTCAATTTCCAAGAACTGCCGCAGACTTTACAAAGGCAGACTTTGAGGAATTGTACTCTACCTGCTCCTTTGCAAGTTCTGTCCATTCTCGGGTTTTTAGCCACAGGAGCTTTTCAACATGAACTTGCTGACCAATCTGGTATTTTACAAACTTCACTGAGTCACGCCATGCCAGCTGTATAGAATATTATTCGCTTGTCATCCAGATAGGTAAGATTCCCTTACACTGTGGTTGAACTGGGAAACATCAAATTGCAATTTGCAGCAACGTTCGGTTTTCCAAATGTAACTGGAGCATCAACAGCCAACAGGGTGCTATTGCAACGAGGCTGGACAAGTTACATCAGCCAGGAATGAACTGCCAAAAGAATGAGCTGGCATTGGATCATCTATAGCAGGAGAATCTATAAAAATGTCAACTCCACACAGCTGCAGGGACTTTTTCCAACTAGTGAAGCAAAGGCAAATGGTCCTTCTAAGGCAGTGGGTCACTTCAAACAGCCATGTAAAGAGATGAGAATCAATCCATTCTGGCGCTCAGTGCAGACCCCACATTATAAAGGTGCCTTCAGAGAATGAATTTGCCTATGTAAATAGAAAGCATTTCCATTCTATGAATGTGATACCCCATAGTCCACAGAAAGTGTGTTGCATTGTGTAAGCATGTAGCGTGCTGCATATATAATGTGGCATACAATTGTGGTTTGCATATACCTGAAGAGATGTGGTATGAAGAACCTGATCCTTACCCACCAAATGATCAGCCAAATTGGACAGTGTTACAACTTTGATTGAATGTAATTAGCAGATTGTAAAAACAGGTAATCAGATGCATCATTTATTTTTTAAACAATTCATTTAATTTCTGGTCAATTTCACATAGTACAGACCTTATATTCCTTCATCCATTGATCAAACCACTTACAGCATCCACTACTGCATTTTGTGACTCCATCAGTACACAGCCAGGTGGTCACCCAGCTGTTTCCAAAACAGATGTGTGTGTGCAGTCAGTTCCCAAAGATGTGCTGGGCACAGTCCCGTCATCTGTACAGAGGTCAACTTTTGTTGTTGACTTTATCTGTTATCTGACCACTTTTTTTTTTTTATTTCAGACACTGTGTGACTTTCTGAATTTAAACTTTCGAGCATCCCATCCATGCTGTTTCACTCCATATCTTCCTTTTCTTGCTTATACCACTGCTTAACCCAACAAATTGAATGTTTTTCCTTGCCTCCACTTTGCATTTGCTGAAATTCTTCATTTTTCCATATGCCATTTAACACTGAACGAAAGGGGCTATTTATATTGATTTGCATATTCAAATATTCAAATATGTGAAATTCCGGGAGGACGCAGGGTGGGACTGTATGTGTGTGCATGTGCGTTAAATTTCACGTTCAGGGAATTTATAAAGGGAATGTGCATGGAATTTGGCGTAGCCACAATTTTACGCAGTTGAATTTTTTTTTTGTCTGTACATCATGTTTTAGTGTGAATTCTACATATGGTGTTATACATGAGGCCTCAGGATATTTAGAATTTTTATTGTTTTTTTTTCCAACAACTTTTATTAGATTTGCCAGTGTAGCAATAATATCCCACTAGTGTTAGGGGCTCCATTTATACTGCTGTTGTGATTTCTGCTGGAAATGAAAAATAATTGCTCCAGTAATAATTTGGTGTACAAGTGACAAGCACTTACTGTGCCCCTACATTTCTTCATAAAAATTTCTGTAACATAAAGGCTATGGAAATCCTGTCAAAATCATTCATTTCAGTATTGATTCACAACACCAAATTAAATCTGTCCTCTGAGACTCACAAGAACACAAATGACTTGTTAATTTTCTCTGGCTTGTTGTTCCACTAATACTACAGACCAGTTAAAAACAGCTGTGGTTTCCAATGAGGGACTAGAAAATTCCTACCAGCACTGAAAGAAGGCTTCTCACTCACACATCTGTCACCTCCATGCCTTCAGTTTCTAGTTACAGTAGAGAAAGACCAGCAGCTCTGTTCACCACAGATTTAAGCCAATGGCCTGCTGGGACAGCATTGTGCAGCTCTGATGTATCATATTGTCCCTACAGTTTCAATGACACCTGCAAGTTCTTCTGTTTAGGAAACTTTAATTATTTAAATTAAACAAGGAGAAATTTGCTACACATGGATTTAGCTTTCAAACAGCCACTCATGACAGCTGGAGAAATTCAACAAGTCTCTGACAGGGACACTGAGAGAGTGGCATGATGACCACACTGTCCCTCATTTCCTAACACTTTCCTTCTGACTTTCTTGAAATTTAATAATGACTTTGTTTTGCTTGTTTGATAGTACAAGAAATTTTATCAGCTTTTTCTGACCATCAGACTTAATGAACAGCTGCTGAATTGTGAGTGAAGTTTGGTTTCATACCCTTCATGTTGGGCAACAGGTGTGCCATCCACCCAAATAAATTGACCTTCTGTCACCTGATCAGTCAGTCCAATCCAGTATGACTTATCTGCTGCTTCTTTGTTAGACATAGTCTTTAATAAGAATTCCTGAACAAAAAGAAAACAAAAAGAAAAGAAAATATTAGTAAATTCCCTGTAGTTGGTAAGGCACCAGATATCTAACTCTGAAGCTGAAAGCACACTTTTTGTCAGTTTTCTTTACCATTGTAATGCATGAAGAACCTACCTGCTCCTCCTTACTCCTTATAATCACTAGACGCCCCCCAATACTGTTGCACATATCACGACTGGAACTCCAACTCATTGTATCAGCTGAGAAGAAGTAACATTTTAAATTGAACAGCAGCCAGCCCTCTGGACATACGGTGCACCTCTTACCTGCATTATAAAACATGAAAAGTTGACAAATATTAATAGAGACCTCAGAACTTCATGATCTTATAAATCATTTCATTTATATGGTTTCATAATAAAACCCTAGGACTGGTCACAGCTGTGATAAGAGGATGAGTTGGCCCCATTAGAGCTTTCTGTTAACCAGTCATTGTCTAAAGCTTCTAATAAGGAATTCTCATGGTGCCCCACCAAGCAACAACATAAAATGTCCTCAGTGTATCCTAAGTCTGCCCAATGGTCTCCATCAAGTTGTCTAAGCTAAAAATCACCTCAGACTGAAGGTGAAAATATGGGAATCACCATTATACCCACTTATGTTCTACTGCCTCCTATCAGAGAAGATTTTTATTTAATCCAGGCTACACAGAGATACAAAATAGTGAGAAAACTCCAATTAGGTCAGCCGTTTTGATCACTACTCACAATCTGTGACAATAAAGAAAGTTGAGAGAATGATTAGCTGGTAAATCTAGCACTTAATTTGAAAAATTAATTTCCTCTATACCACAGGTGTCATAACAATACCCACACGGCTTCCCCTCAGCAGAGCTCCCGCTGGTGCTGTAAGTTTTTGGTCAATCATCAGATCCCCTCTAAACTCAGTTATACAAATGAAACTACTAAATGAGATGTTTTTTTGGAAGAAATAAGTGGATAGGACTGGCGAGCTTTGTTGGGCTTAATGGCCTGTTCTCGTCTAGAGTGTTCTAATGTTCTAATGTTCTGACTAAAGGTCATAAAACTCTCCACTTAGAAATAATGCTGCCTCCTCAACTGTATTGAGCAAACAATACATATCCAAAAGGTAATCATGAACTTAGATTTAGCATGGGTAATTCTTGACACTTGGCTACAGATCGCTCTAGCTAGCATCAAAAGTCACAGTCTGATAAACCCCCAGTTCTCAAATTGAATACTTTTCAATCTTAGCCTAACAATCATGAACAAAAAACTCAACAAGCAAAGTTCACAGTACAGACACCACTCCAGTGATAGAACTCACACCCCGCCAGAAGACGTAACTTGCAAAGACGCATTAGATGAAAAATCAGGAGTCAGTTAAACATGACTTGGTAACTGTAGCTTGAGAGAGTGGAGTGACAGGATGCAATGTTAATGGGGCACCAGACAAGAAACATGACAAAAAACAGTTTATGTATTAGCCAGCTGTCAGATAACCAAGTACAGGTAACAGCAAAAGATTCAGAGGAAGCAGACATAGGGACTTTTAAATACTGTACAGAAAGTAGAGGCTGGGCACAGTGGGCCAAGAAAAGAAACGTAGTCATGGTCACTGTTGCCTCTTTTAGGATATGAAGAAGAGTAATGTTATGTTAAGGGATAATACAGGGACTGATTAGATCTTGCAAAGAGCCTTTTAGAGATGACACATGTCTTGTTAAAATGATTAATGTTCCTTTTTTTCTGGAGCAAAATAAAAGTCTAGTTCATCATTATTTTTCCTTGCTTCCTAAAGTATTCTGGTTTTACTTTCACTTTTGTTTGATTGTTTCAGTCTTTCTGAGGCTTTGTTTCTAGCAATGAAGCCATTTTGTTCTCATTTGCTAGGATATGATTGTGTCATTGTCAGCTGAACATTCCCAGAAGTGGCATCATGTCACATCATCACCACATATCCTTTAAGACAGCAGTGCATCTTAGTTAGCATCTAGGATTTTGGATAAACATGATCGCTAGTGTTCTTTGCTTTTTCTTTTAAACTTTTTCTATATTATTGACTATGAGGTTTGTTTAATGTTTTGCTTTTCATTATGGGTAATGTGTTTATCATGTGAGAAGAAAAATCAATTGACTGATGTTATTCAATTATTTTTTGTTAGTTTTGCTTTTGGCAATCTCTGCAATTAATTAAATAATTTGGTAAGACTCCCACATTATTTTCCTGACCTTTCACTGTCGGAGGAGTTTCTGGCCATTAGATTTGTAGCAAAGTAACTGAAGCACACTCATTTTAAGAAACAGAGCAATACAATCTCTCTCTATAAATATCAAATGACTAAACGTCTGATGTCTGTGCCTGAGTGGAATGTCATCCGAGGTCCAGAAGAGAACTGGAATGTCTGTTGAACAAAGACAACAAGACAATACAAAGAAAGAGGGATGTAAGGATTAGCATATAAGGTAAACAAAGGTTCCTAAATACTTGATGTGATGAACTTACCATGGTACTATTGTGCCCATTTTAATAAATGGGCGTTTCACTATGCTAGTTTATTAATATCAAGAAATACAATACTATGATAACTGTGTATATCTGGGCACTGAAAACAGAACACAAGACAATCATGTAATGCAGACGAAGCTGGCTGATTACTGGCTATTTAGTTTTCTAATTTTCGTGGCACAGATCAACAGTTTTATGATCCTAAGACTTTAAGAATGTCATCCAGTGCTGTTTGAAGATGTGTTTTGTTGTTGTAAGTTCAAGTATAGGATTCTTCTTACACTGGTGTACACTCTTGGCTTTGCAACATGATCCTTTGTCCATTGTGTGAGGTGATGCTGACTCCTTCAGTTTGTTGTTAGGTTCTTTGCTCTGTTCTCTGCATTTTTAATGAGGAAAAACATTAATCTTGCTAGCACTAGCCCCTTCTTGAAGTAATGCTGCTTCTCGGCCTATTCAGACTGATCCCAGTCACTGGCACAAAGCTTGGCTTTGAGGAGTGGATCTTAGAAATAGTTCTGGGAGTCCAGCTTCCAAGGCACCATGGAAAGTAGTGTCCAGACTTATGTGTAAAAGTGTAACCTCAAGTGATTTGATCAAAGTCCCTTCCATTTGTGGGTCCAGTGTCTGCTTTTAGGTGTGATATTTCATCCATTATATGCACAGAGAGTTCAACTTGTGGTTACTAAAATGAATGTCCCATTGGGCACCTTTTCATCTGAAGAAATCTCTACATGTTGTTTTTCCCTTTACAGGTTTTGTTTATGCTGTAAGTTTGCTTTTTCTATTATTTTTTAATTTTCTAGTTGTGTTTTAGTACAAAATTCTTTTTTAAAACCCTTTTCTTATAGGTGGTGCCATTTTTGGATGCAAACATTTGTAACTAGGGACATCCTCCATGAAGTTGTGTCATGTGACGTCACCAGCTGGATGCTATTTAAGTTGCTGTCACACTAGAAAACACAATTCAAGGTTGTGGATGAAATAAAACCAGTCTAATAAAGTTTATGTTGTGGAAATATTTTGGGCTAAAACTTCAAAGTTGCTTTAAATTATTAGGATTCTGATTTTGAAAGAGTTGTTAGATATTTTGATCAATGATAGTTTAACTTCTTGGTTTTGACTTTTTGCTTTGCTTTTATCTCCTGGTTGGTCCTCTCCTTATTGTTTTCATCTGCCTTTTTCCACTCGCGGCAGAACATGACATTTGTAACTTTGTTCTTCCGCTTTGTGACCTCCTGTCAGTTATTTTAACCATTTCTGGTGATTCATAACAGAGTACCTGCATATTAATCCAGAATAAAATTATTTCTGTATTCATTTTAAATGTCAAACAGAGACTGAAGCTTGTTTCTTACCACATGTCAGGGCTAACCTTTAATGAAAATGTCAGGCAAGACATTGAACCTGAGTCTCCAGCCATGTGAGGTATCGTTCCTGACATCTGTGCTATAATTCAGCGCTGAATAAAATCAGCACTGGGGCAACAAGCAGCAGCACTTCAGTCAAGAAGTCACTTTCACTGAAAGCCATGCAGTAGGTAGTGTTTGTCTGTAAAACTATACTGTATTCAGCAACTTTCCAGTCTGCTTATTTTCATTTACAAAGCACAAGGCAAATGCTCTTTCCAAATAATAGAGATCAGTCAGTACAATTACATGAAATTGGAAAGGTATGGTTACCTTAACTTTAAGTGTATTACCTAGTATGTTTATATCACAATACATCTTGCTGATTGCAACTAATATTTGTATCCATTTCATATTCTAGTAATTTAATTAATTTATAGTCTCACTGTCACATACTGGACTTGGTCTGCACATCCGGCTTGTCTGTTCCTAACACTTTTAGCACTGGTTTGACCACTCTTACCATTAAAGCAGAACTTTTTCTTCAAATCTTCTTGCTATATTTAAGTGTGAACATTGAGGTTTTTTTTTTAGATACTGAAAATATTCATCCCTCTTGTGTTGCTGCTTCTATTCCGGTTCTTTCTCTGTCACCATCTAACATGCGCATAAGATATGCTTGTTATTCATTATTTCTCACCCTCTGATAAAATGGCTCCTTTAAAACACTGAGAAGTCTCCTTCAAACCAACAACTCTGTGGTTCACCTCTACGCTATTAACTTTAAAGCAGTTGGCTAACACCTTGACAGAGTGTGGCTTAAGACTGTCTGCACTTTGGGACACGTGGGCATGCGTTCTGTGAACATCAAAGGGCTTACAGAGATGCACTAACCACACACACCCAAGAATGTGCTGTATAGAAGAGCAGAGTGATGGAGAGTGAACAAGATATCATGAGGAATTGGTTTTCGGTGGTCAATAAGCTACTTAACAATTAATAGAGCTACTAAGTGAAACATTCCATTACCTTTTCTGTAATAAAGTTAAAAACCTAAATAATTTAACTAATACTACTTTACCAACCCCTTATATTCCTCTGTCTTCACTCTCTATTCTGACCATTTTCAGAGATCCACTCATTCACTTTAATCTGCTTTGTAAAGTGAGGCCTGCCAACCATAGTGCATTCATAAAATTCTACCTTTATATCAAAGTCTTGGCTCTTATGACAATAATAAATGATTCCCTTGATATTAGCTGAGTGCCAGCTGATTTCACCTTTGCTTCTGTAACCCCCAAGAAAATGCACTTGAGCCAATAAGGGTAAAGGGGGAAATGGTCGGAGCCACTGTAGCCACCCTGCTCTGCACATCACTACTGCTCTGACTGCTTTGGTAGTGAGAGAAGGGAAATCAGACATAATCAAAAAAGAAGCCCGGTATCAAGACCAAAATAAACAAGCCCATCTATTGTCATGCCAAAGTGAGTATTCAATAAATCAAAGTCAAGAACCAAATGAAATGCCATAAGCCAGGAAGACTAGTGAGAAAAATCACAAAGAGTAGCCAAAATATGCTGTGATGGATGGCCGGCAGCTCAACCCAGCCAGGATGCCCTAAGAATGAAAAGACGGGGGAAGGCAACTACTTTTGGACACTGCCATCCCCAAGACGCTAGATGACAGCTCTATTGGAGTTTAGCAGTGCCCTGGATTCTCACAGGGAAACCTGGGACTTGGAGTTCGCTATCTCAGCCATGTTGGATGTCACCAGGGGGTTCTATAGAAGGACCGTGGGAGTCGTGCTTCCCTTATAGCCCAGGAGTACTGTCGAGTCATAAGGATGGAAATCCAGAACTACTTCCAGGCTACAAAAAAATTCTCTGTCTGACCCGGAGGTGCTGGCAAATCACGTGGGAGGAAGAACAGAAGCACTTCCAGGTCAAGAACTATATAAAGGACTGTTGAAGACCTAGCAAGTGGGACAGAGCTGGGAGGAGGTGGACAATGCTTGCTGGGAGGTGTGGAGGAGAAAGAATAGAGAGAGAGAATTGTGTTTATTTGCTGCTTTATTGTGGCTGTGGTGCTTTGGGCACTGTTTATAAGAAGAAGAATAAAAAAAATACTTCTTGATGTTTTTAGCCTGTGTCCTGTGTGTCTGGTTATTGAGTTTAAAGAGGCAACAGCGACCCCTAGCATCTTACAATGCACATTGAAGTCCCCATGAGGTCGGCTTATGTCATAGCAAATGTTTTGCAAAATGGTGATGCCCATAAAATAAAATGAGATCATGTTTGAAAATACTGAAATAAATGAAAATAAAATTCCAAGTTATAGGTACTGACTTTAAATTAAGTGAACAACCTGTTTTAGGAAATATGCAGAATCAAAGAAAGAGTTAAAATTATAACAAGATTTGTAATAACTACATTTATGCTTTCATCACCCTCATTGACTTCTCTAGCTCTATTTGCAGGTTACCCTTAAGATCTGCTATCTCAGCCCCAGCTGGTTCAAAATTCTACTTCAGGAATTCACACTCAGAAATAGTAGCGTAGAACATTACGCCTGGTCTGCTCCTCCTTCACTGGCTCTCTGTGTCTCATAGGATCAAATCAAAGATTCTTCTGCTAACCCATAGGGCTATAAGTGGGTTGTATCTGAGTCCATCAGTAACCACCTGCAGCACTACAGTCCTGTTTACACCTTCTTGTCCACTGATGCTGGTAGTCTTGTTGTACTCCACAACTAATCTGTGCTCTACTGGTGACAAAGCCTTTAGCTCTCTTTTGCCCAAACTCTTAAAGTTATTCAATCTGCCGACTCTATTCATTTTTAGGCACCTTACAGCACCTCTGCTCAGGAAAGCATTGAACTTACAATGACAGTCTGGCCATCTCTCTCATTAATCCACACACGTGCTCATGATAATACATGCTATTACAAAAAACACTATTTATTTATGATCTTTATCATTTTGTATTTTTATTTGTATTTATTGTTTTTTATTCTAATTCTGTTTTTGTGTATTTGTCATGGTGGCACAGTGGCGCAGTGGGTAGCACTGCTGCCTCGCAGTTAGGAGACCCGGGTTTACTTCTCAGCTCCTCCCTGCATGGAGTTTGCATGTTCTCCCCTTGTCTGCATGGGTTTCCTTCAGGTGCTCCGGTTTCCTCCCATAGTCCAAAGATGTGCAGGTTAGGTGCACTGGCAATTCTAAATTGTCCCTAGTGTGTGCTTTGTGTGTGTGTGTGCGCACACCCTGCGGTGGGCTGGCGCCCTGCCTGGGGTTTGTTTCCTGCCTTGAGCCCTGTGTTGGCTGGGATTGGCTCCAGCAGACCCCCATGACCCTGTAGTTAGGATATAGTGGGTTGGATAATGGATGGATGGATGGTTGGATGGGGGTATTTGTCATTTATTTGATGGTTAATATTTGGTATTACTTTGTAGACCAGGTTATTTATTTGATCTTTTTTCCATGCTTGTATTTATTTTGTACCTTTCTGAATAACTGTGAAGGAGTTTCAGCATTAAAAAAGGTGCTATATTAAAGA
Organism: Polypterus bichir lapradei; assembly: GCA_026402145.1. NCBI lineage: Eukaryota > Metazoa > Chordata > Cladistia > Polypteriformes > Polypteridae > Polypterus > Polypterus bichir. Next base: position 31,160,908 of record JANRMT010062807.1, read on the forward strand.
TGTATTATTATTATTATTATTACTTTTGTGACACATTCCTTTTGATTTTCTTTCAATGAGAGGTGATGATCACCTCTTAAACTTCAGCAAAGAAAAATAACCCCCAGCAAGGTGAGAAGTTTCAGAGTGGGAAAAACAGCTGTTTTAAAGATATCCTTCGCTCAGACATATTTCACTTACCCTGTGTCAACATGTCGCTTCCAGGACAGAATCTGTTCAATATGGCATTTATTTTAGTCATCTCATTCAGGTTCTTGCTCATTTCTTTATACTGGTACTGAATTTCTGATAGATTTCCCTGCAGGTAATCGTTTTCTTCCGACATGGATAATAATTCCTTTTTAAAATTATCTAGTTGTTTATGAAATGCAGCATATTTTCCATTCAGTTTCTCAATGTGTCCTTTTTCCTTCAAGTCAGTGACATCTGTGGAAAACAACAGCACACATATTACATTCAGACATTTGTCATTTCTCTTTTCTTTAAGGTTTCTTTGAGGTGTTTGTTTTAGCGGTGAACTAAATCCGTATTCTCTATATTTTCCCTTCCATTTCATTTTCTTTGTCTTTCTCCATATTCCTGCATCCAAAAATTCTGTTGTTAGATTTCCTACATTTACAGTTTGCAACATGTAGAAATATTTTTTGTTTGGCAGATTTCTGTTAACCACTATCCAGTGTCCCTTTCTTTTAATCTCTTTTACGCAGCACATCCTCTCATTCCTGGTTTGGTCTGCTAGCTTGTTTTTTGTTTTTTTTGTTTGTTTCCACCCCTTTATTCTTTTGCTCTACACCATCACATATAGAACTCAATTCCACAAGTAATTTATACACTTTCATGTTTATATCAAATATTTTTAACTCCTCATTTATGCAATGCCTATAAAAGGTATTCACCCAAACTGAAGTTTTCACATTTCATTGTTATAAAATATTGAATCACAGTACCAATCACGGCCGCAAGTTAACTCTTCCGTTAAGTCGGAAGAAGAAAGAAGTCAGAGGCTACAGCATGAAGCTGAAAGAAAGCAACTCCATTGCCAAAGTGAAACTGCTGAGGAAAGACAAACGAAAGAGAAAAACGTTTAGCCGCTGATAGATGAGGGGGGCGAGCATGTCCGCAAAATGAAACTGCTGACTCTGCATTTCAGTTTTTTTATTAACTCATACTTCTTTCTTCTTCTGACTCATTAACTTGGGGCCGCCTTGCCGGCTCGTTGAGCTTCATGCTGTACCCTCGCACTTCTGGGCCGGACAGACAGACACACACACTTCCACGTGTAGACATTTATATATAAGATGATCAAAGGTTTGTAAGATGTAGCAGCTCCATGTTAAATCAAAGAATAGAAGTCTACTTTCTCCATAAATATGGAAAGGCTACATGATCACATCCAAAGCCTCAAAAAACTGTTTTACAGAATACACATTTTAGTAATTGACTAAACATAAATTTCCAACACTGATTATGTAAGATGCGACAAAATCAAAAACCTGAGTCATTTTTGGACAGATTAAAACTGCATTAAAAAAATACAGACTAGTCTTAATGGAAGTTACTTACAGTAAATGGTCAGAAAGGTGATGGTGTCAAATAACAAAATATACAGGAGAAGCAGAAACAACTTCACCAAAAAGCGTTTTCTCTTCTCATTCTCTCGAGGCACTGCAGCTGCTGGGAAATATAACATTTACAAGTAAAAACATAAAAGAAGCAAAGAAGGTTTTCTCTTCTGATTTCAGAAGATGTTGCTTGCACACCGCTTGGTCTACATACTGATTAGTATGTTCAGGTCTGGTGTGGTGTGGCGCTCACTCAGTAATCGGACACTGGAGTCACAGCTGAAAATGTCTGACACAGCTGGCACATCTGTGGAGAGGATGCACTGGCTGATTTACTGCAGCTGAAGTCCAATGAAGGCTCGATTCTTTTTGAGTGGCACAATTGTCAGCACTTCTGCCTCGTAGCTGCGGAGTCCCAGGTTTAAAACCAGCCCAAGTAACTATTTACATGGACTTTGCATATCAATCCACTGCCTACTTTGGTTTGGTTTCTTCAATTTGACTCAAACCTATGTAAGTGAATTTGAAGATGAATCAGCTGAAATGTTGTACTTAAATTACTAAAGTAATAAAGTGTAGTTTAATTCAAAGTCACCTCTGTACACTGATGTCAGACATTTTATGCTTAAATAATATATTTTCACATTTTAATAAATTCTGCAAATTCTGCATTTGTTAATGATCTGCTTTGTAAGATGATGACCACTACCTGGACCCAATCCCCATCACACTTCTTAAATCCTGCCTTCATGCCATACTTCTGACTCTTACGACAATAACAAATACATCCCTTGAAACTGGCATTGTGCCCGCCACTTTTAAAATTGCTCCTGTAACCTCAGTGTTAAAAAAGTCTGGCCTTGATGCTGACAGTCTTAAAAATTTTCAACCTTTTTCTCACTTACCTTTTGTATCAAAAGCTCTTGAGTGTGCTGTGGCCTTCAAACTCAACTTCTAATAATTTAATGGAGCCCTTTCAGTCTGGTTTCAAGGCACAGCTCTGCTTTGGTAACCAACGATTTGCTTACGGCAGCAGACTCTGGACAAACCAGCATATTAATTCTGTTAGATCGCTACACTGTATTAGGCTCAGTCAGACATGACATTCTACTGTCCAGAATGGAGAACATGCTTGGTATCTCCGGCACTGCCATCCAGTGGTTTAAGTCCTATCCGCCTGATAGGCAAGAGTTTGTTAGTCTTGGCAAAATGCAGGTCCAGCTTAGTGCTGGCCACACAAGGAGTTCCTTAGGGTTTTCTTTTGTATCTCTATGCTTCCCCTTGACCATATCATTCATAGCTATGGACTGGGTTATCATTTTTATGCAGGTAATACTCAGCTTTATTTCTATGTTAAAACTGAAAATTCATCAGAGCCTTCTCTGAGAGAAAAAAAAAATCTAAAATATTGGTTTCGCATTATCATTCTAGGGTTTTGACTGTTGCTTGATGTCAGGGAAAAATTAATATAAATTATTTTGGAACATGGCTGCAACATAACAAAATGTGGGAAATGTGAAGGTCTCTGAATACTTTCTGAAGGCATTGCAGGTATGTATAGTAATTAGTGATAATAGTAATGCAATGGATGACAATAATACACCTTTTGGTTATTTTAAGTATGCTTTCTCCATCTGTGTTTTTTGGATTCAGGTGAAGGTTCTGAGAACTCAGGTAGTTTGACTCTGGCTACTCTTTCTGAACGTTATCCATCTTCTTAGTTGAGGTGGAGTGTGACCATCATACCTTCAATAGGTCATTTGTTACAGAAGTCAGACCTTTTTATTTTGGTTTGGAAATGCAGGAATTTAACTTTTAGATAATAGACAAACTCACAATTAGATAATCTAGACAGATAGACCTGAATAAACAAAAGCTTATGAAGTAGGATCTATAATTTTTTGCCAGGGTGAAGTCAAACCTGATGTAAATATGCTTTTTTCCTTACTTAATTGTTAAAAAAATATAATGTACTTCAGGGCTATGCATCTCTGGAAGGCTAAATATCTGTAAGGACATGTCAGTCTATTAAATTTGGACAGGACTGCCCAGAATGCACTTTTATTTTCTGAAGCTGTTGTTTTGTTGCAAATTCCCTGAGAGCTGAGGTCTGCCCTTACAGGATTAGGTCCAAGACAAGGAGCCACTCACACACACCCATATTTTTCAAAATGACTTATTCTGTCAGTCACCAATTAGCAGAGTACCTGGTTGGAACCTTAGAGAGAGAACTTGTGCTTGTATTTGATTAAAAAAAAATACCCAGGAAACCAAAATATATACTGATGGAAAAACAGAAACACAATACTCATTGATGGACTGGAATTTCAGCATTCACTGCTGAAATAACAAGAAGCAAAGGAGAACTGTAGGCAAATAAAAATGAACAGCAAGAAGAACATGAGTTCCAAAGATGAACCCTGGAAACATCTGCCTGTCAGTCCTTCAGTTTCTTGTGTGACCACCACTGCTTGCCACTTTGACACACAGAGGCAATAAGCACCTAAATTTACATTTGTCAGATCTGATCCCTTTAATACTGGAGGGCCGGGCAAGGTTACTGGCCTTTTACAGGTATCGTGTCACATGTCTGGATGTTGTGAACCAGAGCATCACAATCGTACTCTGTGGGGTTAAAAGTCAAGTGAGAAGGCAGGCCATTGTAGAACCTGCACATCACCAGTTCTCAGGACAGTTGCAACCATAACAGATGTGTGACTTTGCATTGTCCTCATGTCTAGGAGATATGAGTAGAGGAGCCATTGAAAAGTGTTCTTTCTTGAAGTGAATCTGTCCCTCTCTGCCCTGTCAAATTGTGTCTGGCACAATAAACAGCACAAGTGGCAGATCTGAAATGATCTCAACAGTGAATCTATCTGTTATTTTGATCCTGCTCTGGTTTGTTCACGCAAGATCAGTCATACCTTGGATCTTACATACTAGTACAACACAATACATAACCCATCATGCTTGGTAATACTGACACATAATATTCCTGAGCGCGTGCCAATGGCCTTTCTCTTCACTTGAAGTGTGCCCGGTTTGTGTTGCTGTGACCTAAGCTCATTTTAATGGTGACCTGATGAAATATTGTTTTTTTCTAGACATCATGAAGTAAAAGTGCGCTTGACAAGTTTTCTTGTATTTAGCCTCTCTGTACAAGCTGGACGGAGGTCAAAGTGTCAAAAACAAATGCACAACTTTTTGTAAAATTTCACAAGCTAGAACTGTTTCTCTTTCCAGAAATATTTTTTTTCTCTCAGTATATAATAAAAGTAGCAGACATATTGTCCCACATACAAAGTACAATAAAATTCTTACTTGCACAAGCTAATCAACATGCTATATTATTTGGGGCCATGATCAGTGAGTAGAATTACCTTATCTTGAAACTTCTGTCTCCCTTACCTGAAACATCACAAAGTTACATTGGTATTATAGGGAATGGTGTAGGAGATGTCCCCACAGCCAACATGAGGTGGGGGTGCCTCCAGACCCATAAGGACTCTCTTATCAAGCCTGCACAAATAACATTAAATGTCGGAAAATGCTAACTATAGTAATGCTAAATCTCTGTTATACTGTAAATTCTTTTTTTTAATTCCAGGTGGGAGTCCAACCTTCACTATTATGGAGGAGCCTATGAAATTTGACAACATCAGTGATTACAGGAGAGAATTACAAAATAATATCCACAATTTCTTAAAATAACAGACCAAGTTAAATAGTACAGTTGTTGTTAAACTGCAGATAAAGATCTAGCTTTTGTAAGGAAAGAACAGAAAGCAAGGGGTGCTGTAACACAGCTGGCAAGAAATGGCATCTTATAAACAAGACCAGGTTTTATTACTAGAAAAAGCTAATTTCACTTGAGGGAACAGAAAGTATAAAGAAAAATCGTGAGTGGCCTGCCCAAGATTTTCTCGTATACTCAGATATAGGGATGGATATTTGAGGAGTAAACCGCAAGACAATGATTATATTTTTATATTATGTACATTAAAGAACTGTTAACAATAAATCAAATCAAATTAATAATATATTGAGCCATTACTATAAAAGTAAAGTTGAATCAATCGGTCTACATAAATTGAGTATGAGTTCAGGTAAAGTACCACTTTCAATTAGCAGAAATAACCCAAAAGTTGATAGAAATCTACGTTTTGTACCTAATACTTGCAGGCAAAATTTGGTTGACCTAAGTGAAAGCGTACTCAAGTTATAGTGTTTACATAAACACACACACAGACTCAAAGACATAAAACCAAAAATGGTATTTTCAGACTTACGGAGGTCTAAAACATTGAGATTCATTAAAATCTTGAAATGGAATTTTTGGGGGATTTCAATACTTCCCCTATACTTCGTATACAAGAAAGTCAGGGAGGTCTAAAATGTCGAAATTCATCAAAATCTCGACACTGAATTTTTGGATGATTACAATACTTTCTTTATACTTTGTATACAAGAAAGTAAAAAGGGAACATAACAAAGACCTGATTCTCGAAAAGATTTTACTGCTCCCAAGGTTGTACCTGATTTCCTCATTGCATGGCTTGCCAGTATAAAATATTCCTTGTTACCTTCTTTTCATCTACACTCCTTCTCCACATTCTGCCACTTTCATTCTTTCACCAATACAATCTTTGTCAATGATTCATTTAACAACTTCAAGTACAGCTATATTGTTGATAGAAGTGGCTTTTAATCCCCAACTAGCAACTACTTTTTGCTGTTCCCTGAGAACTATTTCCAAATTGGCTTCCCTGCACAATAGCAAAGAGGAGCTCATGCACAATATAAAGGAATCCCATGTGTTATTCTATTGAGTTGGTTGAACTCCCAGTATCCATTAGAGTGTTGTTTGGATTAGCAACTTAAAATGAGAAGAACAGGCTACAATGAATAGTCAGGTCTACCAAAAAGATCACTGACACCAGTTTTCCCTTCTTACTGGATCTATACTATTTCAGTGTGATGAAGCAGGTAGCGAAAATCATCACTGACCCTTGAATCCAGGTCACAACCTCTTTGAAATTCACCCATCTGTCTCACATTATAAACTAAACTATGCCAAGACAATTAGAGATTAGAGCAGTTTCTTTCCACAGGCCTTCAAGCTGACAAATATTTAAATTCAGCTCCCCATGTTCAGTATGGGCACCCCTTCAGAAATATTATTGCGATATTCTTAAATATAGCGGATGTTTAACTCAGAATTTCACTATTTCTTGCACTTTGTATGCATAATTACATTGTTTGTTTCATATTCAGGCAGTTCTTATTAATTGGGTGTATGTCTGTCATGTTGCTATACTTGGAGATTGACCAAAAAAGCTGAGTCACATACTTTGTATGTGAGCATACTTGGCCAACAAATGTGATTCTGATTCTGATTCACATTCTGAATATGACACTTTTCATTCCTTTAAAAATTCAAGCCCCAAGCTGGTCAACTGGCATTAATATCACTGACATTAATATCACTGTGGAGAACTTTTTAAATAAATACAAGGTGAATGTGTAATTCCCACATAGCAAATGATATTCACAGAAGCTTAACTCTTGTCCATGCTATTACAAAACAGCTGTTCTCACCACTGTGCCATCCACTTTACAAACCTTCAACAATGCATATTTCGACATTTTGTTTGCTGTTCTTACCTAGTGAATAGTAAACGTCTTTCTCTTTTGGAGTAACATTCTTCGCTTCAACAATATCTTCATAAGTAGTATTGTCTACAGGGTCTGTTTGAGAGGAAAACAAATCATTTTAATCATCTTCACTGAAACAACAGTTACAATATTGTTCATTTATAATTCTCGCTTCATGGAGCCTGTGCCCTGAGTTAGAATCATGTGCCTGGTTGTTCTCTTTGTGGAGTCTTGCATGTTCAACCTGCATCTATGTGGGTTTCCCTCATTGTACTCTAGTTTTCCTCCTACATCCTTTATGACGTGAACATTATCTTAATTGATAATTTCAAATTAATCTATGTTAATGTAGCAGTTTACATAAGTGAAATCTACAATGGCCAATTGCCTCTTAAATTTAACAATTTCCCTAGTACACAGAGAATTTTAAAAAATGTCTGCTAAGGGTATATATATACTCCTTGCCACCCTCTCTCTGACCTCAGAATTACCGTGACTGCCCTCAGTTGGTCTGAGTCATACCTCTTGGGCAGATCCTACCATGTGTCCTGGTGTGGAGAAATGTCAAGGGTGCACCAGGCAAGCCTGTAGGTGACCCAAGGATTGGTGCTGGGCCGTCTCCTCTACTCATTATACACTACATCTCTGTTCACTAGGCCTTATCATCCTGTTCAATGGTTTCTCCTATCAATGCTTTGCTGGTGAGATGCAGATTTACCAGTCATTCCCTCTATCAGCTAGAATCTCTGCATGTCTCAAAGATATTGCAACCTGGATGAAGGAATACCACCTCCAACTCAAACTGGCAAAGACGGAGCTTCTTGTTTTAGCAGCTCATCAGTCACTTCAGCATCCCAACTCTGTTCAGCTCAGCTCATTATCGTTAACATTTACTAGGTCAGTATGCAACCTTGGAGTGGAGATCAATGACCAGTTGTATTACAGGGGCCATGTTGTCTCTCAGTCTTCCAGATTCACTCTGCATAACATTGTATACAACACAACTCATGGTTGTGGCTTTGGTCTTGTCATATCTGGACTACTGCAACTCCCTGTAAGCAGGAGTACCAGCATGTGGCACCAAGCTGCTGCAGGTGATTCAAAATGGTTCTGGTTACTCTTTTCTTCAGATCACTACATTGGTTTTCTGTAGCAGCAGGTATTAAGGTTAAATTGTTGATGCTTGCCTAAAGAGTAGTTAATAAGTCAGCACCTAGATACATGGAGACACTTGTGAGGTCCTAGGCACCTTTTTGATCACTCAGGTCTTCTCTTGAATGGCATCTGGTGATGCCACTGGTACATAGTATCAAATCTCAATCATCTCAATCCTGACTCATTTCATGTGTAGCTCCTAGCTGGCGGAATGAGCTGACCATCTCCATTTAAAATTCTGACTCCCTCAATGAGTTTAAGAAGCATTTGAAAGCTCTCTTGTTTGGTGAATTTGTCTAACAGATACTGTTAGGTTTTTGTAAACTAGAAATTGTAACAAACTTGTATTTTGTTCTGACCTCTTCACTTGTGATAATAAAATATGCAACCTTATCCTGTAACACATGCTCCCAACCTGTACCCCAGACGGATGTTTATTCGATTATGGTGACCTCTTTTCCAAGTCACTTTGCATAAATCTATTTATAATTCAAATCTATTTATATGTTACGGGTCCCACTAGTGGGCCACAGCAACAGAAATGACGAAAGTAGCAAATCCCGAAGTGTATGCGAACTTCGCCTCCACCAGAGGATGAGCTACATCAACCAGGTCTGGAACTGAACTCCACTGGCTCTCAATGGTGATGTAATCCAGGTCTTTGGCCCTGCGGAATAGGTTAAGTGGAGCAGCAATGAGAGCACACCGCTTTCAGTTTGTTGTCCAAGTTGCGTCTCTTAATTCACATTCAATAAAGTCATTGTAACACTGCATATATATATATATATATATATATATATTTGACTATTTTACATTCATATTCTCAGGTGTGTTCCCAATACCTCTTCATTCCACCAAGAGTCTCAATAAACAAGATCACATACACATGTATATACAGTAAGCAATCCCTAGCCACTAGGGTAATATAGAAAAAGATTACAGAAATACTATATTTAAATGAAGCTATAAGCTTTTATATAACATTTCTAAAAGTATCAAACATCAGCATTAAGCATTAATCAAAAATCTTCAATGCTACTCTTATATTTCAAACACTTTCATAACTACCTGTTTCATATTTATACATGTATAACAACATAATAGATAGATAGATAGATAGATAGATAGATAGATAGATAGATAGATAGATAGATAGATAGATAGATAGATA
>JANRMT010062807.1:31170460-31182487 GCA_026402145.1 Polypterus bichir lapradei
ATAGATAGATAGATAGATAGATAGATAGATAGATAGATAGATAGATACTTTATTAATCCCAAGGGGAAATTCACAGACCAATAAGCATTCATCACAGTATTTCAGCCATTCTATTAGTTATTTACACCTAATACAATTTGAAAAATATATCTTTAACTAGAGTACCAAGTGTTTAGGAGCCGAGCAACTACTTAAAAAGCCACACTCTTGTCTGTTAATGATCCAGAACACTGGCGTCTATCTACAGTGCAGCGGCGGTCTTTGCAAACAAGCAGCTTGCCACCTCAATTTAGCGAGTTTTAACTTTGCGCCTCTGTAGCAATACATATCAGCATACTACCGTCATGTTCTGAGTATACTTGACTCTCAGTTAAAAGGTAAAATACTCCAATTTATTGCACACTAACCTGTGGAAGAGGTAAAGTGGAGCAGCAATGAGAGCACACCACTTTCAGTTTGTTGTCCAAGTTGCGTCTGAGGGGCGAGCAGAAGTTCGTCCCTTTACTGCAACCCTGACAGAACCACTTCAGTGTTAAACACATTCCTCCCAATTGCTGCTCATGCCACAGTCTGTTTTCATGGTCCAATCGACCACAGGGACCCTTTGTTTACCAAATAGTATTCACTTTTGCCGATTTATTACAATAACAAGAAAAACTATTGTGTTCACTCTTTTTTTTTTTTTTGAGTGTGCCATATATATCATCTATTTATCTAAATGTACATGTCCAGGGTGGTTCTTCATTTGTGCTCCTGCAATGTTTCTTGTATACCCAAACAAGAAGTAGAACTAAAGAAGGAAAATGAAGTAAATGAAAGAGTGAAACAGTTGTGTGGATCCTGTATGTCTGCAGTTAGAGATGACATTATGCTGGTTTCTGGTTTATTCCAGTGTCGTTTTTTTGGCACTGAAGTTTGCACATTGAGCAAACAAGGAGCCTCTTCACCTTATAGGATGGTAACCCAAATCCTCAGGCCTAGATTAGAAGTAGAACTGATTTTCTGTTGCTTTAGCTGAAGTATTCTCCCCTTCATATCTTTGGGTTATCTTTTTTATTATAAATTATTTTTGTACATAGAGATTTGACTTTTTGGTGTTCTTTCATATATTGTTAAAGCCAGTGGATGGTTTGAGCACTTTGTTTAGCAGAGTTATCACAGTCTAAATTTACTCAGGAAATTGTGTTACCAAAGTAAATGTCTTCTGAATCTAAAAGGGCAACATTTATATAACACCACATTTCTCGACATCATCAAAAACGCAGCAGCAAGCTCTGAAAGTTACTAGTAATATAATTAGCTCAATGGCTGAAGAATAACATCTCATAAGGTAGCCTTTTTGAGCTCTGAAGGTTTCTGTTCAGATTTTGTAACCATTAATATAGTGGCAGTTCCTTTCTGTTAAAACTCTTAGCATTTCAGTATACTAAATACAGATGAAGAGAAATAGACAGAGGAACGTGGAAGGCACTGTATTATACAGAGTCTGCTGATCCCAAAGGAAAACTTTAGTGTTAGGGCAGTCGGCAAACAAAAACTACACAGAATGCATTCAGAATGAAAGAGGGAAATAAAAGAATGCAACCACAATCTAATTCAAGTTAACAACTAGCAACAGTGAGCAGAGAAGAATGTAACTACATCTCTAGACCACCCCTGCAGAAAGAACATCCTTAGTGTGTTAAAACGACTTCACTGGCCTTCCTGGGAAAAAAAAATTGAATGAGCTACGATAAAAGCTCAACCAAAAATGAGGTGATTCTTCGCTCCTGTGCTGGTATCCCTACTGTGACTCTTTCGGGAAACCCAATACACTTAAAAGACAAAGCTATTTACATAATAGACAGTGCATTTTATTTTTTATTTTTTCTTCTTGAAGCTAGATTGGGCTTTGTCCTTTACCTATAAGACTCATTCCTGCTTGGCAGCCCATTGCCAACCCGTTTCTTTTATACAGTCACACACACAAGGGCACAGGAGTGGCTGCCAGGCTCTAAAATGGAAGGCACTGGGCAGTATAAAAGTGTTTTACCATCTTTAACTAAACCCCTCTTGTTTCCTTATAGGATGACTTTCGGGAGAAACAGTGATGCAACTTCCAGCCCCAGAGTTTACACACACACACACACAAATAGATAAATAGATGCCAAGGCCTTACTGATAAAGTGTGACTCTTTGGGATTTTTTTCCCAGTCATAAAATTGTGGTTTTAATAAAGTAACAGTCCTCTAAAAAAGACAAGATGTATAAATAATATTTAAATTAAATAATCTTTAACTGTCCACACTGAACTTGATTGTGCTATTCCACAGTGCTGATTTTGTAATTTGCCAATGGTTTGGTCCTTTGTAATAAAGTACATGAAGTAGTTTTCAGCATTTGTGACTTTTGGTCTCTATTTCTTGCTTCACAACCAAGTCAGTATGAGTTCTAAAAAACATGAAATCTGCTTGTGTGAAAATTCAGACACCATTAAAGTTTCTTTGAGCTCATCCTTTAATGGCTCAAACATCTGGAAGTCAGTATTAAACACCCTCACGAACCGGGGTACAGTTAATTTATGGCCCAACCTCTTAACCAACTTCTTCTATGGTTGCTCAGGTTGTAGGACATTGCTGTTTGGTTTAAAGTCATGTTTTGTTGTCATAAACATGCCACAGAAAGGCAAGTGGGGAGTCCTCTAAAACGGAAACCTTAACTGCTCTGAAGTTAATGTTTTTGGTATGTGTAAAGGTTTTTGTTTAATATGTGCATAGACTAACCAATATTGCAGGCTACAAGGACAGACTCTTTGGTTAAGTGACAAATGATGCTTCACTTAACAAAACCAAAGTCTGATAGAAATGAATTTATGCTGCTACAGTGAAAAAAATATTTTGACTTCAAGAATCCCAAATGTATCCTGTACTATATTTTAAATATATCCAATATACATAAAATATCTGGAAGAATATGTGCTCAGTTTGCTCAATAATGCATCATTTGGACAACAATGGCCAAATTGTCTTTAAATTATATTCCTTTTTAGCCATTCTGGTGAGTTTTCAGACAATAGTGTGTGTGATATCTATCTATCTATCTATCTATCTATCTATCTATCTATCTATCTATCTATCTATCTATCTATCTATCTATCTACCTATCTATCTGTAGAGCCATTCAGATGAATATTAGTACCTCCAAATTTAAGGTCACTGTCCTCTCATGCGCTTTAGGGTCCTTCAAATGTTGACTTGATGTTATTATACAGTATAGGTGAATAGGATGGGTGAACTTGTTGGGCTGAATGGCCTTTTCTCATCATACATTTTGTAGTGCTCTAATGATCAGGAAATACTACAAGTAAGGGATGAGCAGCTGCCCAGGTTGAGGAGTTCAGGTACCTTGGCATGAAGATCGTGAGTGAGGGAAGAGGTGATCACAATATTAACCAACAAACTGGTGCAGTAGGAGCATTTTTATGTACTGGACAATGGTGGTGAATTGGGAGGTATGTTTATGCATGAAGCTGTCATTTTGCCCATCAGTCTACATCCCACATTCTCACCTATGGTTACAATTTTTAAGAAATATCTGACAGAAGTGTAAGCTGCTGAAGCAAGGTTCATATTCAGGTTTACTGTGCTTGCTCTCCATAACAGTTCAAAGACCTTGAAAGTATCTTTTTCTTGATTCAGAAGAGACTCTTGTAGTGGTTCGGGCATATTCATCACTTTTCTTCACATTTTGTTATGTTGTAGCTTTGTGCGGAAATTGTTTCAATTATTTATTTCCTTTGTCTGCCAGCATGCAATACCCCAGAGTGATAAAGTAAAAACAGGACTTTAAGTTTTTTTTTTTGAAAATTATTAAAAGTAAAAACTGAAAAATCACATTGACACACATTTTCAGACCCTTTGTTATGACATTTAACATTTGTCTCATGTACATCTCATTCTATTGGTGATCATTGAGATGTTTCGAGTCCAATTGATTGCACATGTTTAGGAAAGCCATTCACCTGTCTATAGAAGATCACACAGGTGAGAAAAAGCCAAGCCATGAAGTCAAATGAATTGCTTGCAGAGCCTACAGACAGGATTATGTCAAGACACAGCTCCGGGAAGGGCAAATTGTGCAGTGCTGAAGTTTCCCAAGACTACTTGGCCTCCATAAATGGAAGATTTGTGGAACAACCATGACTCATCCTGTAGCTGGCCACCCAACCAAACTGAGTATCTGGGGTAGAAGGGCCATGCTAAGAGTGCTGAACAAGAACATGATGGTCTTGCTGAGCTCAAGAGCACATGTTTGGAGATGGGAGAAACTTTGAGAAAGACAACCACCACTGCAATACTCCAGTATCCTAGGCATTATTGAGTTTATGAATAAAAGCTCATAAAGCACTCTCAGGCTATGAAAAAGAAGATTCTGTGGCCTGAAGAAACCAACATTGAACTGTTTCACATAAATTCATGTCATAAATTCATGTGTGGTAGTGGCAGTATCATGCTGTTGGGCTGTTTTTCAGCAGCAGGGACTGGGATACAAGTCAGGGTAGAAGGAAAGCAAGCTACTTTAGAGTGCTCTGGACCTCAAAGTGGGCCAAAGTTTCAGAACAATGACTCTCTCACAAAGCAAAGACAATTCAGGAGTGACGTAGGGACACTCTAGGAATTTTGAGTGGTCAAGCCAGAGCCTGGACTTAAACCTAATTGAACATCTATGGACAGACCTGTTCACTGCTGATCTCCACCAAACCTGACAGAGCATGAGAAGATTTGCAGAGAAGCAAAGCAAAAAAATTCCCAGATCAAAGTATGCAAAGCTTGTTGAACTTTACCCAACAAGACTCCATGCAGGAATCACTGCCAGAGGGGCTTCAACTAAGTACTGAGTAAAGGGTCTAAACACTTCTGTCGATGTGATATTTCAGTTTTTATTAACACGTTTGCAAAAATTTCTAAAATATTGTTTTTCTTTGTCATTCTTGGGTTTTGAGTGTTGCTCAGTGGGGGACAAAATTAATGTAAATGATTTTAGCACAAGGCTGCAACATACCAAAATATGTAAAAAGTGAAGGGGTCTGAAAAAAATAATTTAAAAGTTACTATGGTGCTGGAAAATCACCAGTGGAACAAGGACCTTTACAAGGGGAGAGGGAACATTTGTAAGAGGTGTGTATGAATTGTAAAAACAGAAGTCACAAAGTTAGTGAGAGTTGAAAATGAGCAAATGAACAATTAGGAGGATTAGAGGTGGCCAAAACCCAGTGGTGGACTGGATGGCCGATGAACACAAGAAATTTTCCAAACAAGCAATATGACATGACCATCACTGCTAAGACAATTAAAAGAACTGAAATTTTCAGGATAAATAGAGAGAGGAAATGAGGTGACGATAAAAGTAAGGTTTTGTAACTAATGTCCTCCTACTTTCCAAACTGACTAAAAGCAAAATATTCATACAGTTAGATGAAAAAAAATAAAAGAAAAAAGAATCTTCCTATTTAAGTTGAGCTAAGTGCCTCTTCTTTTACTGCTAGTTTCTCTCTGTTGCTATTTCACTCTGAGCTCTTTAAAAAGCAATTAGCTTCTTTTTTAAATTACGATTTCCTACAGAGGAGACAACTGAAACAGTCATGGCACCTACCTTGGTGTGGTCCTACTTTCTCATATTCAGAAAGTCCATCATTGCAGTAGATGTCATTTAACATTTCCTTCTCTAAACAGTTCCTGTCAGTCATCTCCATTTTATTTTTTTGCTGCTGGCAAAGTGACTGAAAGAGTGAGGAAGTTGTTGTTTTTAAATATTGTGTTTCATGAGTAGAGTCAGAGAGTGGGGGTCTTTACACTTTGGTCTTGTGTTTTAGCACAGGATGCTTAAATGCTAATCAAGCAACTTGAAGTGTAACATCTGCAGTGGTGTGTTTGCAAAGATAAAGCGATGACTTATGGAGTGGACATTACTGCTTAGCTGGTAAATGCCTTTCTCACCTCTATAGTCAAAATAGAACCCTTAATGTGGTTTGTATAAACTGGAAGTTGTGCATGTTGGGCTGGTCTCAATCTGGATAAGGCTAACTAATCCACTTATTCAGTGGTGGGGTAGTCTGCATACAGTTCTTGGCTTATTTCCCCTATCTGAAATATTTGTGCTTGCAAAGGCCTGCTTCTATAACATGGCATGCATTTACCCTTTTTGCTGCTTTCTTTTCAAGCAGAGGACAGTTGAATGTGGATTGACCCAGGTCAGGTCAGGTCAGGTTGAGGAGCATGCACTGGTACCCAACACATGATGAAACAGCTCAGGATCCTGGTTAACAACCCGACCCAGATAGACATGCAGTCCAGTCCCCCCCCCCAAAAAAAAATGATAATCTTTCTGCCGCAGCCAGGTGTTAGGTGGGCGTCCCTTTGACCTGGTCCAGTCACTCGGGTCTCCAACTATGAGAATCCTGCAAGCTGGATCACCCTCGGAAAATCACACCACGTGCAGGTAATGTGCCTCATTTGGGACTCTGTGAGCACCCGCTTGTTTGACACAAAGTTAAACCAAAAGTACCCAAGGATTCCCTGAAGAGACACAGTACTGAAGGAGTCCAATCTTAGTCTCAGGTCACTGGATAGTGTCCATGTCTCAGAAACACATTGCAAAACAGGAAGCACTGGGACTCTAAAGACTTGGACATTCATCCTTTTGCAGAAATAGGAGTGCCACACACCCCTTTCCAGCAACCTCATGACCCCCCATGCTTTCCCAATCCGTCTATTGACTTCATAGAAAGAGTCATCAGAGACATGAATGTCACTGCCGATGTAAGTAAACCTCTTGAAGATGTCAACATTCTCTCTGCAGACTGACACATTGCTATTGGATGTGCCCAAGAGGTCATTAAAGGCTTGAATCTTGGTTTTTATCCAGCCTCTATTGACTCCGGAAAGATCACAGCATTGTCGGCAAAGTCAAAATCAGTGAATCTTTCGTCACCAATAGATGCCCCACAGCCACTGGACCCCACAACCCTGCCCAACACCCACTACATGCAAGCACTGAACCCCAGAATCACCTGGGACAAAATGCAGAAGTTCTGCCTCCACTCTGCACAGCACCAATATATAGGCCGACCATATTATCCAGCAGCTTTGAGGGGATCCTGCAAAGTCTCAGGATGTCCCACAGTGCAGTTCGATCAACTGAGTCAAACGCTTTACGTAAATCAACAAAGGCTTTAAAGAACTGATTGACTCAGATATCTGGAAGATTGACCTAGATATTTTAATAATTAACGAAGTATCTTATTCTGATTTAGTAAAACAAGCAATTAAGGGGACTTTACTTGCTTTACATTTCTCTATAGATTATGATTCTAATTAGATTTACAGCAAGGTAATTGAATTGCACTAATGTAAGAACCTTATAGCACAATTTACTGATAAACACAAGGATTACAGAAATCAAAACCTAAGAGAAGGATGCTAAACAGACAGACAAGTCAAACAAAGGTCCATACAGTACTGAAGTTTCTTTGAGCTTTTGTGGTTTCCAAAAAAGAACAGGGTACAATTTTTAGATTTTATATATTTTTTCATAGAGTAATGTCTGCAAATTTAATGTGATCTCTGGCACTCTGTGCATTCCTTAGGTCAGTGACGTGAATAAACGTTTTGTTGAGCATTCGCTCAAAAAGAGGAGAAGGTGTACTTTATGGGACAGGATTTGTTACAGTTTTATTACTGGACACAAATTAGTATCTACTTTGATATCTGTGTTATTAATTTCACTGAAAACATCAGGACATTACAGTGCTCACTACCTTGGCAAAGTATTTTACAGCAAGGTAATTGATGATTACTAATTATGTCAGATTATCAGAAAACACACTACTCCCCTTTTACTGTATGTGTACATCCTTTTCCTAATATAACACATTTTAACAAGATGAAAGTGAAAGTAAAGGAATTTCCATCTAATGAAATGCCAAATGGAGTTTAACAGTAAAAGTTCATATCGTAATATATTACTATAACTGAAATATTATGCATATTATGACAAGGGGGTTCAACTTAGTACCGAGTAAAGTTCTGATTACTTGTGTTGATGTGATATTTCAGTTTTGCAAATTTGCAAAAATTTCTAAAATATATTTTTTGCTTTGTCATTTTTGGGTTTTGAGTATTACTCAAAGGCAACTTGAATGTAAATGATTTTAGCACAAGGCTTTTGTCTCATGCTGCCTGATTTTTAACTTAAAGATGGAATGAACATGATTCCAAGAGAACACACACATTATGACAGTAAGGAGCAGGTGGCAGCAGATTACCACACACTGAAGTGGGAGATCCTCGCCTAGTATGAGATAACCGCAGCATCCCTAGCCCAATGCTGGCACGAGTGATGGTTTAATTCCAAGAGTCACACCCAAGCCCAGGCCTTTGATTTATGGGGCAAGCTAGCCTGCTGGCTCCACCCTGGGGAAAATACATCTGAACGGATTGTGGAGAAGGTGGCACTGCCACATCCTGCCAGATCATCTTGTCAAGCCTGTGAGATGACATCAGTGGGCAGATATGGAGGAGCTTGCTGAATTGATTGAGCGGCACCACACCACCAGCCAGATGGACCACCTTAAAGATCTGCCTAAGAAAAGGTGGCAGGGAGCGACAATCCCTTCCACTTTGGTGCCACCTTTGTGGGGAGCCAGGACATGCAATGGCCCACTGTTCCTGAGGGGATAACCAGATGGAGTGTGGATAGGTTCAGGGAGGAAGGTACTGTTGCGCATTCGGGGCTAACCCTCTCTCACTTCCAATTTTAGAACGGTCATGCTGTCCTGGCCCTGTATGACTCCAGCAGCAGCCTATCCATTGCTGCAAGCCAACATATATCATCAGAACATTATGATGGTAAATGAGCCAGTCTGACCTGTATCCATGGTGAGTCCCAGAGACACTGCACCACCACCTGCTGGCTAGTGATTCAGGGCCACCTTGAGTACCTACTTGTGGTGATATTACTGTGGCCATCATAGGCTATGATCCTGGGAAGAGACTGGTCCCAAAGAAAATTCGATGAGGAGGTACCATGTCTGTCTGGAACAATTAGCTCAGTCTTTGACGCTGCCCAGAGGAGAAGCTTAGCCTTGCAAAAGAGCAGAGAAAGGTACGTCTACCCAATAGGATTTGATAGATGTGGAGCCAATCGAGGACCACTACACTGGCCTACCTACACCAGAAATAAATCCTTAAATTTGCTGTGACGGCCAATCCAACTCACTTGCCTTTTTTCAGGCTCCTTTGTGTTATGAGAACAGTCCAACCTGTCATTGACCTGGACCCTGAGTACTTGTAGCAGTGAAACTCAACATCCACTTCACTCCTGGAATAGTGACAGGGCATAGTGCTGTGAAAGTCAATAAATAGTTGCTTGAATTTGGTGGTGTTAAGTTGAAGATAATTCTCAAAGCTCTCCACCTGACTCCAATCCTCCATCTCATTGCATCTGAGAATTTCTGTAAGTGACATGACCTGGTGTTATATTTGTAGTCTGAGATGTACAGAGTGAAGACAAAAGGATACAGGACTGTTCCGTGTGTTGTTCGAGTGTTGCTCCCACAGTCCTTGAGCCTCATAATCTGTGCTCGGCGAGACAGAGAGTCCATTATCCAGGACAACAAATACTGTTGAATTTTGCTTAAATTCTGTGAGTAGAGCTTTTAGCTTTAGCTTTTAAAATCACAATTCTGCATCAGGCTAGATTAGATAAACTTTTAATCCTATGTGGAAATTCAGATGCATACTGCAGCAGAAACATCAAAAAACAAGAATACAGACTCACATTAATAAAATACAGCCAATCAATCAATCAATACATAAAAAAATGTATATTATGCAGATATTTTAAAATAAACTTAATGAGTACATCTGGAAGAAACATTGAATTACCTGAGAGCAGTGTGCACAAAAGACCCCCAGAGCATCTTAGCACACTGTAGTGGAATGAGCTTGTGGGTAAAAATTCTCCAAGAGCACCTCCTGGAGGGGATGAAGGTGATTTTTCATGATGGCATCCAATTTTACCACATTCCTCTTTTCTACAACAGCTTCCAGTGTGTCCTAGGTTCACATAGTGATGAAGCAGGCTATCCTGAAAAGTTTGTTCAGGCATTGTGCTTATTTTGAGCTCAGGTTGCTTCCCCAGGAGACCCCAGCTTAGAGCAACACACTGGCTACTATGGACTGAGAACATTTCCAGCAGCTGGCTGCACACCTCAAAAGACCTGAGTCTCTTTAGAAAGTTCAGTCTGCTCTGGCCCTTCTTGTCCAACACCACTGTGATGTCAGACCAGTTCAGTTTGTTGTTTAAATGAACCCTCAGGCACTTGTAGCTCTGTACCACTTTCATGTCCTCCTCCTGGATAGAGACTATTCTCAAAGGCTCCTTGACAGGCTAGAAATCCACCACTAGCTCTTTTGTCTTTCTGATGTTAAGTTGCAGGTTGTTGACCTGGCACCAAAAAATGAAATCATCCACAGCCTTCATGTACTCTGACTCACCTTCATTATTAACGGGTGAACAGGAAGGGAGTCAGGACAGTTACCTGAGGTATTACATCACCATTTTTGACACACAGTCCCACAGCCTCACGAACCACCGTCTGTTGGTCAAGTAGTCCATGATCCAGGAGATTGTGGGCAAAATGGTGTTACAAACTCTGGAAATGGCAAAGAACATGTCCCTGACTATGATGCCGGCGATGTCCAAGTGGGAGTAGGCTCTGTGGAGCATGAAGATGAGAGCATTCTCCACAGCTATATGTGTTACTATATCACTATATATTATTGTATTACCATAATCTCATGATTGAAAATCTGTGGTTTACATCGAAAAGAGCAATCTGTAAGGATGGACTGACGTTTGTCAAGGAAATGGAGACAGTACATCTGGTGGAATGGGTTAGCCTCCTGTCAGTTCTTTTTAAAATTTTGCAAAGTATTATGAGGAAAGACTAAGTGGCAATATGCTTCTATGATGAGGATGCAAAAAAAAAAAACTTTTAAAATTGGTATAGTTTTTTATTTGTGTAGTGGAGTTTTGGAGTTATGTGTGTTTTTCTTGATATATACATTTTGACTGTATTTATTAAACATTTAATTAACCAGATAATTTAGGATAGGGTACTGCAAACAGCTAATAACTTTAAAACATTATTTAAATAAATAGCAGGTATGTTTTTTTTTTTTCAAACATATATTTAAGTCATTTCCACTTGGGATTAACAAAGTAATCCATCCATCCTCTTCCGCTTATCCGGGGTCAGGTCGCAAATTAACAAAGTAAATCAAATAAAAAATAAATAAATAAAAAATGAAAAAAAATAGAAAATAGAGCCTCAGTTAACTGCCTAATCCTTCAGTGTAAACAAGTGTTCAAAATATGTTATAGGAGTATAAAATGCACAAAATACACAAATGTTAGATAAAAGGAGCACTTACTTTGATGTCTAATGCTTATTTTTCTTCTTGAAATAAATAGCTGTTAAGGCACAACAAGGCTGCACACCTATATGGTAAGAACTAGAGTCTCTGGTCCAACTGTGAAAACAGGAATATTAACAAATTCCTGACTCTTGGGGCTCACTTTGGTTTATCTCTGGGGGCAAAGGCAGTCCGTGTTTTTGCGCTATATCATGCAGTACTACACAAGCCATCAAAATGTGTCAGCTCTTTGTGGGGCTGCAAAGCAGTGTGTTGCCCAACAAGTCCAAACACCTTGATCTATCTACCTTAAAATAAACCAATGTTTGCTCTATTATTATTATTATTATTATTATTATTATTATTAAGGACACAGTTTATCAAAGACAGGCAGTAAAGCAAGTTGTTAATATATATTACTAGCAAAATACCCGCGCTTCGCAGCGGAGAAGTAGTGTGTTAAAGAAGCAATGAAAAAGAAAAGGAAACATTTTGAAAATAACGTAACATGATTGTCAATGTAATTGTTTTGTCACTGTTGTGAGTGATGAGTGTTGCTGTCATATATAAA
>JANRMT010062807.1:31187487-31212802 GCA_026402145.1 Polypterus bichir lapradei
AGTCAGTCAGTCAGTGAGTGAGGGCTTTGCCGTTTATTAGTATAGATAACTTATAGCATTATTATTCCACAGGGCTCAGTGCTAGGGCCACTGCTATTTTTAATATATATAATATGGATAGCAATAAAAGTAACAAGCTGGTTAAGTTTGCAGGTGAAACCAAAGTAGTTGGACTGACAGATAATTTGGAATCCACTGAATCATTACAGAGGGACTTGGACAGCATACAGGCTTGGGCAAATTTGTGACAGATGAAATTTAATATCAGTAAATGTAAAGTATTACATATAGGAAGTAAAAATGTTAGGTTTGAATACACAATGGAAGGTCTGAAAATCGAGAGTACACTCTATGAGAAGAATTTAGGAGTTGGTGTGAACTCAACGCTATCAACTGCCAGACAGTGTTCAGGAGCTATTAAGAAGGCTAACAGAATGCCAAGTTATATGATGCCTGAAGTGTAGAGTACAAGTCCAAGGAGGACAAAAGTCCAGGAAAACTACTAGGCTGATTCCAAGGCTAAAGGGATAGTTTATGAGGAGAGATTAAAAGAACTGAGCCATTTCAGTTTAAGCCAAAGAAAATTAAGGGGAGACATAATTGAAGTGTTAACAATTATGAAGGGAAGTAGTCCATTGGATTAAGACTGTGATTTTAAAATGAGCTATTCAAGAACACAGGAACGCAGCTGGAAACTTGCTAAGCACACAGAGAACCATAGACAAATGGAATAAGCTACCAAGTAGTGTGGTAGACAGTAGGACATTAGAGACTTCCAAAACTCGGCTTGATGTTATTTTGGAAGAATTAAGTGGATAGGACTGGCAAGCTTTTTGAGGCTGAATGGCCTGTTCTGATCTAGGTTGTTCTAATGTTCTAATAATATATTGGTTCTTTCACCAATCAGGTGCATCCTATCAATTAGGCCTACATGGGAAAGGTGCTATATAAGTAAAACACACCTTTATCATAACATTTGTGTATTCAATTGCACTGATTAAATTAGGAAAATCGGCAATTATCTTTTGTTGTCAGTCTGCTCACACTCACTGCATACTGCATAGTGGTGGCTCTGAGGCTAGGGATTTGGCAATTGGAATGTTGCCGGTTCAAGTCCCGTAAACGCCAAAAGCAAGGCCCTTAACCTACAATTGCTCTGTCCTGGGTATGACGTTAATCTGCATCCAGCCCTTCATATGGGCCCTCCAACCTGCAGGGAAAAGAAGAATTGGTACTCCAGCCACCATAAAAAACCTCACACTGGTTCCATTCCATTCCATCTAAACTAGTGTGGTGCTGAGGTGTCACCCATTGCATGGCTACATTTGGGTCCTAATCAGAGATCCTGAGTTGGTTTGTCATGTGGTGGGTGCGGCAATGCGCTGTATCAGTGCGTGCTCCTAACCTCTGCTCACCTTGACCATATTGAAATTGGATGTATCTGAGTAGCATCTTAAGTATACCACCCCATACATATGGTATGACATGGCTCAGGGATGAATGTGAGATTCCTAAATGGTCAGCCATTTCAAATACCCAACAGTTGGTAAAACCTGTAACAGAACAGGAATCGTGTGATTTGTGTGTGATGATCTCACAATTCCAACAGAACAGCTAAAAGAAGTCTAAATTGGCTAATAAGAAAGTCATCATCATGAGCCAAACATCATCGTGATCACAGATAGCCTGCCACTACTCCAGTGCTGCCATTGCCAGTTATGTTGTACAACACACAGCTCAACCTTTTTATAGAAACTAAAGCGATTAACATTAAGCCTATGAATTAGACCATTATTACCACTTTTGAAAACAGTTATATTGAAAGAACATGTCAGTCTACCCTGCTCTGGATAAGCATATTTGAAAAATGGATGGATGGGTGAATATTTTAGGAATATTGGAATATTACTGATGCGTCTTTGAAATGTGCAATGAAATGAGATTTTCTCTTCACTTCATTTTCCTCCTGCCTGGAATCACTAAAATGCCAACACCAAAAAAGACGGCACAGTTTGCCGTATTGTGAAGCAAATTTTCACACCAAGTTTGTGTTTTATAAATACTCACTTTTGCATAAGAGATGGCTAACACACATTTCCAAGCATAAGCCTGATACATGAGGCCCCTTGTGATTGACCTTCAACATAGCTGTTTTTCTCCCAGTCATATACATGATAGTAGTGCTTGTTTTATAAATTGAAATCATTATTTTGTGGAGTCTACGTTAAGAAATATCTCTTTCCTTGTACCAACCAGATGGTTTGTATGAGTAGAGAAATGCAAGGTAAATCTACATGTAAAAATGTACATTTAGCAAAAAAAAATAGACTAATAAATCCAGCAAAACACAATCCACAGTAGAGCGATGTTTGAATTATTTATTACCACTCACACACAACATTATCTGCATTAATTATGTTCCAGATGCAAACATTAGTCAAACAGAGTAAAAATAGTCTAACGGTTTAAAATGTTAATGTTCTACAAAATTAAGTCAGAAATAGAGAAATCCTTAAAAAGTACCACTCTGTTTGAAAACTGTATATAAAAGATAAGCAAAAACAAAATTGTCTGTTTCATATTGTGAACAAGAGACATGTCTTTGCAAAAAAACTGTGTTGTTAACAAAAGACATTCAAGCAGGAGAGGCCAAAAATGTGAAACCAGTGCAGACAGGAGAGATCATGCAAACTTTACAGATGGCACAAAACAAGTACCACAGCCGAGAGAGTAGAAAGCAGGAACTTGGAATTGTTGAGGGTTACTTTAGAAATTCTTAAATACATATTTCAATTTGAAATTCAGATGGAAAGCATCCACCACCACTCCATCAATACATAAGATAATAACGGTAAATCTTTGCATGTTAAAGAAGCAGACGATTGAGATAAAAACACATAAAATATAAATAAAAGCTAATTTCAAAGGATTATTTCAAACTACTGGTTTCAAACATTTTAGATCCTGTTACATATTTTTAACCACTGAAATTTCCATTTCTAAAAAAAGACTCAAGAACTCAAGAAAAACCTTCTAAAAAGAGAATTGTCCACAGGACTAGCATCCCATTAATCTTACACTTAGAACTGCCTGGGTAGACAAACCTTCTCATGACCCTGAATTAGATAAACAGATGGGTGGAGGAATGAACAACTCCCACTTCACCCTGTTTTTTAATGAATGCAGTTGAAACTAATTCTAAATCTCTTATAAATTGTTTAAAGTAATTTGTATAACATCCCCAGTCACAAGCTTCAGGTGCTTTGTCCATTGAAATGCACTCCAGTAATCCACTGAGAGGCAAGTATGGTGATATTTTTGCATTAGTGGAGAAGAAGAGGAAGAGTTGAACTCCAATTGTATATTGTAGGTGACAGAAAGTGACATTGGCTTCAGCTGAGAAGCAACAAAATTAAATGTTTTGTCAAGAATGACACAAAAGCTAAATTTGCAAAGGCTGGCTTCTACAGAGAAAGTTTTAGACTTTGTGAGTTAAACAGAAGATCCAGAAGACATTCGTCTTTGACTAGGATATTAGATAGGAAGATAGCAAACAAATAGGCACTGAGGTTGAAGTTCAGGCAGTGAGGCTGTCAGTCTTTGAATTTTGGTGTAAAAGTGATGTTCACATATGAACAGAAAATGAGAATCTGAGTAGCCCAGAGAAATTTTGCAGATAAAGAACAGCACCGAATCTGGTGAGACATAAGAACAGAGAGGCTTCACCAAGGGCAACACGCTATATGCTACTGGAGAAGGAGCACAATGAAGGAGAAGCATTTTGTAGAAAAGTCCTTTAGGCGTATTTGGAGGATGCTGTGGTTGACAAATTCAAAGACAGCAGTGAAATCAAAGGTTTATTATTTTGTAAGTTCATCTCTTAGTTTGCACAGCCTGCTTCATGGAGCATTGACTGCTGCTACTCCAGTAGTCAGAAATGCCAGCTTGATGAATGGATTATTTGCCAGGTACAGTCATATTTTGGAGACTCTGTGTAACACTACTCCATTTGGAAGCTATTGGCCCTTGGCTCATCTACATACTGTTTAGATAGTGAAATAAAAATCTGCTTCACAGATCATATTTTTCCAATCTTCACAATCTGAATCATACCAACCATGAGAAGCCTTGTAAACTTGTATCGTCACACAGTCTTCCCCTTTCGGATTTTTTCCAGTCCAGTTGTCCGGCTCTTTGCCCTTATCATGCTCTCTTAGTGCCCAGAAGTGTTGTCTGCAAGAGACAAGAAATCATCAGTCTAGAAATCTTGACAGATGGAGAAGAATACATTTGTTACCATTTGAAAGTGGCCTACTATGAGTGCTGATCTGAATCCCATTGAATATCTGTGGAAAGAGTTGAATGTTACAATAAGGATAAGCAGCCAGTCAAATCTGAGAGAAATGAAGAAGAATGGGCTAATCGAGAATGTAGAAACATTGAGCTCTTGATGGCTGTGCTACAAAATGTTAGGTTAAGGGGACAAGTATTTTTGTCCATGCTCTTTTCATTTGTTTCATTAATCAAAATAATATGGTCATTCATAAATCGAAAGCAAACTTTCTGTTCTATTAAGTGTAATATAAAAATTGAGGATCTCCAACACCTCTTCTTCTTCATCTTTTCACACTTCAACGTGGGATCGATGTTTTATAGGTTTTTCATTATCAAACTTCCTTACCTTAACATGTCTTGTCTCTATTTGTTTTGTTTCATTTCTTTCTGTTTTGTTATTAGATGCAACTGAGAAGGCAAATTTCATCTATTCTTGTGTAAACATGACTTAAAAAGCAACCTTGAACCTTCCGCATTTATCCAGGCTTGGGACCAACTTCATAATGGAGGATGGGTTTGTGGATACCAAATACTACTGTCAGTTTTTTTTTTGCTTAGTTCAAAGAAATTTGTTTTTGGATTTTTTTTTTTTTTTTACAAAGTGAGGTTGTACTCAAATGTTCAACCATTTCTGTTGTACCCTTCCTGTCTATCTGGGTAGATAATAAAGTTAGTGAAGGGTTGCTTCTACAAAGAATCAAAGGGACAGTTATATGGAAGCATGAAAGAGAAACATTTTATTGCTATAGCTTTCATTGTGTGTCACAGACATGATGTTATGTCCCTCAGTGTGTGAGTTCCCTTTTTCCCTTTATATATGATGGAGAAAAGAATTGTGATACTGTTTGACTGAAGGTTTAATCACCAAATACTTGAGGCATTTATCGAATTATACATTAATGAAAGAAACCACAATCAGGGCAGAAGACTCTGTACAGAAGATGGGTTCATTTCTCAAAGATTTTCCTCCAAACAGGGTCACTGAAGCACTCTCTGTGGGACTACGTATGTGAGAGTGTTTCAAAGCCACACAGGTTTAACTTCATTATGTTTACCATCATCCATTATTCACTTTCTGGAAATTGAAAGGCAGCCTTTTTCCAAGGCAGTAGAGTCTATTTTTAACCGTTGGAACAATCAAGCTCCTCAGCAATTGTTGCAACTAATATACTAACATTTTCTGCTAAAAGCTGAAATTCTGTTACTTACGCCTTGCTCTGGTCCAGAGGGCTGTTGTCCACCCACTGATATTCACCTTCTTTTTTCTCATCAGTTAGTCCAATCCAATAGGATTTGTCTGTATCTTCATGTTTTTTCAATATTTTTATCTTATCTATTATGAATGTCTGTGACAAACAAATGTAATATTTTAAGTTACCCATTTCAGACATTGTATGCAGTAATATATAAAACAGAAAATGTGACATATCACTATTCAATAAAAAATAAGCTTTTGAAGGTTAGGTTATTTACATTTCAGAGAAAAAACAGACTGAAAACTTTCAACCAATACAGTATACCAAATCATGTTATTTACTTCCATTCCTCCATTGTATAATCTTGATCCATTCTTTTCCTCAGAGGTGGTTCCTGGTATACGGAGTATAGGCAAATGCCGAGGGTGACAAATAATTACAGGAGCAGGAACGCCCTCGCCTCCCAAGCCACGCATCCCAATTTGCTCTATTGGCATGACTTCACCCAAATGACACCCAGGCACTTGTTTCACTGTTCTACACTCTTCCATCTTCTCCCACACACTGGAATGAAGCCCAAAATAGGAAAAGGTGTGGATGTGAAGGGGCACCATTCCTCTCCCACTGTACACGTTAGTGACGTAGCACTTTTATTTCAGTGTTAGGTGGCTGCCTTACCCACAGGCATATCTACCGCCAATTTTCTTGAAAGTTACCCTTGATCATTCTATTGTATTTGTTTGTATGTATTACTTTTTAGATTCAGTGTTAAAGGCAATCAGACCAAAATAAACATTTTAAAGACGTGACAGCCAGCAGTCAGTTGGTCAGATAAAAAGGAATGAAACTGATTACAAATTCACAAATAATCCAGGTCATTTTTTTTTATTTTTGTTTTGATTTTAGCACAAGTCTATACTTCAACATGTTTTTAGCCTTCCGTTTAACAAAGTTTAGTCGAATAAAATGAAGTTTAAATCAAGGACACAGTGTACAGACCTTGACTCCTGCTGCAAATACCACAGCTCCATGCTCCAGTCAAAAGCAATTGTAACAGGTAACTAACATCATATACTGCATATGTATGAGGGAGAATCAAGCTAAAGTTATAAAATGGGATTTATTAGAAAATTGAGTGAACCTTAACAAACCTGATCATGTCATTTCTCAATGGTGTCTCCACCTTTCTCAATGCTCTTGCTCCATCTGCCTTGAACTGCCTGGATTCCAGCAGAATAAAAGGTTTTATCTTGTCCTCTCACCACTCGTGCACCCAAGTTATTGTTGAACACTTGATGGCGAGGGGTACTACAGTCACTAGTGACAGTTACTGTGACTTGCTGGAGGCCAATGTGAAGCCTGTTATTCGATCCAAGCGGCGGGGACTGCTGTCTCAACGAGTCCTTTTGCTGCATGGCAATGGCCCACATACTGTTAAGAACACCAAGGCTTGTCTGGAGAAACTGAAGTTTGAGGTATTTCCACATCCTACTTATTCTCCAGATTTGACACTGTGTGATTTCCACCATTTTTGGACCAATAAAAAAACATTTGGGTGGTCGTCGATTCAAGACAGATGACAACGTGAAGAAAGCGGTGCATGAGTGGTTGGCGAGGACAAGACAAAACCTTTCATTCTGCTGGAATCAAGGCACTTCAAGGCAGAATTCACTACACGTTACTAACAGCTGTGAGTTGTTTACCTTGTCATTATTCATTTTATTTAAAAATGATTAATTTTTAATTAGCAGAATAAATATTTGTTACTGATTACCAGGGGCCTCATGCATAACGCTGTGTGCAGAATTCACACTAAAACATGGCGTACGGACAAAAGCAGAAATGTGTGTACACACAAAAAAATCCAAATGCATAAATCTGTGCAAACGCCAACTTCCACGTTCTTCTGCTCCATAAATCCCGGTCAGCATGAAAAGTAATGCATGTGCATGAGCCTGCTGCCACTCCCCAACTCTTCCAAGAATTACACCTCTTTGAATATTCAAATCATTATAAATAGCCCTTATGCGCAGTGTTCTGTGAATAGACAATGGCAAAAGCATGAGGGAGAATTTCAGTGAATACCAAATGGAGGCAAGGAAAAAAAGTACTATTTGTTGGTTTAAACAGTGGTATGAACAACAAAAGGAAGTTCATCGAGTGATTTAGAGTGTCGGAAAAACTCAAAAGCTCAAGTTCACAAAGTCGCACAGTGCCCAAAATAAAAAAGAAGTTGTCAGATATCAAAATCGCCGTGAAAAGGCGAGTTGTAGCCCACAGTCTGAGTGTCATATGAAAGCCTATTAGGGTACAGAGAAAAGAAAAACAAATAGGGACACAGTGGGAAAAAAGCTCGAAATGTCAACTTTAATCTCGAAATTCCCACTTTAATAGCATAGTTTATTTTGTCATTAAAGTAGAACATCATGAACTTCATCTTAAAATCGGTTAATTTACTAGTTTTTCAAATACCATCGTAACTAAAGTAGCACATTAAATGCTTTGTATTGTGTGTTCTTCTATGTGCTCTTTGTGTGAATCACTATGTGCTTCTTAAATGGGCTTTCTCTTCCTCCAACATGACACAGAATCCATTACATTTATGATATTACAGCTCTCAGAATAATTTAAATACAGAGCTGTATACTTGATATCATTTTCATGATGATAGGAGTTAAAGCATGTTATTAAACATGGGAACACGGTGGCGCAGTGATAGTGACAAGCTGGCGTCCCGTCCAGAGATTGTTCTTGCCTACCGCAAGGTGCTTGCTGCGCCGTGTGCAACCGTCAATGAAATAATTTATTGCAGCAGTACTGTCTTCTCTCAAATGTACTTACTTCCAGTTCCTGTCGTTCCTTTTCTTTCTCCAAGTACCCAATCGCCACACAATCAGCTCTGTAATAGATGTTAAGCCATCTGTAAGCTTAGAATGCTGATTATTCAAAACTTTTAAGGAACATTGAAATATCTTCATAGTACATGTTTAATAATTCTAACCATCTATTCTTCCAGTGTCGCACCAGCCCCTGCAAAAATGCAGTGCGAGGCAGGAACAATCCCTGAACAGGGTGCCAGCTCCATGCTAGTGCTGCGATACAGTGTCCGAACATGTTTAATTATTAACTATATAGATTATTTAAATGATGTTAACATTTTATCTGTATAATGTAATAAACATATTTTGCAGCATTTAATCTTAAAAATGATACCGTCATCATCTGCAAATACGCACTTTATAAAGTGGCTCAGGTTGAGCAATATTATACTGTATTGCATGTTTACAGTGAGGTAATTGTACTTACACGTACAAAGTGTTCTACAATGAGCACTTGATGGACTGATTGAGTGCGTTTATAGTTCTTGGGATGAAACTGTTTCTGAACCATGAGGAAAGGCTCTGAAGTGTTTGCCGTATGAGAGCAGTTTAATAGGTAGCATGGCTGAGGCAGCGTGTGCTTGATGCTGTATACCGATAATTCCCTTTCTGATCAGCTGCTGTAGGGCTGTGATTCCACACTCAGATACAGTGTGATAAATACTCTGGTGCATTGAGAGAAACAACACTAAAGCAGCTATGGCATTTGGAATAGTTGGCCATTCTGTGGACCATTATATTGATAAATTCAATCAGATGCCTTAAACTAATAAACAATATGCGGTTAATTTCAGTGTATCAGAGATGTGGATCTAAATAAGAAAGGGAAACCACACTGGATAAAAAACACTGCTTTGACTCTGGGTGCTGCCAGTTTGCAAAGCTGAGTGGAGAACTTGCATACAGAAGGTTTTGAGCTAGCATGAAAATGTGCGTGGCTTTACGCCAAGTTTAGTTTTTATACTTTGCGATGTGAGCATGGAAATGGGTGTACGTAACATTTTTGTGCGTTTATACATAAGGCCCCAGGTCTTATATGACTCTAAAGCATAATGACACAACTCAGACATGACAGTGCAGTAGGTAGGGGTTTTACTGCTAAACATAACATTTCAGGACATTTTGTTTGTTAGATTGACCATTACTTTGAAAATTTTGTCAAGGCGATGGACAAAAATGACAGTGATGCTTTTCAGCATTTAAGAAATAAGTTTGGTCTCGAGAAAAGTGAAGCCAAAATTAAGGAAGGTGTTTTTGTTGTTCCTGAAATCTGTGAACTGATGCTTGACACCAAGTTTAAAAGGAAACTGAAGCCCACTGAATCAGCAGCATGGGAAGCATTTGCGCGGGTAGTCCAGAATTTTATTGGCAGTCAGAGAGCAGAGAATAATGCTGAGCTTGTGGAGAACCTGCTGAAGCGTATCAGCTTAAGGGTGCCAGAATGTCACTGAAGATGTATTTTTTTCATCTCAACTTTTTTCCACTAAATCTAAGCAATGTAAGAGATGAGCATGGGGAAAGATTACATCAAGAAATAAAGGTGATGGAAAACTGATATCGGGGAAAATTCACTCCGAGCATAATGGGTGACTACTGTTGGTTCATGCAAAGAGAGGCCAATGTGCAGTACAAGCACAAAAGTGAATGTCTCCAAAATTTTTGGTTCATGCTGACCTCATTTTTATATTGAGGTAAATTGACATAAATATATGTTTTAACGTGTCTCTGGTATCGTCTTCTGGTTTGTTTTCAGAATAAACACATCAAAACAATTTTGGTGGGGCATAGTCCAAACTCCAGATATCGTGTTGATATATTATATTGCTATTCAAAAGTGTCAAAACGTCAATGATGTGTATTTCAAAAACCTGATGTGCTAGCATAATTCCGATTTAATGTATGAAATCAGTGTAAATAACTTAATAAAATGCTGCTCTGAAGTTCCCAATAGCATATAAAAAATATTTTTATGTAGACCAGTGTAAATAGTGATTGTCATACCATGCAGGAAGAGTTCCTCCCTTGCAACTCATGTGGACAGATGGACTATATAGATGTACTGTATATTTGCAAAATGTAGTTGTGTTTTGCTGGTGGGTGTTTTGGTTTCGATTTGGTGTTATTTTATCATTTACTTTAACTATATTTGCATTTTTGTATGGCACTCTCTGAATTTCTCTATGGTAAGAGTGATATATACAGTGTAAATAAACTAATATGAATTGAATTCAAGTATATTTCAAAATAAGTTACACCAATTTTGAAAAAAACAAGAATATTATTATTGGGCTGCAGTTTACTTATTATCTGTGTCTGCTTATATTATTGGCAAAAACAAAATCAAAATAATAAAACATAAAAAATGTAATAAAATAATTATATTTTCATTTTTCTTTGGGTTATTAATAATCTGATCACTAGGATTGCCCATATTGCTCCTGGCCTGGTGTTTCTCCGTCCTTTGCTCAGAAGACCCCTGATGAAGACCCACCTGTTCCTCTTTACTCTCGATAATCACCAGTTTTGCTCCCAATGAACTGCAGTATTCACGGCTAGAGTTCCAGTTCCGTGCTTCAGTGGTGAAAAAGTAACATTTTGATTTGAAATTAAACCATTGGTCTGGGCAGATGTCACATTTTCTTTCTGTGAAACAAAAAAAGAAAGAGAAAAATCTACTAGATGGAAGCCTTAAAAACCCAGAGGTTTGTATGAGTATTTCACACTGAAATCCACAAACAGATGCAAGAAAACAACTGAGACTCCTGGGTTGCTGATATTCATGAGTAAGGCTGATGATGGGTACTCAAAAGCAATACAAGTGTTCTGCCAGCTGGGTGTATGCAAAGTGGCATGGCTATATGCTTTCTAAGTTCCAACCCAGATGACCTCCCTGGCAACTGACAATACAGTAAGTGAGTAACTGTAAGGATGGTGTTAAACAGATCAGATTTGCATTTATTCAAGGAACTGTGACAAGAGTCAGCATTTCAATTTGTGTAATGATGTTGTCAGAAAGCCAGAGAGTAAAACCGGGAGGGAAGTCTGATCGCCCCTAACAAAAGGACATGTAGTTACCAGAGCAAAGGCGCTACAACTGTAAACCGAGTTGAGAAACGGAATGCAACAAGTTGTAACTAGGAAACTTGAGCAACCTTATGCTTGCCCTTTTAGTGTTTAGAGTATTTAATCTGCAATTTTGGCTGAATCCGTAAAGTTGAGTGTTGCACTTGGTTAGAAAGCAAAGATTTGTATGGTGGTACATAAGTGGTACATAGTGACACCTTGGGAGGTGGCTCCTAGCAATAGTGCTGTGTGTCCTACTAAGTCATTAACAAAATGCTGAAAATACAAACTGGTAACATTTAAACAGAACAAATGTTCATATTTATCCCACCCTGAACAACATGCCAGACAAGGAATAACTGCCACTTTTAAATTGGCAGATTAAATTCTAGTTTTCCCTGCTGTTTTATTATCAAAGCTTTTTAAAATATACCTTATATATTATATATATACCAGTAACGGCACGATAATGTGCAGTGAATGCACTTGATTTGAGCATTCATAGTTTTCAGACTCTTTCTCTGTCTCTGTTTAGCATTCATTTGCTCTGAGGTTGATGCACTTGCTGCTTCCTGAGCAGCTCTTCTTTACTTCATCTTAGTGGCCCGCTGCTTCTCTTCTTTCGTCTACATCTTTTCGCGTTAAAACTGATTAAGTTACTTTTCGTGTTGCAATTACTTAGTACGTTTTTCTTAATTTTTCATTCAATCTGCCTCAAGAAAGATTAAAGATATGAAGAGGTAGGGGAAGTGACCACGAAGGTGGTAGAGAATGAGAACGATGCACGTACACATGCGGCATATGGCCTCCCTGTTGCGTGCTGCCAAGAGTTGATTCTACAATAAAATTAAAATAAAAATCATCACCCGATAGCAGATAGTAGACATCACGTAGTATATGCGTACCAAATTTGAGGTCAATATGTGAAACGGTTTTCGAGCTACAGGTGATTTCAAATCCTGGACAGACAAACAAGCAGCCATGGTAGCATATTATAGAAGAAGTTATATATATGCTGAAGTCATAATGTCATTTTTATGTGTTTTAATTTCTTTGACCTGTAAATACATAATGTCTTCAAAGACACATCTTATGTCGAGATCATTCATTTTGAGAAGGTCCAAAATTTTGTTCTGCCACCTACAGGTGATGTCACATATTTTATTTTAATATAGATCAGGGGCCTCATGTATAAGGACGTGCATAGAATTCACACTAAAACATCACGTATGGACAAAAACAGAAATGTGCATATGCACAAAAAAATTCAGATGCATAAATCTGTGCTTACGGCAACTTCCACCTTCTTCCGCTACATAAATCCCAGTCAGGGTGAAATGTAACGCATGTGCATGCACCAGCTGCCCCACCCCGACTTCTGCCAGAATTACGTCTCTTTGAATATACAAATCAATATAAATAGCCCCTTAAGTTCAGCATTCTATGAAAAGATAACGGCAAAAGCACAGGGAAGAAAAGAAGAATTTTAGCGAATACCAAGTGGAGGCAAGGAAAAATGTGCTATTTGTTGGTTTAAGCAGTGATATAAACAACAAAAGGAAGCTGACCGAGTGGCATAGAGTAATGGAGAAACTCGCAAGTTCAAGCTCAGAAAATCGCACAGTACCCAAAATAAAAAAGAACTGGTCAGATATTAAAGTCGCCATAAAAAGGTGAGTCATAACAGAGCCAAAAACATATGTATGCAATGGATTGAGCTGGCATGAGAATGTGGTTGGCTTTACGCTGTTTTATTTTTATATTATCGCGATGTGAGCATGGAAACGGCTGTACGCACCATTTATACATGAGGCCCCTGGTGAAATGTTAGACATCAGATCACCAAATGCCAGAAATACATAAATTGATAAGGAAAAAAGGATACACTTATATGATGGTATTTACATGCATAGCACTTACCCTGAGATGCTTTTTTTTTAACAGGACAGTATTTATTGAAAACTGTAGTTAATTTGCTGTGACTGTCATTTAGCTGCCGGTATTCTGCAAGCAGTGCAGTCAGGTTTTTAGTCAGCTGGCTTTGGTTGTCTTTTAGTTCTTTGTTCTGCTCCTGCTGTTCACTTTGGTTTGATTTCAATTTTGCGTTCTCAAACAACAGCTCGGTTTGGTTCTCTCTCATTTCTTTGGTCTTGTTCTGCAGCTCACTCTGGTTCTGTTTGAGATCTCTGTTCAGAAAGCGTAACTCATTACAGCTCCAGTTAAGTGCTGAGGCCTGATTCTGAAGATCTGACAGCTTCACTTGCATAATGTTGAGGTCTGCTTGTAAAAGCATTGACTTGTTTTCAGCAGTAGAAAGATTATGTTGTAGTTTCTGTTCTTTTTCTGTATATTTGTGGCTAATTACATCTAAAGAAACAAAAATATTGGAGACAGACTTTTTATTTGATGTAGTAAATCTTTTATCATTCTGAGTGTCCCAGTTATTATTATTTGTGTTACAGTAAGCCCTGCTTTAGTTTCTACACCCTTAGATTGAAATAAATTAACTAACTGAATAAATAAGAGTGGTATAATGTTAGACTAGAGAGGCACAGGTAAACTTACAGAATTGTTTTACATCTATAGATTGGAAACTGTTTAGGTGTTCCTTATCAGATCTGGATGAATATGTAAAGGTCCTCAAAGGATTCATTAAAAAAATAGATAATGGATGGCTTAATGTCACCTGATTCTCCTAAGGTTCCTCACACCATAACCCTCTGTTTCCTGTGTCTGACCCAATTCTGCATCTATCTACAAACAACACCCTGAACGACCACTATTTTAGTGTGATGCCGAACCTCTCATATGGCACCTTATCAATATTTTTATTCTGTTTTCACAGATTATTGGATTTCTACCCTGGATTATGTATTGGGATTTATTTCTTTGGATTGCCTTTTAGGCTAACCCTTTTTTGTTCTTTAAATCATTTTCCTGTATTTTTCTATTTTTGTTAGTAAATCTACATTTTTTATAAAGATTAACCCTTTTTTCTTACAGATCTAAAGCCAGCTTCCCATATTGTGGCAAAATTAGGCTGAAGCCTGCAGGTAGAAGTTGGAGGGCTAGCTGACTTGGGGTGAGCCTCTTCTGGGTAGTCTGGTAAAGATCTTTGCCATGTCTCAGGCTCATTTAAACAACAGCACATATCTGACTTGATTATGATAATCTAATTTGTAAGTCACTTTGAATAAACGTGTCTGCTAAATAAGTTAATCCAAATATGAAGTATTTTATCTGGAAAATACTTACAGTACACAGTCAGAGAGATGAAGGCAGCCAACAATAAAGCACAATGAAACATCAGCAAGGGTGTCAACAAATTGATCTTCTTTTTTTGATTAGCAGGAGGTACTATTTATTAAGAGAAAAGAAGTGCATGTTTAAATTAAACTGAATTATCACAGTAACATATTTTCTCATACTTATATGCCATGATGGTCTCACCAACAGGTGTTTCCCCACACGGCTGCTTGACGTCTTCTACTGGATTCCAGTCTATCATCATGTAATTTGTATACTGAGCATCATCTGTCCGTATCTCTTCTGCATCTGCATTCAAAAAGCAATATCTTTGAGCAATATGTAAGAAAGCCATGAATCCAAAATATAATAGATTAACATTTATCTTGGTCATTTTATTAATCAGATGAATGTTATTGAAAAGCAAAGAAAAATCCAGAATTATTGCTCACATAAGCACCCGGCTTATAACACAAAGTAAGGACACGTCACCAACTTTCATCAGTGGTCTTAATGAGCCTAGGCTACCATATAAATATCAGAACAGGTTGCATTTGAGTGTGCTTAAGGAGATCCCCATCTCTTCATGACCACTGTTGTTGTAACCATGCGCATTTTTTTATCCAGTTTTATTCAAGAATAAAACAATAATAAAAATTGTTCAAATGACATGTTGATGTAAATGTTTGTATGTGAGGAAAAGTAACATTCACCATAGACATTGTCTGTTTGCTCAACATGAAACCAAGAAGAAATGATTGAGCTGCGTTTATGTGTCTGCTTTTATCCCTTCAGTGATAACTTTTACAAGTACCATAAATTTACACAGGATGTTACAGACTCACATCAAATGTAAGCTTTTATTATGTGACCAGTAGCAGTGCACTGCACGAATACACTTGGCTTGAGCATTCATAGTTTTCATACTCTTTCTCTGTATGTTTAGCATATTGTTTTCTCAGAAGTTGATGTGCTTACTGTTTCCTGAGCAGCTCTTCTTTTCTCCACCCTAGAAGCCCACTTCTTCTTTTCTTTCATTGGCATCTTTTCATGTTAAAACATGATTAAGTCAGTGTTTGTATTGCACTTACTTAGTACGTTTTCCTTAATTTTTCACTTAAACTGGCACTTAAGTCTTCAATCTGCCTCAAGAATGATGTTGAAAATAAAACGCGCAAACACACATGTATGTGATCGTCTTTCATTTTGTACCAACTGATAGTTGGGCTTCAGCAATAGGTCAGTTGAGCAATTTCTTTTTCTTTGGTTTGATTCTTGAATAAAAAATGCTTTCATCTGACAGAATGGGGGGTTGTAGCAGGCTGTGTTCTCCTAAACCACACATTTGCAAAATAAAAACAGGTTTTTAGTGCAGTGATAAGGAGCTGCGAGCTTCTTGGCGTATGTCAGGAAAATTTAAGGAGGTCAGAGGTAACAAAATAAATTGTAAGCTTCTGGGATTCTAGTGTTAAAGAAGATAATAAGAAAACACATTTGGAGTTTGCCCAACAGCATGTGGCAGACTCCCCAAACACACAGAAGAAGGTTCTCTGGACAGAAGAGACTAAAATTTGGCCATCATGGGAAACACCGTGTGCGGCGCAAACCCAACACTCCCATCACTTGGAAAACACCATTCCCACAGTGAAGCATGGAGGTGGAAGCATCACTCTGTGGGGATGATTTTCTTAAGCAGGGACAGTAAAACTGGTCAGGATTGAAGGGAAGATGGATGGCACTAAATACAGGGCAATTCTTGTGGAAAACCTGTTTTTTCAATCTTCCAGAGATTTGAGACTAGGATGAAGGTTCACCTTCCAGAAAGACAAAAATCTGTGGCATGACTTGAGGATTGCTGTGCACCAACACAACTCATCAAATGTGAAAGAGTTGGAGCTGTTTTGCCTTCATTACTCAACTCGCTATATCCTAGCACCAGCACAGGGCGCAAGGCAGGAAAATCCCCGGTGTCACAAAAAAATATATATTTTGCACCTTTAAAGTGGTAGGTATGTTGTATAAATCACATGGTGCTGACCCCCCAAAAAATCTATTGTTATTCCAGGTTGTAATGAAACAAAACAGAACAAACACTGAGGGGGATGAATACTTTTCTAAGGCATTGAGAATACCTCACAACAAGCTAGTCATTGAGTTTCTTCTTCATTGCCATTAAAAAGAAGCATAGGGAAACTTTTAAATTGTGATTGATTTTGAAATATGTGTAGGAATGAGACCATTTTCTGTCAAATGGAAACCATTTTCTATAAGATTAGGCAGGGATCAACTGAATACTTCATTTGACCAGCAACAAGTATAGCAACTGTAAACATTATGGCTAGGACCATGAATTGATAGTCACCAAATGGCAGCAGGCATCCAGAAAATAAAACACAAAATGGCACTTTCCTAAAAATGGTAAATAAGTAAAATGATAAAAAAAAATCCACATGTAAAAGGCTTACAAAATGAAACAAACTGACTCCAAAGAAGCCACAACAAAGAAAACTAAAAACTATAGAAGATAGCTGCAAAAAGTTCTAAATTCCCTGAAGAACAGAATAATAGATTTATATAATAAAGAATGCTAACATCTTTTTATTTTATAAAATTAATTTCTGAAATTTATTGTTATTATAAAATATAGTGACTTAGATTAGTAATATTTCATATACATGAAATAATGCAAATTGCCTTTTAATTAAAAATAATTTGCTGTACCTGTGTCAGAGTCTGTTTCTTCCACCGGTTGACCTGGACGTTTTTTAAGTTTTACTTCTGCATAGATGACATTATCTTTTCGTACTGTTTGGAGAAGCAAACAATCCACATTAAAAAATCTGGACTACTGAAAATGGTTTGCACAGTAAGATTAAATGACTAATTCCATAAACAAATTGCTAATACTATGAAATTATAACAGATATCCTTTCAATGCACTGGTTAAGCCTCACCTGGAGTACTGTGTAAAGTTTTGGTCTGTAGGCTACAAAAAAGACATAGAAGCACTGGAAGTTCCAGAGAAGAGCAACTAGGCTGATTATAGGACTATAGGGGATGAGTTATAAGGAAAGATTAAAAGAGCTGAGCCTATTCAGGTTAAGAAAAAGAAGATTAAGAGGAGACCTGATTGAAATGTCTAAAATTATGAAGGGAATTAGTAGAGTGGATCGAGACGGTTATTTTTAAGTGAGTTCATCAAGAACATGGGGGCACAGTTGGAAACTTGTTGAGGGAAAATTTCACACAAATATTTGGAAGCTTTTTTTACACATAGAATCATAGACACATGGAATAAGTGACCAAGTAATGTGATTTAGTGTAGGAGTTTAAAGAATTTCCAAACTAGACTTGATTTTATTTTAGAAGAATTAAGTGGATAGGACAGGCGAGCTTTGGTCGACTGAATGACCTGTTCTTGTCTCGATTGTTATAATGCTCTAATGTTCTAAAAGAAAATTGACTAGCTTCAAAAATATGATAAGGGTCTCATTCATAACACCGTGCGTAGAATTCACACTAAAACATGGCGTAAGGACAAAAGCATAAATGTGCGTACGCACAAAAAAATCCAGATGCAGGAATCTGTGTGTACACCAACTTCCACATTCTTCCACTACATAAATCCCTGTCAGCGTGAAAAGTAGCACACATGCACATGCCTGCCGCCAGTCCCCAACTCCTCCCAGAATTATGCCTCTTTGAATATGCAAATCAATATAAATAGCCCTTAACCTCAGTGTCTTGTGAAAAGACAATGGCAAAAGCATAGGGTGGGTGGGAATAGAAGAATTTCAGCAAATACCAAGTGGAGGCAAGGAAAAACGTACTTTTTGTTGGTTTAAACAGTGATATAAACAACAAAAGGAAGTTGATCAAGTGACACAGAGCGTCAGAGAAACTCGAAAGTTCGACTTCACAAAGTTGCACAGTGCCCGAAATAAGTCAGATATCAAAGTTGCCATGAAAAGGCGAGTCATAGCCCACTGTCTAAGTGTCATATGGAAGCTTATAAGGGTACAGAGAAAAGAAAAAAAATAGGCACACAGTGGAAAACAAATCTTGAAATGTCAATTTTAATCTTGAAATTTCCTCTTTAATCATGTAGTTTATTTTATCATTAAAGCAGAACATCATAAATTTCATCTTAAAATTGTTTAATTTACTTGTTTCTCAAATACCATCGTAACTAAAGTAGCACGTTAAATGCTTTGTTTTGTATGTGTTCTTCTATGTGCTCTATGTGTGTGAATCACTAAACGGGCTTTCTCTTCCTCCGACAGGACACAGAATCTATTACATTTGTGATATTACAGTTCTCTGAATAACTGAAATACTGAGATGTATATTTGATATCATTTTCATAATGATAGGAGTTAAAGCATGTTATTAAACATGGGAACATGGTGGCGCAGTGATAGTGACGAGCTGGCGCCCTGTCCAAAGATTGTTCCTGTCTCACATAAGATGCTTGCTGCGCCATGTACGATCTTCAATGAAATAATTTATTGCAGCAGTACTGTCTCTTTGAAAAGTAACAAACCCCCAATTCCTGTCCTTCCTTTTCTTTCTCCAAATACCCAATCGCCACAAAATCAGCTCTATAATAGATGTTAAGCCTATAAGCTGAGAACATCGATTCCTCAAAACTTTTAAGGAACATTGAAATATCTTTGTAGTACATGTTAAATTATTCTATTCATCTGTCCATTCAGTGTTGCAGCAGCACCAAAAAAAATACAGCGCAAGACAGGAACAAACCCTGAATGGGGCACCAGCTCGTCACTACTGCTGTCCACTGTGTCCTCACATGTTTAATTATTAACAATATAGATTATTTAAATGATGTTAAAATTTTATCTGTATAATTTAATAAACATATTTTGCTGCATTTCATTTTAAAATGATATCATCATCATATGTAAATACATGCTTTATGAAGTTGCTTAGGTTGTGCAATTTTATAACTGTATTGCAAGTTTACAGTGAGGTAATTGTACTTATAAGTACAAAGCGTTCCTCAAGGAGCACTTGATGGACTGATTGAGTGAGTTTATAGCTCTTGGGATGAACCTGTTTCTGAACCGCGATGTCCCTACAGGAAAGGTTCTGAAGTGTTTGTCGCATGAGAGCAGTTCAATAGACAGCATGGCTGAGCCAGCGTGTGCTTGATGCTGTATCCCGATAATTCTCTTTCTGATCAACTGCTGTAGAGCTCTGATTCCACACTCAAATAAAGTGGGATAAATACTTGAGAGTAACAATGCTAAAGCAGCTATGATATTTGGAATAGTTTGGCCATTCCGTGGACCATTATATTGTTACATGTTAATTACAATCAGATGCCTTAAACTAATAAACAATATTTGGTTAATTTCAGTGTATATGATAAAGCCGTGTCAGGGATGTGGATCTAAAAAAGAAAGGAAAACCACACTGGAACAAAAGCACTGCTTTGATACTGGGTGCCACCAGTTTGCAAAACCATGCAGAGAACTTGTTTACGCCAGGGATTGCGCTGCTGTGAAAATGTGCATGGCTTTACGCCAAGTTTAGTGTTTATACATCGTGATGTGAACGTGGAAACGGGCATACGCAACATTTGTGTGCGTACGCACCATTTATACATGAGGCCCCGGGTCTGTTAGTCCAGTTTTCAATTATTTGGTTAAATAACATGTGTATAAAAAATATTCACTTCCTTGGAAGTTTTCACACTTCATTGAATCACAGTATTTTTCATTTGTGTTTTTTGACATTAATCAACAGAAAAAAACTCATTAATGTCAAAGTAAAAACAAAACTCTGCAGGTGGTCTAGATTTTATCTTTCCATTGCTAAGTCAGAATCTTCTATTGTTTATTTATGTATTCTATGTATCAATGCAAACCCATACATCCATCCATTTTCCAACCCGCTATATCCTAACACAGGGGTCTGCTGGAGCCAATCCCAGCCAACACAGGGCACAAGGCAGGAACAAATCCCCAGGCAGTGCGCCAGCCCACCGCAGGGCACATGCACACACACACACACAAACCCACACACTAGGGATAATTAAGGATTGCCAATGCACCTAACCTGCATGTCTTTGGACCGTGGGAGGAAACCAGAGCACCCAGAGGAAACCCAGGCAGACACAGGGAGATCATGTAAACTCCATACAGGGAGGACCCGGGAAGTGAACCCAGGTTTCCTTACTGGAAGGCATCAGTGCTACTACTGCGCCACCGTGCTGCCCACCCATACATTACCTAAACTAAATATTAACAACAACTAACTAAATACAAATGGCTCTTACAGGAGGGAAA
This sequence comes from Polypterus bichir lapradei, assembly GCA_026402145.1. Classification (NCBI taxonomy): domain Eukaryota; kingdom Metazoa; phylum Chordata; class Cladistia; order Polypteriformes; family Polypteridae; genus Polypterus; species Polypterus bichir. Next base: position 31,208,518 of record JANRMT010062807.1, read on the forward strand.
CACAGATGTGGTCGATAAAGACCCACAGAGAACTTCAGTCAGCGCCTCTGCCACTCTCAGCATTCTATGAAAAGGAAAGGAAACCACCGTTCGCTCGCTGAGCAGCTGACTCAGTCATGACTTCCCCTTTTATGTACCACCAAGAGTCATGCTAGCAATCGATGGTTGAATGTCAGGGTTTTGCAAGGGTCTTGTCCCTGTTTCATTTTTGTTACCTGTGTTTATTTGTTTATATCTAAATTGTCCTTTTTTAACTGCAGTATAATTAATTGTTCTCAATTTTCTAATTATTTGTCATTGTATGACATTTTTGGTTATTTATTTATTCTTAATTGTGTTCATTAATAGAAGTGTGGGCTATAATTAGATCAGAAAGTTTCACTTCTTAAGTGTTTTTTGTCATTTTTCTATTGCCATAATTCATCTTTCTTCTAAGGGGTTTGCTCTCGTAATTGTATAATAATAATGACGATTAACAATAAACAGAGCAGACAAGGGTGCACATGACACAGAATGATGAAAGGCTGCATCTCCTTCTGCATCATACCCACTAGTGTGCTCCTTTGAAAATAATAGTTTAAATTACCTGAGGAGTGGAAGGAAAATCATAAGGATGGCAAAGATGATGAAAACCCTAAAAACTGACATATCAAATACAAAATACTATGTAGTTGACATAAATTCTTGCTGCTTTCTAATTATGTTTTGCAAATGCAGTTTTGAAATTCTTTTTTCTCAGTCGTTTACACTGGTGTTTATTTTAATTGTCATTAGCAGCATACAATTAAGAAAGAAAATTTTCTAGAAAAAGGTGTAGGTAGAGCTTTATTTGTCCCCGGGGGAAATTTAATTACATTTAATTAATTAATAGGAAAGTGACAAAAGTAAGTGTAAGATTTACATTCATACAGAATTTTGCCAGAGTTATAAGATCTTAACTGATTTTCTTTCTCAAATGGAGAAGAAAAGCCCAGCTAATTAATCAATGAAGTCAAGATGAAGTAAAATGACTCGCTTATTAAGAAACTGACCAGAAAAAAAGCCTGCAGCCACAGTGGGGCTGGCGACTGAGACTGGAAACCACTGGCCTGGACATTTCAGTTCATTTGGAGGCCCCCTCCTGGGAGGACTGGAACTTAAACCCCAATGCAACACATTTTATTAAACACAAAAATCAAGAAACGTGTAGGCACTGAGTGCATTTACATGCGCTTTAATAACTGGGCTATGCACAGAATCCTGGTTTCTAAAATGCCAAGTAAACCCTTATTTGTGGTTACAGAAACCGAGATATTGGTCTCTGAGAAACCAGGTTAACATAAATAGATTTCTGTATGAGTAACCTCCAAGAGTGTGCTTGTAATCACAGAAACAAATGAGTATAATAAACCAAACAAAGAGAAAAAATAAAGGTCACCACTGAGATTGTGACAAGAATCCAATCTGAATGTGTTAAACACAATGCATTATTTTAAGGGAAGAGATTATTAAATGAAATCAGTTTTTAAGGAAAATCCAACAGGGTGAACAAAAGTTTGAAAATACCAAAAAGCTGTAATAAATACGATGCAACAAAAAACAAAATTTTATTCAAAATTCAGAGATTTTAACATAGAAATTATTCCAAAAGCTTCGATTCTGACCCTGCCTTGCTACTATATTGATGACAAAACATATCACGGGACCTCCATGTCAGGTAACTGGTAGTAGGAATAACTAGAGCAACCAATAAGGCCATAGCCATCAAAAAACACCACAGAACTGTGGAAACATTGGTTAACAATGGTGCTGCAATGATGTCACTAGTGTCATTTATTATTTTTATTATTGGCAAGAATTTTCATTCTTGTTTTGATCTGTAACCTAGTCATAGGCCAGCTCTCAGCTGTGCTGGTATGTACTGTACAAGGATAAAATGATAAACTGCGGCCCCACCTTGAGACATGCAGAGAAGCAAACGTCCTGGCCTCAGGGCCCCATTTATTAGTAGTTATCAGTAACCTATCAGTGCATGAAAACTATACATACAGGCACTTTTGCAATTAACTGTGCATTTAAGAAGTGTAATCAACAACTGTAATCCTGACATTGCCGTCTCTGCAGGACCACGACTCTTACACACATCTCATACTTCTCCAAGCAGCCTGTCATTGTGTTTAAAGTCAGATTAGATGTTGTGAAATCACATTTTCACATATTTTCTAAAACCAAATGGGGAATCCCTGCAAGATAAGAGGTCAGCTAATTTTACTTACATGAAATGGGAAGTCCCCTGTTATGACATATGACACCATTACAACACTTACAGATCCTATCCTATCATTTTTTTACTTTTATTTTTTTGTTGACTGGAATTTTAACTAAGTTGTATTTTTCCACTGAAATTATTATTTTCAAAATGGCTAAATGCCCAAAAAATTGGTATAATTTAAAGTTTAGCCTATAACATTGCATTTCCATTTTTTAAAACAATAATGGGTTTAAAAATAAATCCAATTTATTTCCACATCTTCTTCATAATCCATAAGGAATAGGAAATTAGAGTGTCTTATAATTGGTCATAAAGATTGAAACTAAGAGTCAGATTAAATCCAAAGAGCACAGTGTGCTTATAAAGTGATGAAAAGCTGATGATATATTTGGATTCTATGACCCAAAAACCTCAATTAGATGCCAACCTCATTTAAAGACTTCCAGGAAAACCCCAAAAAAATGAAAAAAATAACTTTAATTATTACAAATAATGATCTAGGGACATTATTTCAGAAGTTCATCCGTAAACTTAGATTCAAGGAAGTGTATAAATGCAGAGCCTGTACCATTGCGTCGTTGATGTCACATGCTGTGCAGTTCCAGTATAGTTTGTTGGTGACATTATGGCACCCTTACATCAAAATGGAGGCACCCACACAAAAGAAAACATAATGAACGCACAAAAATAATTTCCATACTTTAAATTTATTTTTTAAACAAAACTGATATTCCTTTCACAATCTGCCTATTTCAAAATTCTAATATGATAGAAGAAAGACCAAAAAAGTCAAAATGAACTTACTTCATAACACTGATGGAGCACATTGTGTTGCTCTTTTACTGTATAACCTTTGTAATTGTTGTGATCGGGTGCTTCTAAGCCTTTAATATTTGTTTTCCTCCTGCAGAGGCACATGATGGTTCTTCTATGTTCAAATCCAGTTATCCTTGTTGGCCTTGGAATTGGACTTCAGAATGGATGTTGAGCAACATTAGCCTTGAAATAATCAACACTAACCCTTTGCTCATGCTGTTGTTGATCATTGTACATACAGTATGGTACATGCATATTTTTCTGAGTATACTGAATGATGTTTTTGTTCTTTATACCATACCATCAAGCCCTCGTAATCATTAGCAGGGTCGCAGGGGAGCTGGAGCCTAACCCAGCCAGCATAGGGAGTAAGGACAGGGCACCAGCCAACCACATGGTTAGCAAACACACACACACACCATAGCCAATTTAGCATCAAGGAGGAAATCAGAAAACCCAGAGGAAACCTATGTGGACACAGAGAGGACATGTGTACATTATATATCTATTATATAAAAAAATCTTGGGACAAGACAAGACTTTTTCAGAAAGACACTTTCATGTCCCGCGAGAGAGACTTTGTGCCAAGAGATTTAACCACGCCCGGAGTAGGAAATAAAATGAAGAGGCATATCCGCAAGAATTAAAAGATTTATTGTTTGGTTAAAGTAAAATCCACATACACTGTCACGCTTGGGTCACCGAGTTGCACAGATGCACAGGACATTTTAGAGACAGAAACGTTATTCAAACACTTCAAACAAACATAAGTCTCTTTCAGGAGTGAATCGAGCTCTGTGTGTAGTCGGAGGGGACAGTTCCGTCTCTCAATTAAAAGAATAGAAAATCTTCTTCAGAAGGACGCACCTCAGGAGTGGGACCCCCAACAAGAGCAGAGGATGTCTGGGGGAGAAGAGAGATAAGGCAGTGAGACAAAAGGACAGCTGCTGTACAAGCTTTTAAATGTTCGAAGTGCTGCATGAGATGCAGATCATGTGGCACAGCAGCAGCTGCTGATTGAGCAAAGAGGAGGTAAAAAAACTGTTTCCCATTGTATCACCATTTAAGAGGGGGTTTCGGAGGAGCAACCACATCTCTTTGGGGTGCTTTCAGACCCACTCTTCACAACGCATAGCGGCAGAGACGCAAAATGGCTGGCTCATAGCATGGGCCGGGGTGGGGGGTGTGTTGGCAAGTGAAGCCCCTTTAAGATATATA
>JANRMT010062807.1:31228027-31274157 GCA_026402145.1 Polypterus bichir lapradei
ATCTATCTATCTATCTATCTATCTATCTATCTATCTATCTATCTATCATGATTCTACTTTGTACTCCATATGAATTTTCTGAATTAACAAAATTGCAATACTTCAAGAAACTTATGAGAACTAAAATGGCAATAGAGGAGACGCAATCACACTATGCTGTCACTTTGCAAGATTGGAGTGGGAGACCCCTGTTGAGTAACGCAATACTTTTCAAATAAAGTGCCTTAAATTATAAATCACACAAATTCCAAAAATATTTACAGTAAAAAAAAGATAAAAAGTGGTAAAGCTACAAACCTGCTGTTCAGTCTGCTCTGATCACAGTCTCTCTCGGTTTCTGTCCTTCTGTTAACAACAATAAGACTGTCAGTTTAAAAGATTTAGTATTTCCTTATGTAAAAATAGGGTATGAAGAAGCAGTGTGACATTTGTCACTAAGCAAATTAAAAAAATAGTGTAGTCATGTGAAAGGAAACAGCATATGGGGCCATTGAAGGGTGGAAAGTCAGTGACATGGTTGAGCAGATTTTAAGTGCAGCTGTCAAAAAAACAGACAACAGGAAGTAAAAGCAAAGAAATTAGAAAAATGTCCACTGTAGGGCTCATATTTTTTTTTTCTTTGTGGGTTAAATGGGCTTCATGACAAAGGTATGTGTATTGGGACTGCTAGGTGGTTTCATTATTATTCTGAACCCTGCTTTTATTTCAGATTTATTACTGATTGCATACATTGCATTAGAATAAGTAAATTGAGCATACTCTCCTTTCAGTGTGCTTCGTGAAATATTTCCTCTCACATTAGAAATTGATGTTTGAAACTCTTCAGAATATACTTTCAAGTGTGACCATGATGTCTATAATATCACTTCATTTGTTGCAGCTCCTGAGCAAGACAAGTTCCTTATTTCTTGTCCATATGTGCTGTCAGTGACTCCAATAAGACCATGTGAGCACCCCAGCCAATCATGAAATAGCTGTTTCTCCATGAACCATAATGTATTTTTTCAGGTTTGCTATACATAAACCAAGCCTGACATATTACATTTCTTGACTAAGGAAGACAGGTATTATTTATAAAGTCCAAGAAGGATTTGATTTTTCAAACTAACTGAATCATAGTTTGACATTCAAGGAACAGATCGTTATTTTACATATGACCAATGCCTTCTTTCAAAACATTTTCCAAGAGGATGATAAACTATAATTCCTTATATTAATGGTTTTTTTTGATGATTGAAAAACAGGTTTCTTATAACGATACTCAATGAAAGCAATTTAACCAGCAACCTTCTGGTTTGAAGTTGGAAGGCTTAGCTGCTTAGTTACATTGGGAGAAAATGCAAACTCACAGAGAATGCTATATGACTCAATACAAGGTCAATTCAATCCAAAACAGTAGTAGCTCTACTCCAGGGTTCTCCGGGCCTTGAGATGGTGGAGTACATTTATCAGTAAATGTATGAACCTGTTTATTAAAATGCCTGAAAGACTGCTGTCATCACACTGTTTCATTGGTCAGTTACGCTCATAAACTAGATTTCAATGTAACTGAATTCCCCTTGGAGAGAACCACCAAAAGAGGTCTGCGACCTGAGGAGGCAAAGAACCAAAGTCAGCATGAGGTAGAGCAATATAACAGATTTATTGGAGAACAGCAGTCCGACACCATGGCAATTTAGATAACAATTCTGATTAATCAATAAAAAGACAGTTGTTTTATGCATTACTTTGATCATAAGCAAATAGAAAAAAATGTAACGTCCCTAAATCAAAATTGCAGCCAAAGAAAGAAGCAAAATGTGTTTAAAACTACAAAAGTTATGTTTTGATGCAGAAATGGTTTCTTTCTTCAGTGAAGGGTAACTAAAGTTTGTTGACATAATCCAGAGGTTGAGAGGCATCAGTAAACCAAATTCAGATGAATTAATTCCATTAAATAGTCAGTCATGTTTATGAAAGTGAATGGGAAATGGGAAAGTCCATTTAAGACTGAACCCAGATGGCATTTCTCCATACAAATGGTCATGGGAATCTGAAACAAACACTAATGGTTGTGTAATTGAAGAGGAACTATTGCCAATGTTAAAAAAATGTAATAAGACACTGGGAAAATTTAGATGTGAGGTAACCAAAAAAGTCAAGCAGACAGCTCGGTGTTTTTAATATGTCAAACTGCTATCATCCTTATGTTCTAAAGTGGTGCACATCTGTCTGTACAACAGAAATGGAAGTAGAACCCACACTGGTGCTCATTTTAAAATTCATAGGGGAAAACATTGAATGTTACTTCCAGTCTGATTTGGGTTTATTGGAAGGAGTAATGTTTGATCTGAATGCTTTAATCTATCTATCTATCTATCTATCTATCTATCTATCTATCTATCTATCTACCTAATGGTGATTTACCTTTAAATAGACGGAGTGGTGGATCTGATGCTAAGAATCTGCTCTGGTATCCGGAAGGTTGCCTGCCTGACGGAGGGGGTGTGAGCAGAGGTGCTGTTTGCACAGAGGCTGTTTGCCTAGGGGATACGGACGCTCCTCTAAAAAATGCCGCTTTATCGCGGTGCTTCGGCATACTTAAAAGCACGTATTGATTTTTTGATTGTTTGCTTTTCTCTCGCGCTCTCTCTCTCTGACATTCTCTGCTCCTGACATGCATTCTTTGAAGAGGAGGATATGTTTGAATTCTTTTAATTGTGAGAAAGAACTGTCATCTCTGTCTTGTCATGGAGCACAGTTTAAACTTTTGACTAAAGGGTGTTATTTAATGTCTAGAGGGCTCTAATAATGTTAACAGTGTGGGAGAGTTTATAAGGGCTTAAAATATATAAAAATAACCATACAAACATATGGTTTCTACTTCACGGATTTTCATCTATCGCGGGGGGTTCTGGAACGCAACCCCCGCGATCGAGGAGGGATTACTGTATTTTAAAACGAACTTTTGGACTGTGAAATTTCTTTTGACAGGCATTTTACCCATGCTTGACAAGCATGGATAAAATGCCTTTCGAAAGAAAGATACACACATTTTCCATACCGTCCCAACTTTTTCTGATTTGGGGTTGTACATAAATAGATGGATAAGTAAGTAAATAAATAAATAAATATATGCACACACTTTGGTCAGAACATATACTGGAATTACTATAAAGCACGAAAATCCAAAAGAAAGAGAAGTTCTGACTTGGCTGCCGCAGTGCCATTGAGGCGTTATGCATACGTGCTGCTGTTGGTATAAAGGAGCCCCAGATACATTTCTTCACACACCTGCTGAGTAATTTGTTGGCTGAAAGTCCTCAGTGTTAGTGCGTCACAGCGAGGATGTGCAGCATTGTTCATAAAGGCACTTAGTTTTGTTTTCATTTTCTCCTTTGCTTCAGCCTCCAGGGGTTGCAAAGTGTGTCCCATAACTGAGTCTGCCCTTTTGATTAGCTTGTTGATTTGGTAGGCTTCTCTTGAAGTGATGCACACCACAGCATAGAAAATCGCACTGGCCATCACAAAGTTGTAGAAGATGTGAAGGATGTCACTTCTCACATTAAAGAATGCAGTCTCATAAGAAAAAAGAGCCTCCTCGGCTCTTTCTTATATCATTCCTCTGTTTTCCAAGACCAGTCCAACCTGTCATTTATGTGGACAACCCCCCAAATACTTGTAGGAGTGGACCACCTCTACATCCACTCATTAAATAGTGACCGGACACAGAGGCTCTTTGGTGAGCCAAAATTCTATAATCAGTTCCTTGGTTTTGCTGTTGTTAAGATGCAGACAATTCTCTTTGCGCCAGGTAGCAGATAAATACAAGATATATGAAGCATTAAATAGAATAAAAGAAATAAACCAGCATAAAATACAAAAAACTACTAGAAGAAAATCCTGAACAAGTAACATAATTTTTGATTTAACACACACAAATTATGCTGTGCACCTGGACAGAATGGTAAACTGAAAGAAGGCACAGAATGTTAAGTTAAGTTAAAAGGCTTCCAGTTTTAAGTTGTTTTTTAAAAGAATGGATTGCATCAGCTGATCTAATTCATTTCGGTAGGTCTGGGCACTATACAGTTGAAGGCCCTGTCACCCATAGAGTGCAGGTTAGTGTGAGGCACAACAAGATTACCAGAATCAGAGGACCTTAGTGGGCAAACAGGAGCACAGAGATAGAGAAGGTCATTGATGTAGTCCTTTGCAAAGCCTTTTAAACCTTTCTAGGTTATTAATAGAATTTTATATTCAATCCTGTAAGACACAGGGAGCCAGTGAAGGTGAAGCAGGATGGGTGTGATGCGCTCACTGTTGTTGGTTTGTGTAAGGACTCTTGCAGTAGTTTTGAATCAGCTGGAGATGTGATATAAGAGTAGAAGGGGCACCTGCCAGTAGGGAGTTACAGTTAGCAATGTGGGATGTGATAAAAGCAGAGACAAGTTTCTCAGCATTTAGAAAAGGAGAGAAGTGACTGAACATAGGATATGTTACGAAGGTAGTAAGAAAATTTCTTAGAAAGAAAGAAGTAAGAAAGTTTCTTAATGTGGTTTATGTGGGTGTAATAATAAAAGGAGAAATCAAAAACAACACCAAGATTATTTGCATTAAAAGAAAGTCTGATGAGATCATCATCAAGACTAACTGAGAAGGAGCTCATTTTGCACTTTAGTGCCAATTTGCAGGAGTTCAGCTTTGTTCTAATTTAATGTTAAAGAGTTCTGCTCCATCCAGGTTTTAATTTCACTGAGGCAAGTTGAGGGCTAAAAAAACTGATGAAGTTTCACTTCTAACATTGGAATATGAGTATATGAGTATCACCTGCATAAAATTGATAACCCAGTCAAAAGATACAAATATTATTTACATGGGGAAGCATAGTGTAGATGCAGAAGAGCAGAGGGCCAAGGACAGAGCCCTGAGGAACCCCTTGTGTGACTGACACTGAGCTGGATCTGCTGATGCCAAGACTAACAAACTCCTGTCTATCAGTCAGATAGGACATAAACCACTGGAGGGCAGTGGCAGAGATACCCAGAATGTTCTCCATTTTGGACAGTAGAATGTAGACATCTAACAGAATTAATATGCTGGTTTGTCCAGAGTCTGTTGCCATAAGCAAATCATTGGTTACTCGAAGAAGAGCAGTTTCACAACTGTGCTGTGCTCTGAAACCAGACTGAAAGGGTTCCATCAAATTATTAGAAGTTAAGTAATTTGTGAGTTGGAAGGCCACAGCATGCTCAAGAACTTTTGACACAAAAGGTAAGTGAAAAATAGGCCGCAAATTGTTAAGATTGTCACCATCAAGACCAGACTTTTTAACATTGGGATTACAGAAGCAATTTTTAAAAGTAGCACAAAGCTTGTGTCAAGGGATATATTTATTATTGTAATAGTAGGGATTATGGCATAAAGGCAGGATTAAAGAAGTGTGGTGGGGATGGGGTCCAGTACACAGGTAGTGGGCCTCATCTTAAAAAGCAAGTCATTAACAGATGCAGATGTAACTGGTGAACATTTAGAAAAGGAGTTAGAGGGAGTGGGAAGACAGGGAGAGGTATAAACAGATGATGGATCTGTAGTAAGTTGAATTATTTAGATTTTTAATTTTATTACAGAAAAGTGGAGGGTTTTTTCTCATACTTCAGTAGAGGAGGTAATTGGGCCAGATGCATGTTGAAGTAGTTTATTAACTAAAAAGAACAGAACCCTTGGGTTATCATGGCCACTTTCTATTATTCTGCCATAGTGTGTGTTCTTGGCTGCAGTTAGTGCATCCCTGTAACCCTTTGATGGTCAGAGAAAGCCTAGATGTGCACAGTGAGGCTAGTCTTATGTGACATTCTCTGAAGTCATCAGCCGGCTGCTTTCACAGACTGTAATTCTGAATTATACCATACAGCTGAATACTTAATGAAACTTCCTTATGTTCCAATGGAGCTGCTTTATGTAGTGCTGCATGAAGGGCTGAGTTATAGTAGTCAACAAGACCATTTAGTGTTGATGGAACAGAGGTGACAGGAAAAGATCAGAAATGGATTCAGAACGAATAGAGGGACAGATAGTTTAAGGCTTCTGAAAGAAGTTTTACATTTACAGGAAAGAGGAGGAAGAGGTAATGAGACAGTGAAAAGTACTGCTTTATGATCAGAGAGTCCCAAATCACTGCTGTATAAGTTGCTGACAGATAAGCCAGATGTGCAGATCAGGTCCAATATATGACCACCTGAGTGGGTAGGAAAATCAAAAACCCTGAACAGGGTGCCAGTCCATCACGAGGACACACACACCCTAAATACACATCAGGGCTAGTTCACCTAACCTGCATGTTTATGTGCAGTGGGACGAAACAGGAGCACTCAGAGGAAACCCTTGCAGACATGTGGAGAACATACAAACTCCATACAAGGAGGACCCGGGACGCGAACCCTGATTTTCTTAATGCGAGGCAGCAGTGCTACCACTGTGCCACAGTGACATATCTTTAAATAACTTGTTTGCCAATTCAGCATCCTTTTTTGTTCATTGTTAACTGTCCTTCTATGTTTTTTATGAGTAACTATATGCCAATACACATCAGATTGCATATATTTTTTGGACACAGGCTAGAATCTAACAGTGTGAAATATGCTATTCATTAGAAAATCATATTTAAAATTAAATATCAGTTAGGAAAAATTATCTTATTTAATAGAATTATAAAAAAGTATACATACATAAATATATTTCCACAAAGGCTTTAACCAGTTCAGCATCATTGGGCGCTGCAGCCCATCCTGGCCTGTCCTTTTGAGTTTACGTTTATTGTGACAATTCGTCCAAGGTGCCACTTAGTAGCACACTGCCCAGTTTCTGCTTTTGTCAGTTTCACTAAGTTTGAAACAAATCAACCCCCACCCCTGAGAAAGAGAGCTAGGCCAGAAGAGTAAAACTTAAAGCTAGTAAAAATAAGAAAATACATAAATTAATAAATGAATAAAGATAAATGGAGTAAAAGAGGGGAGAGAACCTGCTTCCTCGATTTAAATGATTATTCTAAAATATTATTGATTAGATCCTGCCAGGTTTTGAAAAAGTTCTGCACAGATCCTCTAAGTGTGAATTTGATTTTTTTCCAGTTTCAAACAGTATATAACATCAGTTACCCAGTGACTTAAAAGAAGAGAGTTAGGATTCTTCCAGTTGAGCAAAATAAGTCCACGTGCCAATAGTGTAGTAAAGGCAATCACAGTTTGTTTGTCCTTCTCCACTTTAAACCCATATGGAGGTCCACCAAACACAGCGGTTAATGGGTTAGGAGGGATTGTGACACCAAGGCTGTCTGAAAGACATTTAAAGATTTTGGTCTAGAATGATGTTAATTTGGTGCAGGCCCAAAACATGTGGCCCAGTGAGGCTTGAACTTGATTGCAGCGTTCGCAAGTTGGATTTTGCCCTGGAAACATTTTGGACAATTTTAAACGAGAGAGGTGTGCTCGATATATAATTTTGAGTTGAATAATTCTATGCTTTGCACATATGGAGCTCAAGTGAATTCTGTGCATTGCTACTTTCCACTTCTTTTTTGAGATGTTGAGTGAGGGATTCTTTTCCCACTGTACTGTTGGATCTTGGATCACTAAGTTTTTCTTCCTGGACTTGAAACAGGACCTCAGAATAGATGGGAGACATTAGAACCTCTAATAATTTATACATACAGAGAGTAAACATCTTGAACTAGGAACCTTAGCACACATTTTTAAAAAATGTAGAATATCCATGAAGTCCCTGGGAGCCAGTTGTTATGTCGTAGCCAGAGTTCCATCCCTGACTCAAATCTGTCGCCTTTTCATCTATCCTTTTTATTTTGCTTTAAATAGAATCTTGTAAATTTTGTTAGTTCCTTCTCTATATATTTTATAGATGAGTATTGCTTTGGTGATATGTTCTCTTTTCTACTGTATTAAGTTCTATATGTAGTTATTAGTTTTGTTTTTTTTTGTTGCTGTTTTATTTACTCTGTCCACTTTAGGATGAGCCTTAGGGGACAGGTCCTCCTGATGCTGTAGTTGTCAGACGGCTCCCTAGGCTTTATTAAGCTTGGAAAAGTCACAGGTCTGATGCTAAATCCAGTTTTTACTTGTTTGATTAGGATTTTAAAAAGCTTCTATTTTGATTCTCTGGTTTATGGAGTTTTGCATTGGTTATTGTTCTTTGGATTCTGAACATGACTTTGATTATTTTTGAGTTGCCTTCTTTAAGGGAAATTATTTAAATGATATAGATATAGTGACAGTAAATTAAACTGAATATTTAAGTCTCTGAAGCTCATGGCTATGCTGACAATATAAGTGTAATGACCGCACTAAATCTAAAATGAGAATGTGAATAGCTGACAAGATTAGGTACTATAAAGTAATCAAAGTTAACACAAGTATGAAAGAGACAAATTCACAATGAGAAACCAAAATTTTCGGTAAGGAGCATAGCAAGAGAGTCAAAAACCAGTAAAATGCCTAGTCAACAGAGGCAAGACATAAACCAAAACAAAAAGATGACGTCAATGTGCAGAAAATGTTTGTAATCAGAAATCAATTATTTGTCTCAAGGAAAATCTTGCAAAGGTTTTAGGTTGTATCCACAATCTTGGACAACCAGGAAGTGTACAGCAATGAATTATACACAGACTTCCAATTGACCTACCTTAGAAACTGAAGGAAACCATAAACAGAAAGGTCCGAAAATGGTGGTGCAAGTAAGAAAAACAAGATGGCACCATCGATGAATGCATTTTATAAATAATATTATTAAAAACCTGTTGAAACAAAAAATAAACTCAAACCATTGGATTCTTCTGCTTCTATCCCCTTCCACACTATAATAATTAAAATATTCTTTGGAAAAAAGGAAAAGAAAAGACAGAATATGACAAGTTTAAAAAGAAAACAAAATTCTAAATGCGGGGTTTGTGTTAATAACGTTAATTGAATGAAATTGGATACAAGCAATAGAGATTGTGTATAGCTAAGATTAATATGTAAGTGCCTTCTGATTGGCCTATTGACAGTTCCTGTTAGATTATAGCAGAGACGAGATTCAAGGAAAAAAACAGAGAACAGAGGCAGGAGAAAAAAAAAGCTTCAGCAGAAAAAATAAAGGGGAAAGAAAGAAAAAAAACTTTAGCAGAAAGCTAGAAAATAAAGGAGAAGAGGGAAAAATAGAAAGCTTTAGCAAAACACTAAACTGAATAGACAGAAACAACCAATAGCATAACGTTATAGAGAACATGAAAGATACAATGTCTTGAAATGCGGAAAAGTCTATCAAAAAACACAGACTAGCAAGCAGAAAAAAAACCCAAAGTCGATAGATGTTTTGGGGAGACGAAAGCAAGCAGTGAACACATTAAAAGTGCACCATCAGATAGGGGGTGTCTAGGTAGTGAAAGGTAGAAAATACCAGCAAATTGACTGTCCATGGTATAACGAATAGAAAGTAAAGGTGCTGCAGGAGGACACAAAGAGATTCAAGAGAGGAGGGGAACTGAAATGGCATGGATGGAGTGTTCAGTGACCTGAAGAGGAGCAAGATGGTAGGACACAAGTTCAGCTCTGGCAAGTCTCTGGAGAGTTTCTGTTCAAGTGAGTGAGACGAGAGGTCCAAAGGAGATACATGAGGAGAAAGGGGAGTAAAATCAACCAAGATCTTTTTTTTTTGTTTGTTATTTGTTTTGAGGTAAAACCTTGAGTGAAGTGGCCTCTTCGGTTTTATGTGTTGGCCATAATGCACCTGAGCTACTTTTGTGGCCCTCAGTGGAGTGAATACATATTCCAAAATGGTAAAGTTAATAAGGGTGAATTTACCAATCGTATTGGGAAGATGTTATATATTTCTGTAAATTGTTTATTATTCCTGGATTGTACTCTGTGGTGTATATAATTGTATTGTTTTTTTTTTTTTGAGCATTTAAGTAAAAAGAAAGTTTTCTTTTCTTTGAAAAAGGTGTAAGCTGTGATTTTGTTATGTGGTGAATGGTCGGAGTGGACAGATATTGTAAGTTCCAGTTTTTGGGGTGGCAACACCACACTAAAGAACTCAGGAAGGGTGGTGCAAAGGGGTTATGAATATTTATTATCTTCTTATTTGTTACTCTTTGTTTATAAGGTTTTAAAATCTAATGTGCAAATATAAGCTATACATTAGAGTATACAAGAGCTGGCAAAGCTGTTTTGTTACTTTGGTTTGCTCATTACAGAGAGTAGAGGGGCAGGATTAAGCCAAAAGGATATCAAACATCATTAAGAGAAATCACAAAAGGCAACTTTACCTTTCCATATTTTTCAAGAATTATCCCAGAAAATGTCACCTCTAAAGCTTTATTTATCAATTTTCGGATCTCTTTACTCTTAGTCCATTGATCAAGCAAATTTTGCATATAAGGTACGGCATACTTTGTTTCTTATGCTACCAAGAAATCCTTTGCAGAGTTAATGCATATCTGGGTGAGTAGTTAAATGAAAAACCAGGCTGACATTTCAGCCTCCCCATGACTTGTTCCTTATAGACTTTAACTTAGCAAGACAGTGCCAGGAGTAAAATAGGCAGGAAACAAGCACATTATAGCATACAGACTTGGTGTATTTCATATACTGTATGTATAGAGGAGGGCATGTAGGGTGGGTTGAATGAACAGATGACTTGCTCTAAAGGTGGTTCTAGTTCTCAAATTTAATTTTCTCTGAAGAAATTGTTCTAAAGTAATTGCTTTGCAGAAAAGTCAGGTATACTAAAGGACTCTGGTCCTATAAAAAAGCGTTTGGGCTCTAAGATGGAGGGAGATCCTATATCACCAGGGTCAGATTTTAGGGAAAAATTCCCTACAATTTGTTCCAAGCTGGGGCATAGCTCTAACCTTTTGCTTGTGGGCCTGCTTGGTGGAGTCAGGACGGGAATTGAGCAATGATTCAGTGTGGTGTCGTGTCTTATGGTGCTGGTGTAGCCAAGTGGTGCAATTTTGAGATAAGTGAGAGATAACATTTTACGCCTGTGCAATGTTTTTTTGGATTGAGGGTCTGTGATTAAGCCATCCCACCTAACTGAAAGGGTCTAGAACAATATAGCTAGGCCCAATGATGACAAAGGGATAATTTTATGTATATGTATTTGGTACATTGTGTAATAAAATAATAAAATATGCTATTTTGGTTAAAGAATGTTCTTTGGCATTCTGTTCCAGAAAGAGTTGCACCACCATCACTGCAAACACCGTCATAAATACAAATGTTACAGGGTTAATTTTAAACAACAAAGGGTGTGTGTGTGTGTAATACAGTATCTACTTCTTCTTCTTCTTTCAGCTACTCCTGTTAGGGGTTGCCACAGTGGATCATCTTCTTCCATATCTTTCTGTTCTCGTCACCTTGTTCTGTTACACCCATCACCTGCATGTCCTCTCTCACCACATCCATAAACCTTCTCTTAGGCCTTCATCTTTTCCTCTTCCCTGGCAGCTCTATCCTTAGCATCCTTCTCCCAATATACCCAGCATCTCTTCTCTACACATGTCCAAACCAACGCAATCTCACCTCTCTGACTTTGTCTCCCAACCGTCCAACTTGAGCTGTGTGTTATACAGTGTATCAGTTTAAATTGTGGAGTTGTGTATGTTATATATCTACATGGTAGGCATGATATCCTGATCTGCTTTTCCTCACAGCATCATAACACTATAACATTGTAACTTATCTTAAGAGTAATCATTTATTTAGGAGTATTTCTCAAAATGTATTGTAACTAAAGTATAATACAATAGAATACAGTTTATTTTTGTATAGCCCAAAATCACACAGGAAGTGCCGCAATGGGCTTTAACAGGCCCTGCCTCTTGACAGTCCCCCAGTCTTAACTCTCTAAGAAGACAAGGAAAAACTCCCAAAAAAAAACCTTGTAGGGAAAAATGGAAGAAACCTTGGGAAAGGCAGTTCAAAGAGAGACCCCTTTCCAGGTAGGTTGGGCGTGCAGTGGGTGTCAAAAGAGGGGGGTCAATACAATACAATACAATACACAGAACAGAACAAATCCTTAATACAACATAAAAATAAAAATTTTAGAAGCATGGAGCAGAATTTAACAGTAGATGATAACACATAATAAGATTTGGATATTTTTAGGGTCCTGGAGACCTCATCCATCAAGCTGCCTCCCCCATTTGGCCATTCCACGGCTGAAACGTTGCTCGGCCAGCCAATCCGATGAAAGGACCCCTCTACTCCACGATTCCTGTGATCCTCCACCAGGGATGACTTTACCATAGGCAGGCAAACAACTTGGCAGGTGGGCCGTGGCACCAATTGCCACATTTGAGTACCGAGAACAGAAACAGAATAGGTGAGGGTTAGTAACAAATTATAACAATCATGTTACTTATGTTTTAGTGCTAATGACTAACAACAGAGATGCAGTATGTACAGTTAATCAGCAGCTCTAGTCAGGATATGCTAAACTGAAGTAGTGAGTCTTCAGCCGAGATTTAAAGGCTGAGACCGAGGGGGCATCTCTTATAGAAGCAGGAAGACCATTCCACAGTTTAGGGGCCCTGTAACTAAAAGCTCGACCTCCCACTGTTATTTTATTAATCCTTGGAATCATAAGCAGACCGGCATCTTGAGATCTTAATGTGCGCTCAGGTTTGTAAGTCATGATAAGTTCAGACAAGTAAGCCGGACCTTGGCCATTTAATGCTTTATATGTTAAAAGGAGGATTTTGAAATCTGCCCTAAACTTAACCAGGAGCCAGTGTAAGGATTTAAGAACTGGAGTTATGTGTTCATATTTTCTTGTTCTTGTAATAATTCTTGCAGCCGCATTTTGGATTAGCTGGAGGCTGTATAGAGAACAGTTTGAACAGCCAGTGAACACCGCATTGCAGTAGTCAATCCTACTAGAGATAAATTCATTAATTAATTTCTCAGAATCCTGTTTATTTAGGAAGCGCCTTAATTTCCTAACATTTTTAAGATGGAAGAAACATGTTTTGGACAACTTTGTAATATGTGCTTTAAATGACATGCTAGAATCAAAGATAACTCCTAGATTGCGGGCTGATTCATTAAAATTAATTGGGATTCCAACTGAGTTAAATGATGACAAAATATTGCTGTGATCAGCGTCATTCCCTCCAACAATTAACATCTCTGTTTCATCTGTATTTAAAGACAAGTAGTTCTCATTCATCCCCTCCTTTAATTCACTAACACAACTAATTAAAGACAACATCGGAGAAACTTCATTTGATTTAAATGAAAGGTATAACTGGGTGTCATCTGCATACGAGTGAAAATTAACATTATGTTTCCTAATGAGAGATCCCAGTGGAAGCATGTAAAGTGAAAACAGTAAAGGTCCCAGTACTGAGCCCTGCGGGACACCATATTGAACTTCTGTGTATAATGATGGAGTACTGTCAGCAAATTTCTGTACATATTGGAATCGATTTGATAAATAAGAACTAAACCAAGCGAGCACGGGGCCTGTAAGCTCAACATCGTTTTCTAGCCTGTGCAGTAAAATAGAATGGTCAATGGTGTCAAATGCTGCGCTTAAGTCTAACAACATAATTACAGTGGAGTTTCCTTCATCAGAGGATATCAGAATGTCATTTACAACCCGTGTTAGTGCAGTTTCTGTACTATGACCAGTGCGAAAACCAGACTGGAATTTCTCAAATAAATTGTAATGCGTAAGGTGTGACTGAAGCTGGCTGGCGACTACTTTTTCTAGTATTTTAGAGAGAAATGGTAAATTTGAAACAGGCCTATAATTATTTAGTATGTGTGGGTCTAGGTCTGATTTTTTAAGTAAAGGTTTAATGACTGACACTTTTAGTGCATCAGGTACGGTGCCATGCAGTAATGAACTACTGATAACGGTTAGAATAGGCACTGCAAGAACTTCCATGGCACTTTTTACTAGTTTTGTTGGCACTGGATCTAGGGAACAAGTAGTGCGCTTCATTTTAGTAATTAAAGTTAAGACTTCCTGCTCAGTTACAGGATTAAAATTACTAAAGTGCTGAATGCAATGTGCGGCAGGGTCTGCTAAGCTAGTAATGCTAAGTAGCATGTTAAATCCTTTATAATCTATATGCTCCCTGACCCAACTCTTTAGTCTCTATGTGCTTCTTAAACAGGATCCCTCCTGGGCCAACAGATGGCATGGGCAGCCAGCGATCTTAAATTTGTTCACAACTATCCAGTGTTCACTTTACAAGCTGCAGACAGGGGTACACATTTCTACCACAAAGGCCCAGCATGTTTATATACTATAGAGCCACCTCTTCACATTGGCAAGACCTAAGCGAATGTGAAAATTTATGAATACTTGGGCTACCATAACCTCAGCCCATAACAGTCTATTGGCCTGACCAATGACACAAAATGTCTATTTATTACAAATTTCTAAACAAACAGTACTGAACTGCACACTTTGCATGTGAAATTTCTTTCTTATTTCCTATTTTTATATACAGTAAACCATATAGATTATGCTCCTGTATGTTCAAAGTTCATTTTGTATGCTGTATACTGTTTATTTATCTCTCTCCAGGTTTCCTGATATACCTAAAGATTGATTTTCTTTGCTTTTTTGTAAGGTTTCCGGGGTTTTAGTTTTATTTTATATTTACTTGGAAACATAAAGTGAAGACAAAGAAAAATGTAATTATAAAAAAAAAAATGACAAAATTTCAAATGTTGGATTTTTGTACATTTCATCATCATCCATATTCACCAAAAATCAATTGTTCCATAGTCCTGCCTTAGAGAGTAGGTGCTTGCAATCTTCAAGTGTTTTAAAGTTGCCATTAAATTCGAAGCTGCTGGCCAGTGTAAGATACTTGTTAATTCAGAAACTCCCAGTGACTCCAGTGTGCCCCCAGGCTGTTCTGCTATATTTATTGGCAGGCTAAATATTGAGAAGGCCTGCATTTGTTTCACAGATCATCTTCTTTTTGTCCTTGCAGTTCTGATCATACCAGCCATGGTATTTTATGTTTATGTGTAACTTCACACAGTTTTCTCCTTCGGGATTCTTCCCATTATTATACCAGTTGTCTGGCTCTAGTCCACCCTTATTTAGCTGTCGACCCCAGAAGCTGCAAAAGAAAAAAGTAAGAAAATGTCTGCATAGCATAATATTCAGATGGATCTGTAGACTTGCGTAGCTGGTTTGAAACTTGCGGTTTTTATTAATTTTCAAATTTCTGACACATTTGTTAAAGAAGTACCTGATGGAGATTTAAAATCCATGATGATGTCTCAACATGCAATCTGCAGATGACAGAGAGTGCATCATTGTGGTGTTAGAGAAATGCTGAATCTTTAGAATCTTTAGATAGAACAGCCGTTATGTTGTTTTTAGTGTAACAGAATACAGTTTTAGTCACTGTAACATAAAGGCTCACCAAGTCATCTTCATGTATTTCTACATAAGTCAAGTTTTTACTTTTACAGACATGAATATAATGTCACTTAACTGCTTTAGTTTCAAGGAGCAGAAGACATGAGCTGCTACACCTGGGGTTTGTTCAAGAAGCTGCACAGCCATGAAGGCAATGGTGGGATGGGGCAGAGCCAGAAAAGCATATAATGAGACCTGGTGCTACAGTATATTCTGGTGCACCAAGGAACATAAACAATATAATTACTACTTGAATAGATAAAGAAAATCATTTTTAGTGAATTGAATAAATATATATACACTTCTAAAGTTATGCTTTTCTCATATGGTAATAACTTGGTCATGCGACCCTCCACTCCATGTCCCACATCTGCTTCAGTAAACAGAAAACATGCAGGTCTGGGATAGATTTTTTTCCTCAATCAATAAAATCATCACTTAAAAACTGTATTTTGTGTTTACTTGGGTTATCTTTGTCTAATATTTAAATTTGTTTGATGATCTGAAACATTTAAGTGTGACAAACATGCAAAAAAAAAAGAAATCAGGAAGGGGGCAAATACTTTTTCACAGCACTGTATATACTAGCTGTGTAAGTTCGTGCTGTAAAAAGCCTAGGTTCCTAGAAATTATTGAAATTGTCAAAAAAAATTGAAATGCAGAGTCGCCGGTTTCGTTTTGCAGGCGTAAGTGCCCCCCTTATCTATCAGCGGCTAAGTGAGTTTTTCTGTCCTCAGGGGTCGCCTTGCATGTGTATTAGCAGCTAAGCGAGTTTGTCTCCAAATCGTTAACTTGGAGCCATTTTGCCAGCTCTTTGAGTTTCATGCTGTAGCGTCGCACTTCTGGGCCGAACAGACAAACACACACTTTCGCGCATAGACGTTTATATATAAGATATACAGGGAGATTAATTTAAAAGAGGCCCCGAATATTCTGTTGTAACTCCCGTTAGGATGAGCCAATCTGAACCAAACAAATACGTTCTATACCTTGACATATGTGTAATCGATTGCATTACATGCAATGCTGGAAGAGGTTTCAATTTTCTGCCAGACAAATTTAGACATGGTGCTCCATGTTCGTGAACATATTGACAAGCGTCTCAGGGGGAATAGCAGCAATTTTATGTTGGATGTTTTCCTTCAACTTTTTCTCAGAGCGAGGCTTGTTCCGATAGACTTTTCCTTTGAGCATACCCCAAAGGAAGAAGTCCTGGTGGTGTCAGATCCGGTGACCGCAGTGGCCTAAGAAGGACTTAATTTCTGCCATGCTCCTAGCCAATGTGTGACACATTGTTCCATCTTGCTGGAAGTAACCTTCTGTTAACTCATGATCATCCAGTTGATTCTGACATCGCTTAAACAAATTGGTGACCCTATAGGTTTGCACCATGAAGATGCACTTTTCAATACTGTACACCATCATCCTGATGAGAAGTTGAGTGACTGAGCAAAGGGGTATGGGTGGTATGCACCCAGAAGTTGCAAACGGAGGTTAAACGTTGCGATGGTAATCCAGTGCCTACCTCATCGATCTGACGCAGGGGAATCCCAAATTGTTCGAAGCTCCATATACTGAGGAGCATATTGCACATTGTTTCATTCAGATCGATTCGTCATAGCAGGAGTTATTACAGAATATGAGAGCCTCACACACATTCTCCACTTTTGGGGCTCACTTCACTGATTGCCGGCCTTCGCTCATCATCATGTCTTTTCTCTTACTTTCATTTTAATCTTAATCTATTTACCCTTTTCTTTCCCTCTGTCTCTTTCTTGCCTTCACATTGTTCCTCCCTAGTTTTTATACTATTAGGGATGCAGATGTGCTGACTACAGGCTCCTGAGCAGTAATGAGGCAATCGACCAAACTACTTGCATGAACATGTGAGTGCATGAACAGTCAATCGCATCATTAACAGCCCTGAGCTGCTCCACAACACTACCACTCACACCTAAACTCCTTCTGAAGCCTGAGTGCTCCCTTACTTATTTATCTTTAAACTGCACATCGCCATACTACCACGATCACTGACAGCATATCACCCTGGTATACTGCACCCCCTGAATGTGGTGTAGTTGGCTTTTAAAGGTCCACACCTGCCTTCTGTTCAGGACATACATACAGTAATACACACAGGATTGTTAAAGACCTCAAGCCATCCCGCACAGTTCCTTTTCTGTCTTTTCCATTCAAATCAATCTCTCCACTACATTCAGGAACAGTTTTTATCCTCAGCCACTCTGACAATTGATGGAGCATATCTATCATTTTGTATTTATTTTATTGTGTTGCTATATTTATTGCCCGTTGTTGGCAATGTATTACTGTCACTAGTCTGAGGATGACATGCAAGTAAGAATGTTCTTGTATCATGCAGCAAATTTGAACTTCAATTTGAACACACAGTCCATATTAGACAGAAAATGTTGGTGGGATCAAGCAAACAGATACTCTAAGCAGATGCTGGATTAATGATAGGGTGAACTATTAATAATGGGGAAGAACAAAACTGAAAGCTAAGATCAAAATGAAGATGGAAAATTAAAATTCTTAATTTCTGAGGTGACTTATTTAAAATTTATATGAGAGGGAATGGCAGCCTCTCACTGTTAAATAAGGTAGCACCCATACCTCTTCAAAAAGATGCAGCAATTTAACAACAAAAAACAACAAGTGTGATGCACGAAGAGAATTCTGTAATAAAAGTTGAATGGAAAGCATGAAAAGCATAAATTTCAAAACAATATTTACAGTAGTGCAAAACTGTAGAACAAAATATCAATATTAAACACTGAAACAATCTTAAGAAACAGCAGGACCTGGAAACAAACGTAACTGCTTTTCTATCACTTTGGATTAATTACTATCATATAGAATGTTTTACCTTTTATTTGGATCCAGTGGTTTGTTATTCACCCAGAGAAAATGATTTTCAGTCACCAGATCTGTAAGTCCAATCCAGTAAGATATATCTTCTGCTGGTCTGACTCTTATCCTTTCTAATAAAAAGTTCTGAGCAGAAAACAGACTCGCATCAGTGTGGTCAAATGTTGGACACGGCAGGTTGATGAAGGTGCACTTAGCTGAATCTCCACAATGCAGTTATTGTAAGAGAAGGAATGAAACTTTGGAATGAGCTGCCTACTACTGTAAAGGTCTCTACACTTCAATACAAGATGAATGCCTTCTATTTTTTAGTACCTTAATCTAATAAAAGTGGATGATTATGTTATTTATATTGCAACAATATCTGTTAGCTATTAGTGTTTGATATAAAGCCTGGTAGTAATTATTAGTCTTCTATTGACCTTTTCCTGTTTTGTTTTTCATTCTGATTATCTTCAGATTTGGCCACAGAATGGGATGGCATTATTGGTTGACTCACAATGACATGTATTCAATATATTAAATGGAAGCATATACATATATTCATTGTGTATGTGGGTTTTTCCCTCTGGATACTCAGATTTATGTCATGTATCTGCTCTAGCTAATTTTGGGACAGGGTATCGGCCTGGCAAAATGCTGTCAGAGTTTGAAAAGGTCAGAAAGCAGGAAGGGATAAGGTGGTGGACTCAGTATGGTCCGTACTTAATGAATAATAATAGTTTGGGTCAGCCACTGCTAGATAAGTAACTCCTATATAAGGTGACCAGGGCAGCTCCTCACATGGTAGTCCCTTTAAGATTAGGAAATTAACCAGGCATACAGTACTGATGGTTCACTAGTAGACTACCTGAAAGTATTTGAATGAAAGGGAGAAGGATAGAAAAGTTTCACCAGATCACTGAGTGGTATCAGAAGACCTAGGGTCCCATTGTTAGTTTTGAAATGCAGGTAGTATTTTTGGCACCAGTTGTGTCTGCTTATTCAAATTGTGATATGGGGCTACTGGCAAAACTATTGGCAGCTCAACAGAATATTCTGAAGATGTTCTAGGCTCCACAACTGCTTTAAGAAATTATCCCAAGAATAGATGTAAGTGGGAGCATGAAGGTACCCCTTAACTAAAATGCCTTTAAATTTTGAGTTGGTTAGGGTTCAGTCTATCAGGGAGGTAGTGTGGTAAAAATTTTAGGCATAATAATCAAATGTTTTCAATAAAGAACTTTGTTTCAACATTTTATGTTGGGCAATGAATAAATAAATAACATTGTTAAAGATAAATCACATTCTCCTGTGATGCCACATTGCTTTCTTTGTGGGTGCTGTCATTTCGATAGACTGTTGCTTTGACAATTTTAGTCAGGAGCGTGTGACACGTAAAATGTCCAAGTTTGAGAATACAGCATCAAAGACTTTAAAGATATTTTGTAAGCATTAGAATTGATTCCTGGTTACAAACGTTTTACCTGCTCGTTGGCCTACATTTTGGATTGGTTTACATGCAGGTTCTGGTTTTCAACTCTCTTGCTACATTTGTCCCTACAATTTTTGGTTTCACTTATTGAAGTTTTTGATCTCAATTTTTGATCTCCTGGTTTTCACCTTGGCTGGTTTATGATTCTTCCCGTCTCCACCCTTAAGTCAGACTCCCATGATCATGGAGTAGTAGGTAAGATACTCCTAATAATGATTGTCAAGGATGTTAGCTTGAATATGAGACCTGCTAATACAGTTTTGTTCAGTATGCCCAAGAAAAATGCTAAAACCAAGTTTGAATAGATCTTGAAGCTAACTTTAATTATAACTTGTAGGTATAACTTGAGATAGTACAAGATAAATGTTGAATATATGACTATGGTTTGTTAACAGGCAATAAGATGAATATAGTTATTAGTTTACTGCTCGCATTTTTGATACAAGTTTTGTTGAATACCTGGGCATTTATCCCTTCCTTTCTATGAAAATGAGCGATCCAACATTCAACATTATTTTTTTATGAAACTGGATTGTCATATCTCACCATTAAGCATCTCTTTTTGGATAAAGAACTTACCTGTTCATCCATGCTTTCTATAATTACTAAGTGTCCCCCCATTGAGATGCAGAGATCACGACTAGAGCTCCAAGCCAGTTCATCCACAGACAAGAAGTAACACTTGGAACTGAACAGCTGCCAGCTTTTAGGACAGACAAAGCAAGTCTTTCCTACACAAACTGAAAGAAATGAATGATGGGGGAGAAAATGACGTGTAATGTAGCTTAGTGACTTGGCTTGTTCAGTATCCACTAACAGTTCTGCAGAGATTTGGGAGCATTTTCTACAATTGTAACTCACATCCTTTTTTGGAATAAAAATGTTAGTTAAAATAACAATTAGTACAATTCTCAGACATCTCAGGAAGCTAAACAAACAGAATTAGAATTTCAGAGACTTTAGGGCTTCCTATATGAGGCCAGGCCTGCATGTAAAAGAATGATAAAAAATTCCAGTACCCATCACATACCCTGAGCTGATGTGTTTCTCACTTGACACTGTTTATCCAGGGCTGTAACTCTTGCAGACAGCTTAGCATAATTCTGTTCCAACTTATTGTACCTTTCTTGAAGGGTATTATTCTGAAGCTGCTCTTCTTTGTAGTTCTTATCAAAAGCTACACCCATGAGACGATAGCCTTTGTAATCTGATGAAATAAAAGTGAATGTGGTGTATACAAGGATCTATTCATTTATGACCATTCATTTATCATTCGGTAAGATTCTCCATTTCACATACCCACTGTCTTTTGTGTGTTTTACATTCGCTGCTTGCCCTAGCTTAAGATTCCTTCCAACTACACCAACCTCATTAACAAGAATTTGCTGTATTAGATTAATTTCTCTTTCTAATGTTTTGTTTGTTTTAACAAATATTTTTCTTTTCTTACCTGCAGTAAGCTCTCTGAATCTGCGTTCTGAGAATAGTGCTGTATGAGAGTAAGCTGAACAGAACTGAACTAAAAATAGAGATTCTTGATTTTAATGTGTCACATTCATGGGTATCCATTCGTGGCCAAAAGTTGTGAGAATGACAAAAATATTAATTTTTCCAAATTTCACTGCCTCAGTTTTTATGATGGCAATTTGCATCTACTCCAGAAGGTTATGAAGAGAGATCAGATGAGTTGCAATTAATTGCAAAGTCCCCCCTTTGCCATGAAAATGAACTTAATCTCAAAAAAATATTTCCACTGCTTTTGTGAAGAAGGCTTCAGGGCACTGAAGCAAGTCCAGCAAGAGCCAGGACCGTCTCCTAAAGGTGATTCATGGCTCGGGATCAGGAGGACACCACCAGTACAGAGCTTGCTCAGGAATGGCAGCAGGCAGGTGGGAGGGCATCTGCTCCACCGTGAGGGAGGTGAAGACTATTGGAGAATGGCCTGGTGGGTGTCAAGAAGGGCTGCAAAGAAGCCAAGATAAACATCAGGGACAGACTGGTATCCACAGGGATTGGACTGCAGAGGACTGTTGGGGTAAAGTCATTTTCTATGATGAATCCTCTTTCCGATTGTTAAGAGCATCCAGAAAAAAGATTCTCCAGTGAAGAAAAGGTGAGCGCTACCATCAGTCCTGTGTCAGGCCAACATTAAAGCATGCTGAGACCATTCATGTTTGGGGTTGCATAAACTTGATGTAATTGTCAATTTAAGCCTTTGAAACTTATGAAATGCTTGTAATTATACTTCAGTATACCATAGAAACATCTGACAAAAAGTTCTAAAAACACTGAAACAGCAAATTTTGTGAAAACCAACACTTGTGTCGTTCTCAAAACTTTTGGCCACGACTGTAGTGTGTCACTTTTAGGAACTGATTTAAAGGGTGCACAAGGGAATTATTTAAGGGAGGAACCATCACTTACTAATTTTCCTCTTTATGGCCTTACAGCCAAAGACATGGACAGAACTGAATATCAAGGGCCCTGCTTCTAGATAGCCCTTTACTGGTCCTCTGATTTAAGAAATCTCAGAGACAGCAAGTCGCTGTTTTAAGACTGACACACAGGAAGGTGCACTGGTGGCCCAATAGTGTTCTTTTCTCATATTTGTTCTAACAGAGCCTGTTGCAACAATAAATAAATGGGATTACACCTGGTACTCCAACCATTTAATTTTTAGTTAAAATATATGAAAACTCTCTTTTAGCTGTGTTGCAAATTGATTAGCACATGCAAGTAAAATTCACTCTGCACTGTGTACAGAGCCTAAGAATCATCCAAGCATTCTCTTGTGAAAGTTTCTTTACTAGAAGCACCTTTTGTGGATATCATTTAGGAAAAATAGGCAAAGAAAAAATACTGTGGAATTTCACATTTTTGCCAGCAGTGCAGCAGGTGCTTCCACATTAAGGTTCTACAGTATTTTCTAAAATAAATTATTTAAATGTTCAATCATTTTATTAATTCATTTATTTGTTGTTCAAAATGTTTTATTCCAATACATTTTGCCCAGTTAAAAGGTCATGTCAAATATACATAACTTGAAAAATCTAAAATAAAACCTCATAAAATGACTTGCAAAGCTACCTCTCCTGTAGAAAAACGTACATATGGCATATCTGAGGCCATGACTGTATTTAGTATTACTGTACAGTAAAGCTCACATTGATGAACACAAACCTGTATGTAAAATCACCTTTATTTACAGCTTAAAATAAAAATAAAATCTGAGTATATGACAACACAACACAATCAGAACACAGTCGTATTGGTCTATGCTTCTACTCCCAAAATGTTCTCTTAGGTCTGTAGCTCTTTTTGGTTTGATTTGTTTTTTCTTTTTCCTTTCTTCCCAAAATTCAAAATGAATTTAATTTTAATAACCCTGCTAAAGGAAAGTTATTGTATGCATTCTATAACAAGAAAAGGTTGCACTCAGTGAATATGCATGATATTGAGCCAGACAATAACTACAAATGGTAGTCACCGGACATAGTCACCCCAAAATGCAATGCTTCATATTTCAATGGCAGAAGAGAAAAAATGGCTGATTGGAGAAGATGACCCGATGACAGTCAAGTACAATAACATGCTATAGTGGCAGAAGCAGAAAATAGTAATAATAATTCAGCCCTGTTCAAGCATTGTCTTTTAAAAAAGAGGAACCTGACATGCGGCCCTCTAAGTGTGGTCAAAAGCACATGGACATTTAAGTTCATCTTCTCATTATGTGAATGCAGTCTCTAACGGGCTGGTGCCCATCCCAGACTGGTTCCTGCTCAAAGTGTCCCCTTATCTATGCTCCCCCATCTATACCCCATCCCCAGAACTCTAAACTTGCATGAAAGGATGAATACTGCAGGTATTGTTTAAGGGCAGACCTGTTCCTTGCTGTCATTAAAGACATTTTTCCATTGAGTTTCTCCTGCCAGCATATCTGTAATTTATATATGTTTTGATAAGCCTGGCCATATTTCCAAATGTATATTTAGGATGTGTTTGTGTGCAATGCTAGAAATTCAGTGACAGTAATTTAATTTGAATCTTATTGTCTTTATTTTACATATTTAAGTGCCATTGAAGTCTGCATCCATAATTATTTTTAGTCACTATGATCTATTCTTTGCCTATCTGTCACCATTCCGGTTTCACTCATTGTGTTTCCACTAATCCCCAACATCATAAACATTTTAGCATTATGACAACGCTACGGTAATTATTTTTATATCACAGGGATCTGGGAACAAAACCCTCCCACCCTTCCTAGACCAAGGTGGTCACTATTTTGGGGATGCTTACTGTATGCAGCAAGGAAGATGATGATGCCCACTAGCAAGACACAGAAGAACACCAGAAGCTTAACCAGATGAGCATTTTTATTCACAGTGGCAACAGGTCTTAAAGCTGTAGGGATAAAGGCAAAAAAAAAGTCACACAGTCACTCGAAGGAGTTAAATATTTCAGCTTGCCTTAACATACCAAAACATGACTAGCCAGTGTTACACAATGCAGTGACAAAAGTCCCGGGAAGTTGTGTTAGAGTAACATGAATGATTGGTGCTCAACAGTTTTCTACAGAACATTTCTTTTATCTCTTAGTAATCCTGCAAACACCAGAAGTGACCCCACTCCATTGGACCCTTGAGCAAGGCCCTTAACCTGCAATTGCTCCATTCTGGGTATGATGCTAATCTGCATCTAGACCTGCAAGCAGGTCCTGCAACTTACAGGGAAAACTTGGTGAGGTTGGTGACAGGATTGGCACTGCAGCCACTGTAAAAATAACCTCACACTCTTCAGTGTGGTGCTGAGGTGTCACCTATTACATGGCTGAACCTCGGGTTTCAATCCGGGTGGTTCGTCTTGTGGTGGGTGCGGCAATGTGCTGTATTCAGTGCATGCTCCCAACCTAAGTAATGTACAGAAGTAATAGAATAATTTTGTTCTCTGTTTCTGTTTAAAAAGAAGCGGTGAGGCAGCCTTCTGCTGTTATGCACCTAAAGTCTGGAATAGCCTGCCAATAGGAATTTGCCAGAATAATACAGTGGAGCACTTTAAAAAACTGCTACAAACACATTACTTTAACATGGCTTTCTCATAGCTTCATTTTAGTTTAATCCTGATGCTCTGTATATTCAATTAATTACCATTACTATTCATGGTGGCTCCAAAATCCATACTAACCCCTACTTCTCTCTTCTGTTCTTTTCTCGGTTATTCTGTGGTGGCGACCTGCGCCACCACCACCTAATCAAAGCACTGTCATGTTCCTACATTGATGGATTAAAGGCCAGAAGTTCACATGACCATCATCATCAAGTCCTTCCATAAGAACCCTAAATCCAAAGAGGACTGTTTCATTTATGTTAGGTAGAATGCCTAGAGGGGGCTGGGTGGTCTCATGGTCTGGAATCCCTGCAGATTTTATTTTTTCTCCAGCCGTCTGGAGTTTTTTTTTTGTTTGTTTTCTCTGTCCTTCCTGGCCATCACACCTTACTATTATTCTATGGTAATGGCCATTTGACAAATAAGAAGAGCAAGACAACAACTCCAGTCAATAGAATTACTGAAGTAAGGAAGCCTCTGGGGGTCCTTGGTTTTTTGTAACAAGCACATTCATAGTGTGGATGATCTATGCCAACTAGCCACTCTCTCCTGCCTGGACATTCTGCAATATCACAAGAAAAACTGAACAGAGAGGGTCAGTAGCAGTTTCAGCTTCATTTCTATTAAATAATAAAAACTACTTGATTCTACATTTCTATATTGTGATCATAGAGGTTTAAATTATTTGCTGAGGGCAACAAAAGCCAATCAGTCCCAGAACAAGAATAATAGCAACATTTATAGCGCATTTTCATACACAGGATGTAACTCAAAGTGCTTCACAAGACGACAAAAAATAAGTTACAAACACAAAAAAGCAAATCAAATAAAAGATGGATGAAACAATAATGTACAAGTAACATACAAAACATAAATAATATGCATTTACATAAGTGCATAAGTCCCAATGCAGTGCAACAGCAAATGATGTGAAAAATGCCCATGGAATAAAAAAATTAAAATCTTGCACTAGTCGTGTTGCATAATCCACATTTCAGTTAATCCCACTGTATGCTCAAAACACTTAAAATGCATGCACTGTTGGCTAAAATATTGTTAAGTAAATACTTCTAGAAAAGTCAGCGTACTGTACATCATAAAAAGGAAAGGCAAGTTACATGGGATTGCCATTTGAATTGAAAATAAGGCCAGTGAATGAGGATGACAATTTGTGGCCTGCTGACCATGTGAAAATAAGGGTGAGAGTAAAAGTAAAAGTCCTAACTGCTACTGCAGAAATTGTTCTGTAGATGTTCATTGAGGTTTCCCACCAGAGCCTGACATTGATTCTACGCTAAATGATCCTTTATTACAACTTATGTGTAAAATTCTTATTATACTTAGTTTAATACTTTAACTCGAAAACAATTTCCAGGTCACTCATCTTCCCACAGAGACTTTGGTAAGCACCATAACTCCTGGGAAGCTCAGGGATCCATTAAATATGGTAAAAGAAAATGGCTGCTGCCTACATGTGCTCTGAGGCAATATAGGACCTTTAGCAGAGGGACCCAGCCAAACATCTGCGAGTACAGCATCATAGTTGGGGACCGGTATGCCTAGCAGGAAGTGTGCTGTTAAATATTTATCTGCCACCTTCTGCTGCACTCTAGAAGGTATTTAGTCTTCACAAAAAGTCACATGACAGTTAGAGTTGACCCATCATGAGTTCATCACTGTTTGTGATTAGTAACACATTCTATACATGCATTCTATTTGTTTTTGTTTTTTTAATCAGGATACTGTTTCTAAAGTTTATTTTTAGTTTCAATATGGTTTGATAAAGCACTTTTACTATTCCTGTTTTATTTTTGTTTATGAGATGTGTTTTGAAGCATGGCGCCACTGTGATCGTCACACTGATAATGATGAGGAGCTGACATTATAAATAGGGTGGTGTATATAATCCTTGGTGAGTATCAAAAGTATTGAAATTTCTAATGTAGTTAAATTTACTGTATTTCCAAGAAGGCACTAATATCAGGTTTTGTTTTAGTCTACGATTTTCTTAAAGGATCAATCATTTGATTCTTGCTTTGCCCTTTTGCTTTTGATTGTCTTTTATTTAAGATCTGTCCATCCGACTACAATTTTGTCTACGTTTTTTAGCTCCTGGGCTATGGAGGAATATTTCAGACAAAATTAAATAAATAAATACACAAATAAATAAATAAATAAAAGCACAAGTAAAAGTACTGTGAAATGTGAGCATAAATACATAAATGTGTCATGAAATATGTTTGTTGGTTGCTTATTTATTTATTTATTTATTTATTTAATTTTGTTTGTAATATTCCCCCATACACATCATCAAAACTGTCACTTTCACTTGTCAGAGTTGATAACGTGGGCTCTAGCACATACTGTTTAATGATTGGTGAATCATCTTCTTTAGCTTGCTCATGCCTAATTCAATACGTCAGTACGGAAGATGGTGGTTAATGAAAAAGCACAAGAATTAGAAAATTGCTTACTACTGCTTTTGAAATGGATTCTGCCGCAGGTATCATGTATCTCAGAGACAAAATTGAAGATTTATCAACTGACAATGTTGTTGGCCCTTACGATACGATATTGATGAGACATCAAAAAACTGGTGCAACGGAGTAGGCTACATGCCAGTTCAAGTGATAAAGTTACCTGCCCTGGATGCCAATTCTTTGAAATTCCAGCTGAGTCATTAGAACATTTTTTTATGCATCTTAAAAGTACGACAGATTGCAGATCTGTATGGTGTATCAGAGAAGACGATCACAAGGCAAATGAGATATAGTGAGCGGCATTTGCATTAGTTTAGACTCTTTGACGCGGAAATCCCAAAGCAGCACCAACTAATACTTCTTAACTCTTAACTTAATATTTCACGCTTGTTTTACGAGTTTAAAGTCAGGGGTACTTTTTCAAATAAATGTACAGCTCTGATCAGTGGCAAACATGATCCTTTCTTATCTACCACATGCCTGGGACTCGTACACCTTGCAATTTCAGATGACCATGTATCATCTTATATCCCATCCTTGAATGTTAAAGATAATGGCATTTAACTCGTCATCTGAGATGTAGGAATAGAGGTCTGAAACAGTCAGTCAGCCATTTTCAGACCTGCTTTGTCCTGAACACGGTTGTATTGGGCCATCTAAATTCTGACAGTTTTCTGACAAAAAGTACACTTCGGTTAAATTGAAGTTAGGCTAGGGTTAGGCTAGGGTTAAATCAGTATTACTAAACTACTAAATGTCTCATGGTCAAACGAGAATAGAATCTTTTACAGTGCCTGATAAATATCACATATCAGTGTAGTAGATAAGAAATCATCATATCTGATGCTACCTGTAATTTCCTGTTACAGTTCAATGAAAAATGTTGGCATGGAAATGGATAAATACAGTAATATATATAAAACAAAAGCAAAACAGTTAAGAAAATCCAACATTACAAAAATAAGCATTTGAGGAAAGTAAAATGCCCCAGATTGTCCCAGAATTTTAAAACCAATATCACAGAGTCACTCTCATTTCTAAAAGAACACATAAGAGTACGGACTGTGGTTAACTTTGAGGAAGCTGACAACCAGGGTAGTATGTGCTTAGCTTGTGTTCAGCCCGACTTGTGAAGAACTATACCAGAGACTTTGTATCAGGTTTATTTCCGGAGTGGCCTCATTCGTCTAAAAGTGAACTGCTTTGAGTTATATAACAGAATGCAGACAGACCAGCAGATGAAGAAACAAAGTTGTCATTTTCAGAACATGTGGTTCACTTACTCACAGGCAACAGAGAAGAAACCCACCAGCCCGACTTTATTTAAAATAATGCACATTACTTTGCCTCTTAAACATAATGTAACGTAACATGGGATACTCTTGTAATCCAATTGAAGAGCATTGTATAAGTACAGTATATAATAGTGATGTATCCTGAT
The DNA here is from genome assembly GCA_026402145.1 of Polypterus bichir lapradei. NCBI lineage: Eukaryota > Metazoa > Chordata > Cladistia > Polypteriformes > Polypteridae > Polypterus > Polypterus bichir. The sequence continues at coordinate 31,256,844 of JANRMT010062807.1, forward strand.
CAGGTAAGCTATATTGTGAAAAATGCAGTAATTGTTAAGGTGCATTTTCTATTAATCATTACCTTTATGCCAGAGCCATATGATTGTGTTTCTTAAAAAGTGTGTGTTGGCTGTTTATGTTTTAAAATAGCAAGGCATGTTTAATTTTTGTGTGTGTGCCTCATTAATTTTATTTCAAGTTTTGAAATCTGCGAATCCTGGCCTGTTTGTCTACACTTTTTAGAGTCTCCCGTTTAACTGATTTCTTATGTCTTTAAATCAATCATTACTCCCTGCACTCTTTGGGCAATCATGCAAATACAAGAGTAATCATAACAAAGTATAATTATTTTATATTCAAGAAGGCACTGGATTTTTCTTAAGATATAATGTATTTTATCACATTAAAACTGAAATACCAGAATGGAACTATTTCATCATATTCCTTTCTGAATACTAAAAAGCATGGGGGTACCAAACTGTAGCTCAGAAGATCATACATTACATGAAAGGGGGCAGCTTTACACATTCTGCTCTACCAGCCAAGAAATATTGTGAGACATAACAGTTATGAAAATTAGCTGTTAAGCCTTCAGAGCAGTGGTGGGCCTAGATTTTGGGGGCCCTGCAGTCTGAATTGTTATGGAGCCCCTTCGCAACAAGCAACAAGGTCTGGGTAACCCCTGCTATCTACACCAATGGGGTAGTTCCACGACTGATTACCACATATTCTTTTAAAAATATGACTATTACATCTCAGAATTTGGTTATAATTGCTATACACTCTTAAAAATACTGACAGTTTACGTTTATTTACTGGGTTATGTGGGTGCTTGTGAAGCCATTTCATTTTGGGGCATTTTGCACATGAAGATGGTTCTTTGTGCATTTAAAAACTTCCTAATATGTATTAAAACCTGCCATGTTAATTGTATGGTAAGGGTACATAGCAAGACACTAACAGATAAGAAAGCCTTGACACAGAATGTGTTACAGTAGAAGAGTCCTTTTACAATCACGACCCTATTGGTATTTTACAGATCTGTGACCATCTATTCATGCTTATTTACTGTATGGAGCCTGTTAAAGATCTGAATAAATAAAGGTTCTTAGTGAAACCTTCATGTGGAGGGGTCTTTTGGGAACCAAAAATGGTCCCCTGTGGCATCACTCTGAAAAACCACACCGGCACCTTTATTTTTAAGAGTGTGCTGAATTACACTATATTATTAACAGTATTATTTCTAAAACCCACTTCTTATTCAGTAGACATTTTAAGCAACATGGACTAAAGTCGCTTCTGGGGCTCCTCCAGGATTTGGGAACTTGAAGCTTAAGCCACAACTTCATAGGTAGTTATAAAGAGAATGTCAACCTGGTCTCTGAATTACTGCTACAAAATAAACTGCTCAAAAAACTTAAAGGAACACTTTGAAAACACATCACATCTCAACGGTGAAAAAACAAATCCTGCTGGCTATCTCTGCTGATATGGACTGATATGGTAATGTGTTAGGAATGAAATGATGCCACATCATTTGATGGAAATGAAAATGATCAACCTACAGAAGCCTGAATTCAAAGACAACCCGAATATCAAAGTGAAAAAATGTTGTGGCAGGCTCGTCCATTTTGCCGAAATTTCATTGCAGCAACTCCAAATCGTACTCAGTAGTTTATATGACCCCCATGTGCTTGTATGCATGCCTGACAACATCCTAATGAGACGACGAATGGTGTCCTGGGGGATCTCCTCCCAGATCTGGACCAGGGCATCACTGAGCTCTTGAACAGTCTGAGGTGCAACCTGGTGGCGTCGGATGGTCTGAAACATAATGTCCAACCCAGAGGTGTTCTATTGGATTAAGGTCAGGCGAGTGAGAGTGGGGGCTAGTCAATGGTATCAATTCCTTTATCCTCCAGGGACTGCTAGCATACTCTCGCCACATGTGGCCGGGCATTGTTGTGCACCAGGAGGAACCCAGGACCCACTGCACCACCACAGGATCTGACAATGGGTCGAAGGATTTCATCCCGATACCTAATGGCAGTCAAGGTGCCGTTGTCTAGCCTATAGAGGTCTGTGCGTCCCTCCATGGATATGCCTTCCCAGATATACCATCACTGACCCACTACCAAGCCAGTCATGCTGAACGATGTTACAGGCAACATAACATTCTCCACAACCCTTTCACGTCTGTCACATGTGTTCAGGGTGAACCTGCCCTCATCTGTGAAAAGCACAGAGCGCCAGCCAGTGGTAGACCTGCCCATTCTGATATTCTATGATAAATGCCAATCGAGCTCCATGGTGCCAGGCTGTGAGCACAGGGCCCACTAGAGGATGTTGGACCCTCAGGCCACCCTCATGAAGTCTGTTTCTGATTGTTTGGTCAGAGACATTATTATGTATATTTTTTAGTGAAGAAGGGTCCCTAGGTTGAGGTCTAGTAAGAGATTAAATCAATCTTTAATTAAAATTTGTCAGTACCTACCCCCTTGGTGATCTGCCTTCTTGTCATGTTTTAGTTCAGCGGTGGCATAAACATCTTCGGTGGGTTTCTTCAATGAAGTGTAAATGCCTTCCAGCTCCATTTCTGCTGTTGTCATCCGAGTGAGTGGAAGAAAAAGGAAATTGTGGGTGAATGTATGCATTTGCTGAACGGAACTGCTGAGGGTTAGTGCTGAATGCCTAGGGATTTTTTGAGGAGGTGTCTGCACCACATGTTTGTGATTCAACAGAACATTAATGAGAAATAAGCAGGCGTAAATGTTTAGGACAAAATGAAATACATAAATAAATAAAACGTATTGTGAAATATAACAGTAAAGAAATAAAAACACAATAATATGTGAGCATAGAAAGTTAAGTGTAGCACAATATATGTTTTTATTTCCTATTTCTTTATGTTTTAATTGAACTGTTTCATCATTTATTTGTTTCAGTGATACTACATGCAATACTGAAGATGTCTTATACGAAAACTGTCATTGTCATTCCTAAATGTTGAGCTCTAACAAGTACTGTGTTTTGATTGGTGATGGAGTGCATAAGACATGCTTATGAGAAACAGGACACCCAAAGCAAGCAAAGCAAATACTCTGAGTTGTGATTGTGAGCATCTGTGGTGGATATGAATACGTGAAAAAGCTGCCCAGCACTATGGCATGAAGCCACTACTGTAAATCAAGGACCTCTGAATTCATCATCTTCTCAGCAGTCTGCATGTGAAGTGTCTGTCTAAATGTCATGTCCACAGTATGTGGTGAATGAAGGAGCAGAGTTTTGTATACAGTTTCAAGAAATCACCCTTTACTTTAATTTACTTTGAATGCAATTTCACAATTGAGAAATGCGAAACTCGCTAAAACGAGATTTTGTGGGGTTTCAAGTTTTTTTATTGGACTTGAAAGTAAGAAATATTACTCCTTAAAGGTTATACTTTATCTAAAACTGCTCAGTCTTTCTTTTACCCCATCCAGTGCCTCCTTGAAGTTCCACAGCTCCTTACATATGGCTCCTCACAACAGTGGTGCACTGTTTACCTGCACTTTCATGCTGCCAGTTCCACCACACATCTCTCATTTAGGGATAGTTAACACAATGGGTAACATCTGTGCTCAGTTTGCTGTGAGCCACATACACAGGCCGATGGATTTTAGCACCAGCAAAGTGCTTGCAAGTGTTTGCTTTCTAGTTGTACCCTTTACTTTCCATGTTTTCTTCCTTGCCTTTGCATATGTAGAGAAAACCTCTGCCTTTGCAGAGAAAACAAAAATATATGTAATAATAATGGGGATTTTGCTTTTGATATAACACAATTTGTTTCACAAAATATCAATTTAATGGTACCTATGCTCAGGCATATTGTACACCTTCAGGACACAGACAGCACCCCCATTTCTGCTACCATTTTTCATATCTTGCAGCTACAACTGCCACAACACTCATCTCACGTGGTAGTGCACAGCTTTCTCGGCTTCCTCGTGCAATTCTTATGTATTTTGAGTTTTTTTTTTAGATTTGTAGGTTCCTTCTACAAATGCACATTTTGAATATTAACAAACATATAGCTCTCTTTTTGCAGTATTCTTCAAAACTACAGCTTCCTCAGCTAAGGCCGGGGATGTGTATTTCTTGCTTTTTGCATGTTTTTGGGTCAAATGACTTGCATTTTAAGGTTACCTACACACATCCATATTGTATGTCTTCAGTAAAAAGCCCCCCCCCTTCCTCCCCCGCCTTCCAGTTTTTCACTTTATTTTTAATATCCTGCAGCTACAAATGTCACAAAATTACTTATTTAAAATTTATAATTTAATCACCAAATGCTTTTTTTTAGCATTTTACTGGCTACTTCCACAAATGCACAAATATTTCCAAACATATCTTACTTTTTGGCATTTTCTCCAAAACTACTTGGAAAATGTAGCTGGAAAAGAGAGCTTCAAAAAAAAAAATAAAATAAATAATATTATATATATACTTTGTTAAATCTGGAGCATTTTTGCCTTTGTACAATGGTTTACATACATCTTAAATAAAATATTCAGCATAGGAGACATATTAAATCATCCATTTTGGATGTTTTGGGGTCAAATAATTCACAATTTAAGGTTACCTACACTTAGCTATTGTGTACACATGGACCCCCTCCCTCCCATTGTGCTACCTTTTCACTTTAATCTTTCATATCCTGCAGCTACATCTGCCACAACACTCATCTCCTATGGAAGTACACAGCTTGCTCTGCTCCCTCATGCAATTGTTATGCATACAGTATGGAGGCTTTTGTTTGATCAATTTCCTGATTCCTTCCATAGAGGGGTATGGGTTGGGGTCATTGGGCTGGGCCTCTGTCTCCATTCTGGACTCTGACTTGCAGGCAAAGGCTCTCTCATGTTGCACATCCAGAGAGGGATGGGGAAGGGGAAGGGAGGGGAGGACAGATTTATCTTGAGATTTGGCATGAAGGTTGACTTTCAGTAGGTCACAGCGAGGGAGCTGCTCTGCTCTGTATGAAAGCCTCACCCAGAATAAGGTCATCTATGAATGATTTAACACTGGGTTTTTCACGAATGTGTGGTGCGTCAAGTGTTAGAGCGGCGGCAGCTCATTTGGCTGCTTTGCGGGCCCATCACGAGTGGTTCTCTGTGCTGGCTATGCCAGCTATCCCTGGCCCACCAAGACTCCACGTCACTAAGGCATCGTCACGTTTACAAGGGATTCTAACTCTGAGGCATTCAGTCATAATCCCGCAAATGGTAGCTTCACACCATTGGCTCCTCAGCCATGCACATACAACAAATGTCTAAACCTGTGGTTCCTCTCGTACTGAGCATTATTGCAATTGTGACAACATTGTCATCAGTACAGTACAACTAATTTGTCTCACGACAGTCCAAACCCAGCTCACTTTCGCTATAAGTGGGTGAAAAATCCAACACTTGGTGAATTCTGTTTAACTATGATAGGAAGAATCTACATCGAAGGATCAAAAAGCAACGTCACTCTGAATGCTTGGCCACCACAAGCCAGTTATTTCTGTAGTGAACTTTCTGACACTTTCTGCTTGAACCTAATAAGCCAGAAGGATTGTGAAGCCCTACTTTCATGTTCTGTACTCATACTGAAAATTCAGATCAAGAGAGATATTGCCTTTGTGCTCCACAGGAGGTTTCTGACTGGGCTCACCTTAGGACACCTGCATTACGGTGTGATAGTCGTACCAACCCAGTCAAACTCCCCACTTGCCACTGTCCATGGAATGAACAACAGTCTTATAGACAGGTACCACTAAACAGTATACAGTTCAAAAAAGAGCTCTTATTTTATTTTCAGTCACAGATTGTACTAATAGAAATGCGGCACAGTGCTGCCTCACGAAGTTCAGTACAGGAGTGGGGAATGGCAGCATTCACAAACTTCAGATTATCCTTGCATGGTTACTTGCAAGCAACGTCTAACATCAGCACCACTGGGGGGATATTTTGCCTGACACCAAAGTGAATGTGATTGTGGAGCCAAATTGGCTTAAATTATAAACCCCACACCCTGAGTCCACCAAACACTCCTGATACTCATTCCTGAGCACCAACACTTAAAACAACATTTGTTTATACAGAATATTTGAATACAACAATGTAGCTCAAAGTATTTTACAAGAATTGCAAGAGAAAGTTACAAGAAAGGAAAACCAATTCAGAATAGGCAATAATATTAAAAAATAAGTAACAAATAAAACAAAACATAAAGTTAGATGGCCTGGAAAACAGAACAAAACAAAAGAGAAAACTCCAGTCATGCTGGGAAAGAAAGAAAACAAAACTTGCAGGGGTTCCAAGGCCAAAAGACCATCCAATCCCCAATGGGCATTCTACCTAACATAAATGTTTCTAACTCAGTACTCTTTGTTTTCATGCTTCACATCTCAAGGACAGCTGAGATAGCCACCTTCATTCCGTCATCACAGGGGGGGTTCATGGTGCCTTGATCAGGTAGGGGTGGTGTAAATCGCTACCACCAGAGAATAGAAGAGATCAGTAAAGAATTGAGAATCCCTGAAGAATATGATAATTCTATGCCCATATAGTCTATTAGGAATACAACTAAAATGTAGCTTTAAAAAAGCTAAATTAAAATAATGAGGTTTTAACAGTTATTTTATAATGTTCCACAGTATTATTCCGGTGAATTTCTGTAGGTAAAGTATTCCAGATTTTAGGTGATTATTTTAGACTTTAGATCAGTGGTCTCAAACTCCAGTCCTGGAGGGCCGCAGTGGCCGCAGGTTTTCATTCTAACCCTTTTCTTAATTAGTGACCCGTTTTTGCTTCTAAATAACTTCTTTCAAATTAATTTTAATTGACTTGCACGTAAAGACTCAGACCCCTTAGTTGTTTTTTTTTTTGCTTAACTAGCAACCAAACAATAATGAGGCAAAACATGACCAGCAAACTGTGTCCATCATACAATATCTGAAAATCAAGAAAGATGATTCATAAATGTTGATCTGCTCAGGTCCACAAAAACATTTGAACAGTACTCTTAGAAAAGAGAAAATCAACAAATGTCTGCTTTTACACAATGACAGCAGCAACGGGCCATGGAATTAAAGAATGGGTTTAATTAACAACAAGACACAGCACCTAACGAAGTAACTGGTTGGAGTGAAATTGGATGGAGTTTGAGGCCCTGACTTAGTTGGTCTTCTGTTGGCTCACTCACTTCACATTTCATTTCTGTTTGGTTGCCATTGAAGGAAATAAATGAAGCAATTCAGAGGACTGCTGTGTTTTGGCGCCCTGCCCGGGATTGGTTCCTGCCTTGCACCCTGTGTTGGCTGGGATTGGCTCCAGCAGACCCCCGTGACCCTGTGTTCGGATTCAACGGGTTGGAAAATGGATGGATGAATTCAGAGGAATGTTGAAGAAATTCAGGGGAACGAATCTTAAAAAACAAGTTAATTAAAATGAAAGGAAAAGGAGTTAATTAGCAGCAAAAACAGGTTACCAGTTAAGAAAAAGGTTAGAATGGAAACCTGCAAGCACTGCAGTCCCCCAGGACTGGAGTTTGAGACCACTGCTTTACAGTATACCTACATCATACATACTAAGTGTATACATACGAACCTTATACATGTGAACTTTGGCAGGGTTGCCACATATTTCCAGATATCTGCAGGGTTTTTCTTTTCAAAAGCAGTCCAGGTCCTGTCTTTCTTGGAACAACTTCTTCCTAACTCCATAAATAAACAGTAACTCTGTGTTGGCTTTGATATCCTTCTTTGCTAGCACAGCATCCTTTGGCCCCTTTCCAGTGTCCATCAAAAAACATTGGGGCTGAAGGTTCATTATTTGGATGAATGGTTGACAAGCCTTCCAAAGGTTTTCATATCTGGATGACAGGGGCGTGGAAACAACTGTGCATCAGTGCAGAAGGCCTCTTGCTGTGTGCTTTTGTAAAATAAGAGGTAGCCCATCTCACCTGCCCCCACTTCCTGCATTTTCTTTTCTCCTTTCCTGAGGCTGATGTTCATTCCAATGTAGTCGCACACCACCTCCCCTTCCTGGAACAGTTGGCTGGTGAAAACACCCCTTCCTTGGCTGTCTGCATTGTGGCAGATTACTAGTCCCACTTCTGGCTGGAAAAATGGCATTTAATATGTTTATATTGTGCTATGTCTTCCGTGGATCCTCCTGGCTTCCACTTCTCAACGATCTTAGAAGTACCCTTGCCACGATAGCCTTTTCTCCACTTGGTGAATGGTGGGCTGTCGTCTTCAGAAAATGCTGCAAATAGAACAGAAAAATGTTACTTTGACTAATTCAATTCATAAAATGGTTTGCTAATGACAAGAACAATAGAACAGATGTCAAACTTACACAGGATGTGTTGGCAGCGAAGGCCTTCTTCTTCAGCCCTCTATCGGTCATAGCATGTCTTGTCGTGTATCCCGGTGAGCATTTTCCTCTGTCCCCTCTTGGGGACTTCCTCATCCAGTGTCATCTGGAAGCGCACAGTTAGATTTTCAAATGCCCGCTGTTTTTTGATTAAAAGTAGCAGTGGCACTTGTCTTTTCCTGGATAAGGCCATGTTAGATCTACTAACAAAAACAAAGATTCAATTTAAGACACAGAATCAACAGAACTAATTTTATTGTATGGAAGAATGTTTAAAACAGAGGGCAATTATCTCTCATTATGAGCTACTCTCACTCATCAAGGTCTGAATGATTACTTTTCACTTGGAGATGGTGTCTGGCCAGGCAAGACTATAGTCTCCATGGTGCTTTTCCTTCATGACTGGATGTTCTCATGTCTGCTGTTTCCAGTACCCTCCTGGACTATATTATATGCTATTGGAGCTGGAATTACCACAGCTAGCACCAGACTTGCCTTCCAATGGATCCTTGTGCTAGGAGTTAAGTACATTCACTCCAATTACAGGGCCTTTTCAGTGTTGATGTTAGGAAAAGGAATTAGTGCCTAACGGTGGTTTATATGGTTTCCTACTTCCTATCTGAATTTTTTTATAATTCAGAAGCTCTTACCCATTTTTTATTGGGCCTGTGCAGGTAAAGCTCACGTTGTTTCTAGGTCTCATTAAAGCTTTGGGGCCTCTATGTTTGAGATGAGCCTTGGTCTTCATGGAACCCAGTAAAACATAACACTTTCATATTGCTGAGATGAAGACTCCAAAACCCAGTTATTCATAAGAACATCAAAACAGAAGAAACTGAACAAACAAGGGGAAAACATTCAGCTCATCAATATTTGTTTCTCATCCAGATACCTCTAAATGGTCACCAAGGTTTCTGCTTCAGCTACATATATTTCTAGCTTGTTAGAGATTCCCATAATTCTTTTTGTAAAGTGAAGTTCTTCCTGCTTTCAGCCTTAAATGCACTTCCTCTTTCTTTTGTTCTGGTGTCCTTGAGCATGTTATGATTTTAAACTGCATCTAGACCTGCAATCAATCCTCCAACTTCAGGGAACTCATTGCGGTTGGTAGCAGGATTTGAACTCCAGCCAACGTAAATTAAAAACTTCATTCAGCTCTGAGACGATAGATAGGACTCCTGTTAGCTCACTGCAGGAGGAGCTCTGCTGCAGTTGCCCATAGGAAGGCTGCTCGCATTACGAAGGGGATGGGGAAATGCCCTCGGCAGCCTCATGAATGGAAGAGTCAAAGCCATTGGAGACCAATGGGGTCAGGCTTGTTGGGGATCAGTGGTGCTGAGGCATCACCTGCTTCACGGCAGCACTCGGGTCCCAATTTGGGATGGCCCAACCGGGTAGGTGCATGGAACATCTTGTCTCTCCGGCATGATGCTTTTGGAGGAGTTGCGTAAACTCCGCATTTCAGTGGCAGCACTCTCTGAGGTGCACAGACCTGGAATTAGCCAGATCTCTATAGGTGGGTACACCTGTTATAGGTCTGATCACTCTGATGGCTGTCATACTCAGGGAGTAGCTGTTGCTATAGTGGATTGGCTCCTTCCGATGGTGTCCGATGTTATTCGTTTCAAATAGCAATCTTTGCTTACTTTTGGGAGACAGGTGCTATCCCAACTGACTAGAAAATGGGACTTGTCATCCCTATCTGGAAAGGGAAGGGTGATTGCCTGGATTGCGGCAACTACAGAGGATAACACTGCTCTCGGTGCCGGATAAGGTCCTTGCTAGGATCATCCTCAATTGTATCAATGATCACTTGCTCATCAACCAGTGACTGGAACAGTCTGGTTTTAAGCCTAAGAAGTCTACCATCGACTGCATCCTGGCACTAAGGGTTCTCATGAAGCGCAAGCACAAATATCAGCAGAGTTTCTTTTCAACCTTTGTTGATTTCCATAAAATGTTTGAATCAGTTAATTGGGCTGACCTATGGGACATCCTCAGACTTTGTGGGATCCCCCCAAGTTGCTGGATATCATGGCCAGCCTGTACACTGGTACTATGAGTGCTGTGTAGAGTGGAGGCAGAACCTCTGTATTTTTACATCTTGATTCTTGGGTTTGTCAGGTGTGTGTTCTTGCTTCTAATCTGTTCAATGCTTTCATGGACTGGGTGTTGGGCAGGGTCATAGGGTCCAGTGGCTGTGGGGCATCTGTTGGTGAAGAAAGATTCACTGATCTTGACTTTGTAGACGATACTGTGATCTTTGTGGAGTAAAGGGAGACTCTGATAGGGGCTCTTGAGAGAATGAGCATGAAGTCTGAGTGCCTGGGCTTGCGAGTGTCCTGGATAAAAGCTAAGATCCAGGCCTTTAAAGACCTCTGGGGCACAGCCATCAGTAGTGTGTCTGTCTGCCAAGAGAATGTTGACCTTGTTGAGAGGTTTACTTACCTCAGCAGCGACATTCATGTCTCTGGTGACTCTTCCTTCTTTTTATGAAGTCAGTAGATGGATTGGAAACTTGGGAGGTCATGTTGTTGCTAGAAAGGGGTGTGTGGCACTCCCAATATCTCTGCAAAAGGATAAAGGTCCAAGTCTTTCGAGTCCTGATGCTTCCTGTTTTGTTTTAAGGTTGCAAGACAGAGAATCCTTGGGTTCCACTGGTTTGACTTTGTGTCCCAAATGAGGCACATCACCTGCATTGTGAGGAAGCATGAGTTACAACACTACAGCCATGTGGTGTGATTCCCTGATGGTCTTCCGGCTAGCAGGATCTCCTCATTGTTGAGGACCTGAGCAACTGGACCATGCCAATGGTGCACCCATGTAACACCTGCCTGTGGCAGATAGATGGTGATTTCCAGAGGGTGGGATTGAACAGCTTGCCTGCCTGGAGTGTTGTCTACCAGGATCCCGAACTGTTTTGTCGTGCTGTGGGTGTGGCAAAGCACTGTACCAGTACAAGCTCCCCAACCTGACCTGATTTAACATGAAATCATTCTAGCTTTGATCTTTCACCTAGTTTTGCCATACTGTCAGCTCTCAGCACGTTCATGTTCAAGAATACTCCTTAATGATGTCATCAGAGCTGAAAAACTTAGTACCCTGTTACTCCAGGGAAAGGGCAGGACTGACTACTCCTTCTTGATGGCTGACTTGAGCTATATGGTGAACAGAATGAGGTATTTGATTAACTTAATGGACACCTAACATCAGCCACAGCCACCCCATTACAGAAGCAAAATGGCAAACAGAGATCTCATTTCTGTTGACTGGAAGGATGCACCAGTTCCCACAGAGTTTCCCACAGAGTTTGTTGCCAATCTAATGCTTTGAGTCAAATATCAGCTGAAATGACTACTATTAGGACAGTGGCTTTTCATTATTGAATGGCCTTTTATATGATACTGGCATCACGGGGGCCTTCTATTCTGTACTGGGAACTTCATGTTGCTCCTATGTTCCTGATATGAGAGCCAACATTTCATCTTTAGCTGATCACATCCAAAAGATTACAACTGATGCAAATTCATCTGTATTTGAACTTAATTGGCTGTGGAAAATTTTCAAATCATACTTATTATTGTCGTGGGCATATGCATTCTCTTATTAATAACCTGGGGCCTCATGCATAACGCGAAGAACTCACACATGGCGTACGGACAAAAGCGGAAATGTGCTTACGCACAAAAAAATCCAGATGCATAAATCTGTTACAGGTTAATTACAATCAGATGCATTAAACTAATAAACAATATGCAGTTAATTTCAGTGTATTTATAAAGCCATGTCAGGGATGTGGATCTTAAAAAGAAAGGGAAACCACACTGGAACAGTAGCACTGCTTTGACGCTGGGTGTGCCAGACTGCAAAACAGAGCGGAGAACTTGTGTACGCCAGGGTATGAGCTACCATGAAAAAGTGCGTGGCTTTACACTAGGTTTAGATTTTATACATCGCGATTTGAATGTGGAAACATTTGTATGCATCATTTTTGTGCATACACACCATTTACACATGAGGTCTTTGGTGTCTTAGAATTTCATGTTAGTACATGGGTAAGAAATCAGCGGAGTTGCCTGTAGTTAAAATATGTTATATGTGGTCTCCTTCCTCACTCTTACAGCCCTTTTCCTTCCAATTGACCTGTTTTCAGAATGTCCTAGGGATCAATTTGTTTCTGTGTATATTTCAGCCACAGAGGCCAAAAAGGGGTGTGTGTGTGTAGGAGTTGGTGAAGGAGTCGGTGCTAAGGGTTACATTGTTTTTCTAACCATGCAGCAATCTTGACTTATATTTTATTTTGGCCTATATTTGTATTAGCTCATAACAGCTTTTAGCCCATTTTTACTTATTTCTATTGCCTTAGTTATTATATTACCTTATGATGCAGCAGTAGTGTTAAGACACTTGAGTCTCTTTCTTACATTTACTTGTATACCAGCAAAGCTGCCTAAGAAGAATGTTTTTTAAATTAGCATTCCTGCTAGTTTTTAAGATCATTTTATTCTTTCAGAGAAATGACACTTGTTAAGAGCAGCCTACTCAATGCAATAAGCGTACAACATACAACACTTAGGAGCTGCAGCAGGGTCCTAGCAGGGTACTTCAGACTGAACAATGCTTAAAGTGTTTGATTTGTCTGATCATACTGATTTATTAACTCATTTAAGTTCTCCTTCCCAGAAAGTTATTCTTGAAGGTGATTTAAATATCCACATTGAAATTGTTACATGTACGCTGGCAAATGAATTCCTACCCCTGCTGGACTGTTTTGACTTGGTGCCACATGATTTTCCTACTCGCTCTGGTGGTCACACATTAGACGTGGTCTGTATATCTGGGTTATCTGTTGGTAACTCTCACAGCACAGATTTGAGCCTCTTGGACCAGAAGGCAGTGTTTTTCACTGTTTCAGTGCCTTTTTCTGCCCTTAACTGTTAATTTCAAATTTCTATCAGAAAGTTGAAAAATATCTGTCCCTCTGTCCTTACTGAATCCATTTTGGATCTTTTTCTGTCTTCCATTATTCCGTCTACGTTAGATAGTCTTGTTACCACAATAACTAAGCTCTCTAGTCAAAACTAAATGAAATAGCTACTCTAAAACACAAGGAGGTTCCCTTTACACCTTCAGGTCCATGGCATATTTCAATATTATACTGTAGTTTATTAAAGAAGCTGGCCAACATATAGAGAGAATGTCATGTAAGACTGGCCTTACTGTGCGTGCCCAGGCTCTCTGACCATCAAAGGGTCTACAGAGATGCTCAAACTGTAGCTAAGAATGCACACAATTAAAAAGAATCATAGAGAGTGGTTATGATATCCAAAGGTTTTATTTTAGAATTTAATAAACTACTTCAACCTGCAACTGGCCTAATTACCTCTTTCGCTGAAATCTATGAAAATGTTTTTCAATGATCAAATTAAAACCTAAATAATTCAACTAATGAAAGTCCATCCATCTGAGTTAATTTTCTCTGTGTTCCCTCTCCAGCCAGCTCCTTTTCCAAATGTTCACCAGTTTCACCTTCACTTATCAATGACATGCTCTATAAGATGAGGTCTGCTACTCATTTACTGGACCCAGTCCCCACCATCTCCAAATCCTGCCTTTATTCCATAATCCCAAATCTATGCCAGTTACTTTGAAAATTGCTTTTGTATCGTCACCGTTTAGAAAGTCTGGTCTTAATGCTGACAATCTCGACAATTTTCAGCTCAACTCTCACTTACCTTTTCTGTCTAAAGTTCTTGAGTGTGTTGGTTCCTCCCAAATCACCAATTACTTAACTTGTAATAAGCTGATGGACCACTTTCTGTCTGGTTTCAGACAGGACAGGACATTCTCTTTTAAAGAAAATATTTTTAAACTCAAAAAGAAGATATCCAGCAGGAATAATCTTCTTAGCAAACTAGCAAAGACCCTTAGACCCTGTGATCAACGGCCATGGCACTCTGTTATTCAACTGCAGAGTATTGTGCACCAGTATGGGCTAGGTCAAGCCATGCCAACAAGGTTTACCCTGAGCTAAATAGTGCATGTCGAATCATCACCGGCACATTGTGAACAACGTGCCTTCCTGCTTTATACAGGCTGGCTGGAATCGCACCTCCCCATAGATGATGAAAAACCAGTTCAATAGTAGAAAGATTCAAGCAATTGATGGACTCCAAACACCCACTTCACCATCACCTGGAGCTAAATCACCGACTACCTCCTCGTTTGAGCTTTGCCACAGTGGAACCCCTTAATCCAAAGCAGACCACAAAACATAGGCTCGAGATGTGGTGAGATACTGACTGTAGCCCTCCCAATGAAGCTCTTTCTACACCTCAAGAGCATCTACCCAATGGAACATCCCTGTCTAGGAAGGAGTGGATCACGCTTAACCGAGCTAAGTTAAAGATGGGCAAAACAAGGGACAACCTATTAGGATGTGGCCTCACAACAAGCGCTGAATGTCCATGTGGTGAGCCCACCCAAAAAATGGACCACATTCTCCATGAATGTTCCAGAGGTCCTACATGCACCAATAAAGATTATAAGGCTGATTATGTCGCCGCTTTTCCCTGGATATGGCAGTAGTGTGATAAGATATGATGATAAGTCTGGTTTCAAAACACTTCACATTTTAAAACTGCCTTACTTCAAGTAACCAATGATTTTCTAATGACGGCAGACTCTGGGCAAACCTGCATATTAATTCTGTTAGCCCTCAGTGCAGCATTTGATTCAGTCAAACATGATGTTCTGCTATCAGGAATGGAGAACATTCTGGGTTTCTCTGGCACTGCCCACCAGTGGTGTAAGTCCTATGTGACAGCCACAATAGGTCCAGCTCAGCACCAGTCACAGAAGGAGTTCCACAAAGCCCAGTCCTTGGCCCTCTGCTTTTCTCCATCTACATGCTTCCCCTTGGCCTAATTATTTATAGCTTTAAACATGGGTATTATTTATATGTGGGTGATACTCAGCTCTACTTCAGTATTAACAGCAGATGTTCAACTGACCACAGTGAAACTAATACCTGGATATTAATACCTCTTTAAAATTAAACTAGAACAAAATCAAAATCATGTGAATTGGCACTAAGTTCAACCTAAGAACATGTGGTCCTTCTATGGTGATGATCTCATCAGACATTCTTCTTCTGCTAGGGATTTTGGCATCATTTTTGATTCTCCTTTTCATTTCTCCTTTCTTATTTCACCCACATAAATGACATTAAGAAAGTTTCTTACTTCCACCTTTAAAACATTCCCTATGCTCACTAATTCCTCTCTTTTTCTAGTTACTGAGAAGATTATCCATGCTTTTTTTAAATCCCACATTGACTATTCTAAGTCTGTACTGGAGGTGCCGCTTCTAATTTGTTATCAGAGCTCCAGCTGGGTCTGAACGCCACAGCAAGTGTTCTTACATCGACCAGAAACAGCAAGGACATATCATCCATCCTTCTGCACCTTCACTGGCTCTCTGTATCTACTCAGCATGTTTCACCACAGCCTCACATGTCCTAACCAACAACAGTGTGGAAGAAAAGGTAAGCCACAATATTAATTAGAAAATGAGGTCTTTTATTAACATCATAAGGTGGTACATTCTCTTAAAAGAATAAATAAAATTATGAAATATACATGGCGTTTTATAGACTTTTTTTCAAACCCCTTTACATCTGTATTCAAGTAATGTGTGTGAGAATGCGGAATCCACATGTCCTGTTTTCCAGTTCTTCTAATAGGCATTGTATTAAAGCAGGGAATACAGCAGATAGTTTTCTTTTTTTTTTATAGCTTTTGCAAAAACATTTACAGTTTTACAATGACAATAATGAAAAATAAAGAACTCAAAATTGAATACTGCACAACAGAACCATAGGCCAGACTCCAAATCACTGGAGTGCACAGCAAAGGGGCCAGGGATGGGCAATTAACACACGCCTTTATAAGAAAATAGACATTAATTTTTGACTCCTGAACTTTGCTACTTTTCTTTTTGAATTTCGCATCAATACAACTTTGCTAATTTTGTCATCTTTGCAAAAGAAAGACCAGGGACTGGACAGTGCGCACACACAGTGAGGTGTGAGTGTTGCTAGATTGGGATGGTTTCTATACAATCGGATTGGACTTAATCAGATTGCGCAAGTAATATGTGCAATCGGACAACACTGAACTTAATCAAATGGATAGAGGCAGGGCCCGAGCCGGAGGGGGGGGGGGTTCCCAAGAAGTCATTCGACCTATCCCAAACAACTTCTAGCCCAAGATATAAAATATAATAAGCACATAATGAGCAAAATATAATAAGCATTTTATTAAAAACTACAAAACACATAAATTAAGAGTGCCTAGCATATTGGTGTAGTGAAAACTTCAGATCCTACACTTGAATGCCGAAAAAAGGCTTACCTGCCGTGTAACAGGAGGTTTACCTTTTGAATCTTTGTAGCAACTGGTACTTTTTTAAAATAGGGTAAAAGGAGTGAGGAAAAGGGAACTGTAATTGGTCAGATGAATGGTCCCAGAATATAACACAACTATTCTGAATATAAGGTAGGGCTTTCAAGTAGACTTTTATTATTAACTAAATTGTCATCTAATTAACCCAATCAAGCCACCAGGGGAGCAAGCCAGCCAAACTTGGTGGTGGTCCCAGGTCCAGATAAATAGTAATGGTTAGTATCAGGAAGTGTAAAACTTTAGCCAAAACCTTTAATAATGGAATAAATCCAATCAGCTTCAAAAAATGCAAGGGCGTACCTTGTATACGACATGCAGAGGCCTCACCTGACTCTTGTTGGAAGTGAGCAGGGGCTATGGGGCTAATGGAGGGCCCAGCTAAAGCAGTTAGTCCAGAAAAGGAAAACTGGATGAGGGAAAGAAAAGGGAAAGCTGAAGGTAAGAGTGGGGACACTAATGACTACCAT
>JANRMT010062807.1:31295768-31332577 GCA_026402145.1 Polypterus bichir lapradei
TATCTATCTATCTATCTATCTATCTATCTATCTATCTATCTATCTATCTATCTATCTACTGTATCTATCTATCTATCTATCTGCTCTGCCCCACTCAGAGAATTAATACATTGGAGAACTTATTATTATTATTATTATTATTGGATGCACCAAGAGACTTCTACATGGATGTCTATCTATTTGGTGGCTTTTTCTTAACTGCTTAAGAGGATATTGTCACACACATGCACATGGGAGGCAGCTAAAGGGCTTGAGTAAGGGCAGGTCCGATTCAGACAGAGTGCACTGACTCTTTTTCTCCCTTTCCTGCAGACCAGTCACGGGAGATTCCACCTGGTCCTCTTGACATCACTTCCGGGACCAAGCCTATGGAAGAAGACCTTGCTGACTCCGGCCCCTGTGATGTCACGTCCGGGCTCGAGCCTACGGTTGAAGACCATCATGAGCCCGACCCATCTGACCTCACTTCCTGTCTTCCCCTTTAAAATCCTCCACCCTTTCCCTATTCCCTCAGTTCTGTTATGTACTCGTTTTTGTGCACATCAGTGCTGTACTAATTTTTACGACATTGCAGCCAGGATACCAATTATACAGGTTGCTGCCCTAAACCTTACTATGGCTCTGTGTGGAGTTTGTAACAATATGTATACGTATTTACAATCCATTCTTTAATCTCTTTTCTATTATTTTAAATATAATTCATGATGTATTACATTCATTTTTGTGTTAGTAATTCTTACTCACATAGGTTTTCTCTTATTAGCTGAATCAGGTAATTTGTGTCACATGACCAGTGAAACCTCATGATACTTGCATGTTTCTGTTAATTCATAACAATACATTATATAACACATTCTATTTGCTATTATTTAATTGTTCATTACATATTTCATGTTGGTTGCAAATTGATAAGCAAGTTTATTTTGACTGTAATTTGATCAGTGTTTTTATTTAGTCATAGTTGCTTTTTATTGATATTAAAACCATTTGTTTTATAATAAGTTGAGAGCTACACTAGAAGATTCTGGCTAAGATAAAGAACTCCAAGATTCAGAATGTAACACACACAAGCCGTTATTCTTCTTAGGCCAATTTAAAGCCATCTCCTTCATTTTATTATTTACATAATTTACAGTTTGTAACTTAATGTAATTTTCTCCCAAATTATGCTGCAAATCAGGTTTAGTGAACAGTGCTACACCAACATCAGTTTCATTTGAATTGACGGCTTAAGCAGATTTTCTTCTTGGATTTGCCTCCTCCGTCACATCCGCTGCCTCTGAATCTCATTATCCCAAGTCATCAGTGACAGTCATGTATTTTTCCAGGCTTTTTCTTTATTTTCTTTATCTTTACAGTTTGTTTTTATCATTTAGCTTGTAGCAATTAAAAGGCCAATATGATTTGCATTAAACTCCACAACATCAGGTGCTCTGTGACTTAGCAGAAAAGTCACAGCAGCAAAACTCATCTTATGATGGCACTCATAAAAATATCACCATAGTTCAAAAACAACAAAATCATCCATTATCCAACCCGCTATATCCCAACTAGAGGGTCATGGGGGTCTGCTGGAGCCAATCCCAGACAACACAGGGCACAAGGCAGGAAACAAACCCCAGGCAGGGCGCCAGCCCAGCACAGGGCACACACACTAGGGACAATTTAGATAGATAGATAGATAGATAGATACTTTATTATTCCCAAGGGGAAATTCACATAATCCAGCAGCAGCATACTGATACAAAAAACAATATTAAATGAAATAGTAATAGAAATGCATGTAAAAACAGACAATAACTTTGAATGTTATTTAGAATCGCCAATTCACCTAACCTGCATGTCTGTGGGAGGAAACCCAAGTAGACACAGGGAGAACAAGCTAACTCCACACAGGGAGGACCATGCGGGCAGCAAACCCGGGTCTCCTAACTGTGAGGCAGCAGCGCTACCCACTGCGCCACCGTGCCGCCCAACAAAATCATTATTTTAAATAAAATTTCTCAATGTAACTGATAGCTTTTCTAAAAAAAATTTAAAAATTACATTAGGGAAGATTGATTTAGTAAATTCAAATCATTTGATGCTTCTGGTTGTTGAGCCACCGCAACATGCAGTTATGAAGTCTACTGCCACTTTACATCAAGTGTGTCTTTGCAATGAGAGCCAAGCTTAACCCACTAGACTTACTGGCTTTACACACTGGGATAAATATGATCTCTGATTTAAAGATATCCTTAACAAATTACATCCTCTACAAAATGTTAGTCACAGTTAAAATGTTGGTTAGTTTCTGGGTTCTCTACTGACGCAAGTAGAAATTAAACTGTATAATAGTAGCTTTAGGGAAAACAGTAAATAAAATAAGTAAGTATTATAATGAAGTCACTGGAGTGCTGTGTCCAAGGAATTCAGAAATGCTGTAAACTCCCATGAGCAGATGGTGGTGGTCTGCCAGTAAAAGCTGTATTTTATTGCTCCATTGCTGCCCAGTGATTTTGTTCCTGGTCTGATGTTGGTTGCTCTTTTATTTTTCTGTTTCCCTTACTTTCAGTTTGGAGACCAACTGGTTTGATTTCACAGATCCCCCTTTGTTTCACACTGCATTCTGCATCATACCAGCCAGCGTATATTTTGTTCACCTGCAGCTGAACGCAGTCCTCTCCGTCAGGACTCTTCTCAGACCAGTTGTCTGGCTCAAACCCATTATCAAGATCTCTTCTGGCCCAGAAGTTGCAAGAGAAGAGAAGTTATCGGTGCTGAACTGGTAGCTGCACTCCAAAGTGAGACATCTGAAACACACTTTTACACTTAGTCTGAGATTCTCAGCAACTGGAAACAGAAGAATAAACACACTTTTGTCATTAGAGTATACAGATGAAAGAAAAGGATGCATGTAGTTTAGTCTGAGTAAGGTACAATTCTGAGGTCTGAAGATAGAGGCTGCTCTGCACATTAGACCCCTAAAGCATGTATTATCTCATTTCTAAGGGACTTTGTATTGTCGTGATTTGTTTATACCAATCAAATTGAAACTGCCCCATTTTACTTTGTACTAAGCAATGTTTAAGTGTTTATTTATGATAATATTTTAGGCAATTTATTGTTAGTGTATTATTTTTATAAAATTGTATGAGTGCTCCAAGCCTGTACTAGGAGTACTATACAAAATAAATTGAAATATACGGGGGACGTATATTTTCATTGCAAATGGTGAAGGTGGGAGGAGTAATAATTGGGCATTAAAAAGTTGGTATGACGTTGGGAAAATTACATCGCAAATGAAGGTGACTATGTAGAAAGGTGTTGTAATTTGTTTTTGAAATTCTTAAGTAGAGTTAAAAAAAAGTGCAGAAACCTTTTGAACGTCCCTCATATTTTATACATCGCTGTTGTTACTGTCATTTGCGCTGATATTTAGCATCAAGAAACTTAAAAGAGCAAAGAGCAGTTACCAGCATCTTGTAGTGAAAAGAAACATGGCAGTTTGTCCACAAACAATGAGATATCATTGTGTTAGGATGAAAACAGAAAAAAACATACAAAATTCTGTGTCCATGGCATAATTTAGATGAATCTGAGATAGACTTGCATGTGGAAAAATTCAGAACTCCATTCTTGACCAAGTTTACTAATTTGAGGTGTGTGAGTTACCTCAGCCGGAAAAGGGTGGAGTGCCCTCTCAGGGTTGGGGGAGAGATCCTGCCCCAAGTGGAGGAGTTCAAGTATCTCGGGGTCTTGTTCACGAGTGAGGGAAGAGCGTGAGATCGACAGGTGCGGCATCCGCAGTGATGCGGGCTCTGCATTGGTCTGTCGTGGTGAAAAAGGAGCTGGGCCGTAAGGCAAAGCTCTCAATTTACCAGTCGATCTACGTTCCTACCCTCACCTATGGTCATGAGCTATGGGTAGTGACCGAAAGAATGAGATCGTGAATACAAGCGGCTGAAATGAGTTTCCTCCGCAGGGTGTCTGGGCTTTCCCTTAAAGATAGGGTGAGAAGCTCAGTCATCCGGGAGGAGCTCAGAGTAGAGCCGCTGCTCCTCCGCATCGAGGGGAGTCAGATGAGGTGGCTCGGGCATCTGATCAGTATGCCTCCTGGACGCCTCCCTGGTGAGGTGTTCCAGGCACATCCAACCGGGAGGAGACCCTGGGGAAGACCCAGGACACGCTGGAGGGACTATGTCTCCCACCTGGCCTGGGAACGCCTTGGGATTCTCCCGGAAGAGCTGGAAGAAGTGGCCAGGGAGAGGGAAGTCTGGGCCTCTCTGCTTAAGCTGCTGCCCCCGCCACCCGACCTCGGATAAGTGGAAGAGGATGGATGGATGGATGGATGGAGTTACCGACATATTCATTTTACATATACTCAGACAGATACATGCATTTGTAACAATATACTTTTGTATATGTATGTCTGTAATACTAGGGCTACAGAAGTTACTTTTCTTTCTAGAAAGATTACTTTGCTAAAGAATTCATGTGTATGAAACTGAATAAAAAGTTGATAATGAGTAAAAATATAATTAATAATTCTTTACATTTATATAGTGCTTTTATCACTGCTCAAAGCGCTCTCCACACAGGGAGGACCCAGGAAATGAACCCACAATCTCCTTACCGCAAAGCAGCAGCACTACCACGGCGCCACCTGTGAGGATAATGATGGCTGTGTCAGAATATTTTGTTAATATCAGTAAAACCAATCCTTTATTATCTTGGACTCTATTCATATTTGATCTTTTTTCCTGGCTGGTGATAAGAATTCTAAACAAGTATAATGAGGGAATTTTGGAAAAACCCTGCATTAATAACAATGCAAAAGAACTGTAAAATATTTTAAAAAGCCAAAAATGTCATTCTCCTTTAAACTTAAAATGCTATATATTAGTTTTGCTAGAGTTGTATAGAATGTAACCATTATGTTTTAGATTTATTTTTTAATAATTAATTTGATATGCTTAACTTTGTATTTTGCAGAGGCTATTATAATACATTTGACAGAGAAGATGAATTGCAGATTATGCCATCACTTACCTCCAATAGAATGTTGTACCTCCTGATATGGATCTTTTTTTTTTTTTTTTTTGTGCTTCTCTAAAATTTTAATTTCCCCCTAGCTTTGGGGACAGTAAAAATTACATCATCTTTTTCAACATCTGCAAGTTGTGCCTGCTTAAATCAGAAGCTCAACAAACTGTAGGGCAGAATTCCTTTCTCCTCCAGATACAGGGAGATGAAGAGCTTCCCAATTCCTTGGTTGTGGAAGCTGCAAATACCATTGCATAGGAGACCAATGTGCCACCAGTTCCAGTCGTAGACCATTTTATTTGTTTTGGAGATAACCCAAAGAATCCAGCCTGTTCTACACAACGCACATCTGAACCTTGGAAGTTTGTCCAAGGAGGTAAACATGCTGGCTAGTATTCTTTTACTCACCCCCTGACAGAGACAGGCAACTGGAAAGTTGGGAAATGAATCTGCGACCAGTGGCCCCTCCATGCCATCATATTTTATACCATCTGGCCCGGTATTAACATTTCTGCTGACAGGTCAGGTGTGAAATTGAGGGTTTGATTCTGATCTTATATTTCAGCCAGGGCTCCTCATTTGTGTACATTTTGGTCATTTTTCATGTTATCTCTGCTAATTATTTAGTTTCTTTAATTCTAAGCATCTTTACAGTCGTTATGTTCAATGTACTTTGTGCGTAGTCCACAAAAAGGGACTGCACTCAGCCCTATTAAGGCAGAGACAAACCAAAGTTCCTTGTGGTTCATTGAATGTGCTTGTGGTGTGGTTTCATGGATTTGTGTTTTTTCTTGTGCTTTGTGTATTTCTGGATTTTTGACCTTATACTCTTTTATTGCCTTATATTTTCAGGCAACTCCTTTGGCCCCTTTTGCTCCTTGGAGCTTATTTTGTTCTTCAGAGGAATTTTTAAATCGTAAATCTGTTTATTTTTTAAAACTTTTCTTCCCACTTTTGTTACTGGCTAAGGTTTTTGAAGGTATTTCCCCCTCTAGAGGACATTTGGTAAAATTGTTTAAGACTTTGTACTTTAGGAACTCAATAATTCACAACATCTGCTACATTCTGTTCCCATTGCTACACAACCAGCTAGGAGGGGTCCGTTCTGCTCAGTGGCCATTCGTTGGAGGTTTTCTTCTTTATCCAACTGGTCTGCACCCCTGATAATTTGTGATTACATTATCAGCAAAGCAAAGCCCAAAGCAGCTATGACGTGCTGCTTCCAGGGAGCCAACATTTTGGACATCATTACAAAGATCTCTGTGCTATTAGGGGTCATTTTGTTGTTCAAAATGTATTTATTCATGTCAGCACCAATGATACCTCTCTCCAGCAATCTGAGGTACTAAAATTTGATTGTTATTTCCCTTTTTTGACTTGCCAAAGGTAGATCGAAAAACTATTTTATTCTTTGGTCGAATCTTGAGTAATTTCAGGCTGAAAAACGTTGACAATTTTAACATCTATTGGAAACATGCATAATTTTTCTGAAACAAAAGTGTACTTCTGAGCAAATACAAGATTAGTATTTTAACATGAAATAGTTTTTATCCACTTTTAAAAGCAATTCCATTCAATTACTTATATTAGACCTAATGTTTTTACCCATAAAATAAAAAAAACGTCTCTAGATAATGTGATTTTGTCCCACATTTGCCATTCACACCCAGGTTGATAATACAATGAGCTTAGTATGGCACTTTTTAATATAAGATCACTCACAAGTAAGACAGGTTTGTTAAGGACTGGGTCAACAGTGAAATGTAAAACCTGCTAAAAGGAGTTTCTTTCAGTGTAAAACAAGGAATATTACTCCATATTTATGTCTCTTGTTCATATCACTCAGATAAGTACAGTACATTTTTAAAAACATATTAATTTTCCACATGGAGACACATTAAAATGCCCCATGGAGCGTCAACTTTCATTCTGTCTTAGATGCAACTTTAGAATTGCTACAGCAAAAATTGTCATCATAATTGAAAAAATGGACATCATACCGTCAGAACAATCACAACACATGTCCGAAAACAATAAAATGTGTACAATTGACGGGAAATGTGTCATTAAATACATTTTTATACATGTGGTCTGTCCATATTTTGGCTTTTTTTTTTAAGCAAAAAGTGTCATTTTGCACTTGTTCTTCTATAAATGTTTTTGCTAATTATAATAGTGTGCTAAAGTAGTAGATAGTGTAGCACCAGAAAATTATAGCAATGTTTTGTAAAATGCTTTGGAAAAATTATACTATCTGCAGAATGCAAGAGAGAGTACAAAACACTCTCACAAAGAAAGTTATGAAATATAACAGTGACTCACAAAGAGAAAGACAAGCATATTTTTTGAAAATTATTGTAGACATTTGCAGCTGTTTTATTGTAAAAACAGAATAATAACAGTTTTTTTTGGTTATATAATTTATGCGCTAAAATACCAATAACGTCTTAGGGTATAATCCAATTTTCAGCTCAACATTAGTTCTGAAAATTCAACAAACAAAGAAGGGACCCATGTGGACCTCACTTACCCTGAGTCACCTGATTTGTAACAGGACAGCATTCATCTAAAGCTCTAAATTTGAAAGTCAGGTCAGTGTGATTCTTACTAAGTGATGAATACCGGGAATGAAGTTCACTCTGGTTAGATTGTAGCTCACTGTAGCTTTCTTTCAGTGCTGAGTTTTTATTTTTCAGTTGTGTCACATTTTGCTGCAGCACAGTGAAGTTTTCTTTCAAAAATGTCCTTCTTGGATTCTGAAATGGTTGAGCTGCAGTGCATCCTTATTTTCTTTATATTTACTTGCAGTGACATCTAAAGAACCAAAAATATTACACTTAATATAATGAAGAAGCTGCATGAGTTCAGAGTCTTGTCAAGTCACTACCTGTATATGACAGTTTTCTTCCATCACTTAAAGATGTATATATTAGATAAATTTGCAGCACAAGTTTTACACATTATGTGTTAGTGAGTGAGGTCTGTAATGATGTTTTACTGTCTGCTTATTTCTATGTTATATTTAACTAGCGGTTTTGCAGTCTTCTCTAAGTGTATAAATAATATCTGTTTCTTTAAGTAGTTTCTCCTTACAGCATAGTGGTAAGGGTTCTTTTTCTTGTGGAAGTGCTGTTACATGAACAATATGCCCAAATTTTTGGGACACCTGACCATCACACCTATGTGAACTTATTGGACATCCCATTCCAAAACCATGGTATCGATATGGAGTTGCCCTCCTGCTTTGCAGCTATAACAGTCTCCACTCTTCTTTCCACCAGATTGTGAAGTGTTTCTATGGGAATTTGTGCCCAATCACCTAAAAGAGCATCTGTGAGGTCAGATACTGATGTTAGATTAAAAGACCTGGCTTGCCATCACCATTTCAAGTCATCTCAAAAATGTCCAATCTGACTGCGGTCAGGATGTGACCAGGTAATTGTTAAAAGAAGCCCAACTTTATTATCTACTGGGTTTGTGCTTAAGTTTCTATTTTTATCTTCTGACCTTATGCTTAAAAGCTAAAGGTGTTATTTTAATATCCCCTATGACAAAGGTTTGAACTATTATGAAAAGGCATTTTTAGCTCTTTTATAGGAAAAAAATATAAAGCTTAAGAGAAAAGGTCATATTTTAAGGCATAATCATTGTTGTATTGTAATGCTTAGGCTAAGTTTCCTGTTGATGGACCCAGCTAGATTTAAAAAGGAAAACCATTGTCTTGCCAACCATGAATACAGAATAAGCCTGCAAAATCTCATGCTTATAAGTGCACCTGTTAAACACATTTAAAAAATCACGTACTGACAGGACTGTCAACCAAGTGGGTCGGGTTGATTCTGGTTATTTAAAGTATCAACATTTGTCTTGTTCCATTAGCCACTGGGTGTAACCAATCATGTTAATAGTTTTCTGATTATGTAACTAATTCCTTGGAATTATGATCTAATCAGTAAAGTATAAATACAGTATAGCGCAGAAGGCGCTCCTTTCCTTTGTAACATTTGCTAATAAGATGCTTGTACTGTATGTAGGTGTTACCCCTCGAAGACTTAGATAATAAAGAAGAATGACTGAAGAGGTGTATTAGACAATATATCCCTAACAATATCCATTGTTTTCAGCATTTGGAGTTAGAACTCAACTACTGCTACAGGTATACCAGTGCTGAGCTTTTAATTCTTCATAGCAACTTCATCCACAGAGATGGACCCAACCCCATTCCAATGCTTCTGACAATCCAAGGAGGGTTTAATGAACTGGATTTAGCAATTCTTTCTTCCATCTCTCAATGAAATTTCTAATTAACGTCAGCTTAGCTTCTCCAATGCTGAGAACAGCCTGTTTGACATTCTCCCTACCCTTTCCAAGTCATTAAATGATTTTCCAGAACATTTTTGAAGTCATCTGAAATTCATTCTTCATGACCTCACCAAATTCAACTCACACACAGCATTTTCCATCAGCCACAACTGTAGAAGCCACCTGTAAGGAATGCTAGTAGCTTTTAGTCAAATCTGGAGAACTTATTGCTGAGACTGCACACAAGACCACTTTGCTCATCTGCGCAAATTCTCTTACTGATGATATCCATCATGAGTTCTTAGAATTAACACCAGGAAAAGCACAAAAAGGTTTTGGCCAAAGCTACTTGCTGTTGCCTCAACTAGTGAAGTATAGAATAGAAATCATTCTGATTATACGTCCCTAACCTATAAATATTGAACATGAGCTCATTTTAAACAGAAGTATTCACTAGTCATTTTCTTTGTACCCTCATAACCCATTTAGGTCTTATAGGTCTGTGCAAAGAGCACTCCAGCAGTACATTTTTTCTCCATTGCCCACAGTGTTATGCATCCTTTGGAATGAAGCCTTTTCATTTCATGTCATCTTAAACCATCTCCAGCCACATCTCCTTTGGCCTCCCTCTGGGTCTCATCAACTCCACCTGCATTTTGGTGCATCTCTTTCCTCTATCTCCTCTATCTCTCTTTGTCCACAGATTTGTACCTATTGCCTCCAATCTAAGTTTTTTTTTTGTTTTCTTTTTTTAAACTCTGCATTCATCTTCATCTGACTTTAATGAACAAAACCAAAGTAGATATCTGATATGTGCTGACAGAATGTTTTTATTTTTTTTTTCTGGCAAGCAAGCATATCTGAGATTGGTGCATTTGTGTTTAAAATGGCTGGATAATGTGGTGATGGAAGTGAAGAGAGTGAGTCAGCCTGTTGTAGTTGTTATGACTATTATTGGTAAACTAGTAAATCACAGATGACTGTTGTCTTGACATATGCTGTACAGGTTGCCAGAAGAGACAAACAGAAAGATACAGGTGAGTAGCCCAGTGACGGTGATGACTCTACTGGATGGCTACCTGAATGGGCATGTTGGGGGCAAGGTTGATGGTTGTAAAGGAGTTATTTGGGGGTTTTGTCTTCATTACCATGAATGTTGGGATTGAGAGGATTCCGGAGTTGCAGACATGATGGAAATGGTTGTCTGCAGCACAATATTTAAAAAGGAGGACAATTAGTTTGTGACGTTTGAATTTGATGGTGGTAGGAACATACAAAAATGGTGAAAAATATGAAAGTGATCACTAAAGAAGACTGTTCATTACAACATTATTTTTAGAATATCTTTTAGCTATGGAAAAATAACACATGAACAATCTATAACTAATACAGAAATTCAGTAAAGATGCATGTCTGAAACTGAGAACAGACAGTGAAGTCACCCCAAAGATGAACGTTCGATATGTGCAAAAAATGTGTCTACAAATAAGAATACACAATTAATTTGGGCGCCAAATCCAGTGTCTCTAGGAAGGTCAAAAACTCCAGACAGTTGTTTGGGGCATATGAATAAACAACAACAAAAATGTTGCTCTTTGCAACACAAAGACATGAAGAGGCAATCCTCTGAACTACCTGCCTAGAAATGTGAGGGCTATATATAAGAGAGGCCAATCTTGATTGAGAAGTTTGGTTCAAGGTAAATTCTATATGTAAAAGGAAGTCTGCCTAAGTCTTGCCAGCATTTTTTAAAATTTTAAGCAGAGCAGTTTCACGGCTGTGCTGACTAAAAGGTTTCCATCAGCATATCACAAGTGAAATTACTGGTGAGCTTGGAGGCCAGAACATTCTCAAGAACTTTAGATAGAAAAGATGAGTTACAAGTGGGCTAAAAAATTGTAGTGACTGTCAATATCGAGGCAAAACGTCTTTAATGTTGGGGTTACAAAAGCATTTTTTCAAAGTAGTTGGCACAGTACCAGTGTCAAGAGATGTATTTATTAAGGTCATAACATGTACATGTATATACTGCAGTAATTTTGTTCGTCATTACACTTCCTACTCATTCTTCATTTTGTGATTGATCAAAGCTTACGGAGCTCTACACTTTTTTTTAATTTGAACCCAGCCATTAGACACTTTCTGGCTAACTCCTCATTTACGAGTGGATCTGCCTGTTGCAGGGAAACCTGCTATAATTTACTTAAAATATTCATGAGGTGAGGCAGCACGGTGGCTCAGTGGGTAGCGCTGCTGCCACACAGTTAGGAGACCCCGGTTCTCTTCCCGGGTTCTTCCTGCATGGAGTTTGCATGTTCTCCCCGTGTCTGCGTGAGTTTCCTCCCACAGTCCAAAGACATGCAGGTTAGGTGCATTGGTGATTCTAAATTGTCCCTAGTGTGTGCTTGGGGCATGTGTGTGTGTGTGTCCTGCGGTAGGCTGGTGCCCTGCCCGGGATTCGTTCCTTGCCTTTTGCCCTGTGTTGGCTAGAATTGGCTCCCGTGACCCTGTAGTTAGGATATAGCAGGTTGGATAATGAATGGATGGATTATCTCTAATCTGACTTCTTTATGACGTTCTACTTTGTCATCTACTCTTTGTCTTTTATATCCAGCCCCGGGTGTGGTTAAATCTCTTGGCACAAAGTCTTGTCTCGCGGGATGTGAAAGTGTCTCTCTGAGAAAGACACGTCTCATCTCTCTTCCCAAGATTTTTTTATTATAATAGAGAGTCATTAACAAGATTACTAGGAGCGCATTTTTTCATTCAAGTAGCATTGTAAATGTTAGACCACTTATAACATTTCAAAATACTGAGAAATTAATTGAAATTTTTACCTTTAGTCGATAAGATTGCTGTAATGCACTCTCAACTGGTCTACCTAAGAAATCGGTTGCAATTTGTGCAGAATGTAGCAGTAAGAATCTTAACTAGAAAAAGAAAATCTGAACACACCTCACCAATCTTAGCATCATTACATTGGTTACCAGTGCCATTTAGAATTGATTTTAAAATATTACTAATGGTACCTGAAGCTTTAAATATTCTTGCAAGTTGTAACCTCAGATCTTCCATACAGTTGTTAGTACTGCTGCTTTAGAGCTCAGATCACATTTTGTCCACAATAATCCATCCAACATAGCTGTCTGACATTTCCCTAGCCCTCAATGACTCTTAAAAGACCATTGCACCATTATAATCTACTCAAAGCTAGTTCAGTTCCTCCTTCCCCATTGCCTTCAATGCATTTTGCTAATTGTAAGGCCATTTAAGACAAAGAAACAAGAGCTGTTCTTCACTTGGAGGAATTTGGAAGTAACTAGTCTCTCATGTAGCTGAATGAGCACACTGGCATTTAAGAAGCATATTGGAGTATTGAACATTTTAGCTATTTAGTTTTTCAAAGATACAGAATGTCTGAACCAAAATAAATTTATAGGGTATCTGTTATCTCATAATGCAAAGAAGTGAAACTGTTTCCTACATATGGAATAATGTTGGTATATACAAGATCATTTCTAGAATGTATGATAGGAGATATAATCTTGTACATGTGAGTTAGTATGTCATACAGGTCGTATATCATAGGTTCACATAATACAAAAACCCCATCCATTTTATTTTTTCATTGTGCAGTTCAGCTCTACTCTCTGGAGAAGACAGATTAATTAAATGGTGCACTGAAATAATAAGACTTCATATCTTACAATAGCCCCTCGATGACAAAATTATTAGCTTCACCACTTAACAAAATTTTTCCCTTTATTTTAGTTGTGTACAAAGCTCCACAATTACAGTAAGCACATAAACTCTAAGAAGTTGCATTAAGCTTCATGAAACACACTCACAGTGCACAATCAGGGATGTGATGACAACCAGTATGAAAGAATACACCAACACAAGCAGCAGCTTTGAACACCTTAGCCTTCGTGTGTCATTAGCTGGCGGTTATAATAAGAGACAAAAAAAAAAATATATGTGCAATTATAATAAGAGCACTGAAGAAAAAGCCTAACTACAGCTACAGTACATCTTAGGTTGGTGAGGGGATTGTGGTCTCACATTTTAACTTTTGATTTCACTAGATTGATTTTTTGTGTACAGCAGATTTCTACTCAACTGTGCTATAAGCATCTGGGAAACAAAAACTATAGTCAGACATTAAACATACCATAGAAACTGACATAATTGTAAAGATGGTATCCAGGGTAATGGCGCCCTATATCAATTTTACACATCCAGCTGCTGGAATCTGATAATATTCTGACTTTACTTATGTAACTATGTTATTAGTCTGGGGTTCGAGCCTTCATCACTGTGCACACTGCTAGTGTCACTTATCTCATAAACATAATTTTTTAGGGTTTCGAAATGTTAAAGCAGAACACAGAGGATTCACTTTGCCTCTTTTGAAGTTGTGTCTTTCTGATCTGCACTCAAATAATTGCACACCACTGATTGCTGAGCTTGATGTGGCATCACATTGTGTTGTCATCATAAGGCAGAGTCCTCATCTGCGAGGTCACATCTGGAGAAACACACTGGCATTCATAATCAAGCAACATGTATGCATTCTGTCTCGTTTCAATTTCAACAACATTTGCTTTAAAAAGTTATTCAGATTTTCCACTTCTTTACAGCAGTATATTTCTATATGTTCTTTCTCACAATGGGATGCTGTGTTTCTAGTTTGCTCTTTTAACTTTGTGATCCCAAGATCTATGATCTATCTGTTGCAATCTACATTTTTTTCACGGAACATCCAGTGATTTCTTAGAGCTCATCCAGCTACTCCTGTTTCTAAATGCACATTCATTTTAAGTTTTATTTTTGGACACTTTGTTAGGTTTACAGAAGGCAAGAAAAGTAAAGTCCAACAAAGTGTTTATGTTCTGCCTGCTGTGTTGAAATGGTCAGAAGGGGACCTAAAGAAGGTAAAAGCTATACATAATACAGAATATGGTGCAATTTTAAAATACATTAACCACTTCAATTACTTTACATAAGTGAAGTACCACTTTATTTTCATAAAAGTACTTAACCAATGTTTAACTCTTCGTAGGCGACATTCTCTTTTGGAGCTACTTGAGAAAGATAACAATCATTAATAACAGCGTGAGGTCTGTGTATCAATAATTTCATTTAGAATAATTGTCTAACTTATGACCAAAATGTATTCCTGAGAAACCCACTCATAAGACAAGCTCTAATAATTTGAAGTGTAATTACCATGAATTTAAATAAGAAAAACATATGCATTGTTAAATTCACAAATTGATACCCATTTTCCTGTATTATCATCATATGCTATAAACATGAACACAATCACTTCACAGTAATTATTATAATGCACTTTAAAGAGGCATTTCCTTTTCATAAATGACTTGATATACAACTTCTTACCACCTCCCATTGAGCCTGTTTTTAGCCACTGCATTACACAGCGTACACGTTGTGGAGGACTGCCGGCTTCTCATGCCGGTCCTCACCCCCAGGCCGCCAGGAGGAGCCCTCCCGACAGCAGGATAGTGCCCCGAGGTCCAGCAGGGCCTCATGGACTTTGTAGTATTTATACACAACCCTGCTGGATACCTTGGGGGCCACCAGGAATCGCTGTGGGGGGGGGGCTTATAGGCTCTTTTGTGCCTTATGACCCGGGGGTACGTCATGGTCATGTGACAGGAAGGAAAGACGTGCTCCAGGGTTGAAGAAAAGGACTGTTTGCCCTGACCCGGAAGGAATAAGGAACTGTGGACTGTTGGGACAGGAACACCTCCGGGTCAGGGGCTATAAAAGGACGGTGCCTCAGTCCAGACACTGAGCTGAGCTGGGAAGTAGAGGAGCAAGTGTCTGGGCGAGGAGGAGGATTGTTAGAAGAGTTTATTGTGTTTATTATAGTTGGGATTAGTGAATAATTTATGAGTAGTGTGGAAGGTGCTTGGTGCACTGAGGAAAAGATAAATAAAGAGTCTTGGACTTTTATCCGGTGTCCGGAGTTGTACCTGAGGGTTCAAGGGAGCACTAGCGCCCCCTACTGCCACAACATACAATTGCAAACAAAGCAAACTGATGGTACACATTGTTTGTTTGCACAGCGGTTGCCCTAAAATTTAAATAAACAACAGCAAAAGAGTAACATTAAAGACAAAAAATAACTCTCACAATATCACAAAAACTGAGCAAACTGAGAATGAAGAGAAGAGACAGATGGTTTTGCATCATTGCTTTGGGCAAGTTGGAGATTGTGATGGTAAGTGAAAGGGTGATGGACATGGAAGAGGGGAAGAGAAAAACAATGCTTTCTTTGAAATCCATTTCTGGATCATCCACATTTTCTGCTACCTTGGGCACATTCCTCAAATGAGAAAAACACCGTGAAGTATCTTCAACCAGGTGAGATAAAATAGGATACTGCACTGTACAGAACAGCACAAATATGAAGAGTGCCACATTGCACCTGAAAGAGAATAAAAGCATGCAGAAATACACCAGTGACTCAAATAAGATATTTTATGAATAGATATATACACATACACAAACACACACACACATATATATATGAAAGGTTGGACACTACAAAGATGTGCAGCAGGTTAGGGTGATAAAGGATAAAGATGGAAACGTACTCACAAGTGAGGAGGGTGTGTTGAGCAGATGGAAAGAGTACTTTGAGAGGCTGATGAATGAAGAGAATGAGAGAGAGAGAAGGTTTGGATGATGTGGAGATAGTGAATCAGGAAGTGCAATGAATTTGCAAGGAGGAAGTAAGGACAGCTATGGAGAGGATGAAGAATAGAAAGGCCGTTGGTCCTAATGACATACCTGTGGAAGCATGGATGTGTTTAGGAGAGATGGGAGTGGAGATTTTAACCAGATTGTTTAATGCAATCTAGGAAAGTGAGGAAGCATATGACAGGGTGCCTCGAGAGGAGCTGTGGTATTGTATGAGGAGTGAAAGTGAAGGTCTACAGGACAGTAGTGAGACCAGCTATGCTATATGGGTTGGACACGGTGGCACTGACCAGAAAGCAGGAGACAGAGCTTGAGGTGGAGTTAAAGATGCTAAGCTTTGCAATGGGTGTGACGAGGATGGACAGGATCAGAAATGAGTACATTAGAGGGTCAGCTTAAGTTGGACAGTTGGGAGTCAACCACTGTGGCAACCCCTAATGGGAGCAGCCAAAAGAAGAAGAAGACTGTCCTGGTTTGCAAAATCTGCAATTTTTAAATAATAAATGCCTATATTTTTGTTATATTTGGTTCAGGACAAACAAGAAGAACTTAATTTTACAAGGGCAATTAAACATTAAAACATCTTCTCTTTCTGAGTTTTATCAGCAGTCGTGTAAAAGAAGCAGAAGCTCAGGAAATGGCTGTGATACTTTGGCCATATTGATTTCTTTATAACTTGCAAACAGATGGACACAATGGGACTAGGAAATGCCAAACTGGTTACAGCTTGGGATAGGAAGGAGTTCAAACTGGGTTGATTATTTTATTGCTTGGGAAATGTACATGCATAACAGATCAAAGAGGTCTGAGTGAATTGACAACCAGCCAATCAAATGTGTGAAACATTAGATACTCCAAAACCACATGTGGAATTTTAATATCAAAATGGCTTGTCTGACAGACCAAAAGCAGCGATATCAGGAGATGGTGAGAGCAATGTCAGGAGTTGGAGGAGAGAGTGAGACGTATGACCGTTTTCATCTGATTGTCACTGAAAGCATCTCATGAGAAACATCTATTGCTAAGTCAAAAGCTGCCCTAGGACATTCATCTTTCACATTCTTTGTGAGCTAATGTCTAAAGACTATATATATCCAGACTGTGTGCTATCTGCATTTTCTTTTATATTTTCCTCTACTGGTATTGTTCTTTAAAAAATATTAAGTTGTTTTTCACTTTCCATACTTTGTCTTTATATCTAGAGTGACTGAAACGATAAGCTGAAAATTAAATTAAGACCTCTAACATTAGCTGCCCATATGTTTTATCAAAGCTAAGAGGTTGATCCTCGAAAGAAAAGACAACTGCAGAGTATATTGTTTGATTGGTAAGTGGCATTACCAGAAGATTTGCTCTTTTAATTGTGTCGTGATGACACCTGTATGTTCGTTAGTGCGGGTGATAGTAAGTTCTTAAGTAGAGACTCCTATAGAATATTGTGAGATATATTAAGGTTCCATTGTCTATTTAAGGATATTTATGTAAGTAAAGACTCCTGTAGAATACTGTGAGATGTGTTCTCCTTTGTCTGTTTAAGGATATCTGTGTGTGAATGTGAGGGGGTTCTAAGTAGAATATTGCTGGGTGACTAACAATTAGGCTTTCACCTGAGACTTAGTCTACAGGATCCCTTTGTTTATGTGTATCTGTATGTGTGATAATCTTAAGGTGCGAAAGTAGTAGCAACCTAATAATGGACTTGGCTAGTCCTACAAAAACTATTTTTTTCTTTTCTTTGTATTTGTTGCTTCCTGCATGTTTTTTTTTTAGTCCTAGACTGACTCAGGAAGGCTGAAATTTCTAGGTTGAAAGAAGACCGACACACTGAATGTCATGTTGCTGTATGGGCTGGATGCCATCATTTCCAACGATGGCCTGTGAACGGTGGGCTTTTCAGATGATATATGAAAATTCTGAGGTCACAGGTGGCCACAGAGGACAAGGTCAATGCTTTAGCCCTGTGGAGGGACCTTTTGTGTGTGTTGTTGTTCTTGGGTTATTAAGACCAAGTCATTACCCAAGAACCTCAAATTGCTTTATATTAATTTTGTCCAGGGGCCATTTGCTTTAGCCACTGTCACTTGAAACTTTTGAAATTCATTTATAATTGAGTTTGAGTATGTGTATAAAGACTACTGGGTAGATCATTTGGATGGCAAAACAACAGAAGAGTGAACTGCAAATTGGACATTTTTTTAATTGTACTTTTTATTTTCTAGTTTTTGTTTTTGCACATAGACACTAGATCTGTGGTTTTCAAGTTCAGTCCCAGTTGATACCTTTGGCTGCAGGGTTGTGGTCTAAACCAGTAGCTTGACGTTTTTACTCTTATACAGCATAGTATAATGATTTAATTCATGAGAAGTTCAGAAATATGTGTATTTTGCTGCATGTATTAAATGCTTAACATTTTTTTGTCTTTTTCTTTTAAAAAAACATCTGCAGAGTTTGCATGCTTAGTTGTATTAGATCAATTAGAGATAAGCAGTGCAGACACAAGTACAAACAACATGGATGATAAAAGAGGAGCCGTTACTTAAGTGTCACATTTATAATCAGTTGTGCACTCATAATTAAGAAACAGCTGAAATAACAAGAACATTAAAAAGCACCAACATCTTTAAAAAAAGATTACGGCAAAACAAAAATTCATAAGTCTTCTCCATGTAAAACATAAATATATACCGCTTTGGACTAAAAATGACAGTTATAATATCTGGATTGATACCAAAAAAGGACAGAAACTACAAAATATGGTATTGCTTATTAGGAGGAGACATGGGATTAAAAGCAGAAGTTGGTTGGAATGAAAATACTGTATGTAGCCACAGGTGTCCCCAGGACTAAACTTGAGGGCCTCTTGAATTAATGTTTTTGGAAAGTTGTTTTTTTTTTTTACATTTTATTGATTTTATTAAAATCCAACAGCAATCTATACAAGCAAGTCAAGTTCAACAAAACTAGGTTCGAAACATAAATCAATCCCCACCCAAAAGTTATTTTTATTATTGCTATGATTATTAAATGTTTCCTGCTTGTTTCTGGGAACACACCAGTCATAAGCTACAAGTAGGGTGTTGTCTTACATTGTGTTCTATGCTTTTCAGTTGCAGTGATGGTGGTTAAAGACAGTACTTAACACAATTTCCGTTTTCTTCTGTTTGTTATCACACCAGCCTTTTCAGTACTTAAGTCTTCTGTTGTTGAGTTTTTTTTCAAATTACACCACATCAACCCACCAAGGCTGGGTGACACTTTAAGGACTCAGCCCATCTTTAGCCAATTTACAGAAGTTACCCTGCCCTGGTTGACAGCATAATGTTGTCCATCCTACAAATGTCAAGTTCTTTCATAATCTCTCATTACACATTTAATCACAACACCACGGAGAAACACTAGATCTCCATTTTTATCTTGCCAATCTACCTAACATCAAAGAGGTTAAAGATACAGGATAAATAATCATCTAAAACAACAGAGAAGTTTTTCAGCCATCTCCACGTTTCCTGACAAAGTAAGTTCATGAAAAAGAAGTAGAGGCCAGGAGATGACATTATCAGAAGTCGCCTCAACACTGGTGCAGTCGCGCTACTGCTGTTATGTAAACTGCTGCTTTAAGTAGTAAAGGAGTAAAAGTTGTGGCATACAGTGCAAAGAATCTAATTATTAGTGGCTGACAGGGCCTACCTGTGTGGTGTTCTTCCTTATTCTGTTTAGTCTGTTCTGCTGTGGCATAAACATCTTCAGTGGATCTCTCAAGTGAGCTGTAAATGCCATCTGTCCCCATGTCTGCTGCAATCTGCAAAATGAGTGAAGAAAAGAGGAAGATGAAGTCTTGTTTAAAAATGTAATCTAAAACGGCCTAATATGGTCAGACTGTGTTTGTCAAGTGTTTCACACTGAATCTTTTACTTTTTTAGTGGCATACAGTTTGTTTGATATTCAGTGTTTTCTAAAGATGTCAGTCATGTCTCCATCTAAAGGGATTTGGTTCATTTGGACTTCACTAAGTCCTGAGTTCTTTTGGACCCTCAACTACATGGCCACCAGCATTACTCATGGCTTTGATCCAAGGAGGGTTTACCAAAAGAACTGAAAGCAATACACAGAATTTACAGAAGGTATCAAGAGAAAACTGAGATATCAGTGACACACAGGCCTGGAGACATGAAGTGAATCTAAAATTAAACAGATAGACAGACACAGGGAGAGGCCTGCAGAAAATGAATGCAGGCGAGGCCAAGAAGCTAGTGCGCTGTAACTGAGTGCCCACTAGCACATCCCTCCACTGAATTAAGAAAGAAAAAAACACGTTTAAAATATTTCTATTATCTTTGGTAGGTATTTATACAGTTTATGACACTGGAAGAAAAACCCAGCAGTAGAAATATAAACAGAAGAAAAAGTGAAGGATTCAAGAAATGGTAGGGAATTGAAGTTTTGCTCCTGAAAATCTTCCTCTTTAAGTAAGAGTTTTGTTAAACATTTACAATCCCTTGACTTATTGTGTTTTAGGTGATTGATGGGGGCTTAGACAGATGTCAATTTGCTCTGCTCTACCTACTTCATTACGGCCTCAGGTTTCCCAATCAATGATAATTTTGAAGAAAAAATAAGCCACAATATTTATCAACAGAATTAATTATTAATTAACAGAATGGTATTGTATGAAGAAGTCGGGAGTGGCAGAGAAGTACGTTAAGAGTTGTACAGGATATGTACGAGGGAAATGTGACAGTGGTGAGGTCTGCGGCCCTTTCTTATTTGCAATGGTGATGGATGGGTTGACAGACGAGATTAGACAGGAGTCCCCGTGGACTATGATGTTTGCTGATGACATTGTGATCTGTAGAGATAGTAGGGAGCAGGTTGAGGAGACCCTGGAGAGGTGGAGATATGCTCTAGAGAGGAGAGGAATGAAAGTCAGTAGGACTACCAAGACAAAATACATGTGTGTAAATGAGAGGGAGGTCAGTGGAATGGTGAGGATGAAGGGAGTAGAGCTGGCAAAGGTGTAGGAGTTTAAATATTTGAGATCAACAGTACAGAGTAATGGGGATTGTGGAAGAGAGGTGAAAAAGAGAGTTCAGGCAGGTTGGAATGGGTGGAGAAGAGTGTCAGGAGTGATTTGTGACAGACGGGTATCAGCAAGAGTGAAAGGGAAGGTCTACAGGACGTTAGTGAGACCAGCTATGTTATATGGGCTGGAGACGGTGGCATTGACCGGAAAGCAGAAGACAGAGCTGGAGGTAGCAGAGTTAAAGATGCTAAGATTTGCATTGGGTGTGACGAGGATGGACAGGATTAGAAATGAGGACATTAGAGGGTCAGCTCAAGTTGGACAGTTGGGAGACAAAGTCAGAGAGGCGTGATTGCACTGGTTTGGACATATACTGAGGAGAGATGCTGGGTATATTGGGAGAAGGGTGCTAAGGATAGAGCTGCCAGGTAAGAGGAAAAGAGGAAGACCTAAGCGAAGGTTTATGGATGTGGTGAAAGAGAACATGCAGGTGATGGCTGTAACAGAATAAGATCCAGAGGACAGAAAGATAAGGAAGAAGATGATTAGCTGTGGCAACCCCTAATGGGAGCAGCTGAAAGAAGAAGAAGATTTAATCAACAAAATTAGGTCTTTATTGACATTATAAGGTGTCACATTAAACAAAATTATGAAATATAACTAGAATTATATAGAAGCTTTTAACACAATCTTTCATATCCGTATTTTTAGAGGGGGTTGTAACAGTAGCAGACCTGACTGTAAATACATTTACATCAATTCATCCTCCAAGATTTGCGCAGATTTGATATGGTTTTGCAGTGGATAAGGCTGCCTACTATAAAGGAGACCTCTTTTTACATTTCAGATTTCCTTTATTTTACAAAGACTTTGGCAAGTTTGGAGACACAGTTAGGTAGACAGCAAATGTGTCTGTTCCAATTGTCTTTCATTGAACAGCTATACAGATCATCTTCTCGGATTCTGTCATATTAAACAAGCAAAACCACAAGACCAACATGGAGATCAGGAAACTAAGATAGATAGATAGATAGATAGATAGATAGATATTTGCTTTAGCTTCTGTCTAAGATCTTCATAATCATCAAGTGGTCAGACCTCAGTATTTACTGTTTTAATATGCTGTCGCTGATCATAACCTAACTTTTTAGAATAAGTACAATACTAATCATTAATCAAATTCCCCTCTCTATTGTAAATCATGCACCGTTTTGTATGTGTTACCTTTTTATTTTATTAATAGACCACTTATTATTTTATTCCACTTATAAAACAAAATTTTCTTTTTTTTTGTTGTTTTTTGTATGAGTTTCCATCCCAGTCACCCAGTGACCTAATCTCCAAAATGTTTTATCATGTGGACCTGCACTGTGGTTTTAAGTTTGTTAAATTTCTGTGCCTGCACTATTTTTAAGTAAGCACAGCAGAGTTTCACCATCTTGTGTTGGCTTTGCCATTCCTGAGTACTCTTTAAATGTAAATGTAACCCAAACACCTTCAGCTAAAGCCTTAAGTGGTTATTTTCTTTGTTTAACCTTCATAATTCTATTCCAGGATGCTAGTGTACTACCAGGTAAATCGTGCAGGGCCAGTTTGAGTCTAATTTAAGTTTCTACACCTGTTTCATTAACATTAAGATTAATAATTTTACTCTCCACCAAATTATCTGATGCTTTACTAAGCAGTTCATTCAGGATGGTCACAATTCTAATTTGCCAAATAAATGTCTTTTCACTCCAGGTTAAAAGCAATAGTCCATAGCTTCTGTTTCAAATAGAGTTTGAGTAGACCAATGCTGGATAATTCAGTATATTGTACTAGCATTAGAGTGGGCCACCCATTCATGAAATTTACCTGACAACTATCTTCACACATGTCATCATTTGGTCCATTTATTGTTTTGAGTACAGCTACTTAAAATGACTGAACATTTCATTACACCTAGCTAGCTTAGATCTAGTTGTGCATGAGTTCTTGATAAGCTGATAATCCTTGCACAGCTGCTGCGACAGTCTCATTCATAGTAAACTATTCCATATTGTGATATTTACATTGTTCCTGAAATAGTTTTGAAATGCATGGGCTTCCATTCCCCATTCAGTTGGTTGAATTGCTACATCCAGCTCTGAAACAATAGGACAGGTTATCCCTGTTTATTTGCCTTTGCTCATATACAAAGAGTGAATATGTTGTGTTAGAGCTGAAATTTCTTTTGACTTTTTGTTTTCTTCCTTTGAATGCTGTAGAAGTAAATTAACATGAGGGTGAGAGAC
Organism: Polypterus bichir lapradei; assembly: GCA_026402145.1. Classification (NCBI taxonomy): domain Eukaryota; kingdom Metazoa; phylum Chordata; class Cladistia; order Polypteriformes; family Polypteridae; genus Polypterus; species Polypterus bichir. Next base: position 31,319,121 of record JANRMT010062807.1, read on the forward strand.
ATGTATATAAAAGAAAACAAGGATTTATTGAGAAGAACAGCACACAAAGTAAGCTTAGCGACATTGCAACTTTGGAATATTTTAAAATACATAAGCCACTGGCATATTTAGCAATAAGCAAAAACAAGAAGACAATGCTCATTGATAACAGACAATATCATAAGACTGAAAATACCAGAGTGAGTGAAATCACTAGTGCCCCCTATATTACCATAAAGGCATCAAATGGTGCTATAATATATATGTTATATTATAAACAAAACAAAAAACAGACATTAAAAACCCCACCACATATTATAACATATTTTATTAGAATCAAACATTTGGGGTAGAATTTACTAAAATACAGACTTCTTTTGGATGACTGTTGACTGTAGTAGTAAAATAGTTTCAGGTTAAAAAAACATCTTGTCTACTACACTGAAGGAATCATCTCCAGATCAATAGTCTAGCATTTTGTCATGCCAAACTCATCACCAAACAAGGCATAAATTGTGGAATAGACAGAAAGTCTTGGGACAGTCAAAGAAGTCTCATGATTTGAATTTAAAATTGCATTTATGTCTCCTTATTTCAGATACCTGCTAAATAAATTGCAACCACAAAAATCCACAGCAAAAGCTCAGTAAAACTACCATTAATGTGTTTAGTAACAGACTTAATGCAACTACAAAATTCAAACATTCAGATTTATCTTTTTATGTCAAATCTGTGCTGCCTGCCATTCAAGGATGCCTGCTAAGGTGTTCAGAGCCTCTGCAGATATACAGAAGGATTGTGTAATGGTCGTATGGATACAGCACAAGAGACCATTTAGCACCTACAGTGCATAGCAGATCCTATCAAAAATCTCTGATTTTTACCTGATGCTAACCACTCCCATGATGCACATGTTCCTGTGCCTCTGTTTGAGTGTCATGTCTTGCTTTTGTGTCATTTGTCCTGAACATTGGTGTTTATTTACATTATATTCCTATTGTAAATGTACAGGCTACTATAAGGGGATATTATTGAAAACATAAAATTCACTTTCACTAATATGTCAAATGATACTCAACTATATATTTCATTCAGATTAAATTACATTTCTGCTACTGTGGCCAAAGTTAAATGTAAAAATGAGATAAACTAGTTAATAAATGATATCTGCTTGACTCTGATATATAAAAAAGGTATAAACTGTTGCATACATTTACAAGGTTCTTTGACATTTTAACTCGCTAGGTCTAAGCTTTAAGTGAATAAGCACACAACTTAAGAGTTTTCTTCGACACCAGTCATCCTTTTAAATCATACATTACAACAGGCCATAAAACTGCTTTGTTAGGCTTAAGGAAATGAGGAAATGAAGTAAGTTTCTAAATATGGGAGGAATACTGAGAATCTAATTCACACATTGATTTCTAGTGGAAGGTAACTACTGCGATGTATTATTCAGCGGCTGTTCAAATCATCTTATATTCAGTCTTCAGGTAACTGAAAATGCTGTTCCAAGAAGTATTGCTGTATACAAAGTATGGAAACGTATCTTCAGTTTGTAAGTCTTTACATTGGCTTAGAGTTGATTTCAAAATAATTCTTCTTACTTATAAAGCTATACATAGCCTTGGTACTACTAATTAGTTTAAATTTATTGCAACACACAGAGTACAATCTCAAGATGCTGCCCTACTAAAGATTCCTAGGATTAAAAAAATAACAGTTGGAGGTCGAGCTTTTAGTTACAGGATCCCAAAGATGTGGAATGATCTGTCTGCTAATACATAGAAAGGTATAGGTTTATGGGGCATTGGGCTCGCTCGCTCTCTCCCTCTCTCTCACTTGCTTGCTCGCGCACTCACGCTCTTTCTCTCTCTCGCACTCTCTCTTTCTCTTGCTTGCTCATGCTCTCTCTCTCTCGCTCGCACTCTAACACTCTCGCTCGCACTCTCTCTCTCTCTAAATGCTTCCTATACAATCACAACACGCGTCGTACACAGGGCAAAACGATTTTCGTGATTTTCTTTGTAAAAATTAGGGTGCACGTGGTACACGAGTAAAAAGGGTATATATATTTACATATACAGTGGAACCTCAGTTCACGAACGTCTTGGTACACGTACAACTCAGTTCACGACCAAAAAGTTTGCCAAACTTTTGCCTCGGTTCACGACCACACACTCGGTATACGAACAAGCCAGTTTCCCTTTCGGTTTGTGTGCACCGATGATTTCCGCACGTGTTGCATTGTTCTCGGTCAGACGTGCCTGCCTGCGTGTGCGTGCCTGCCTTCCCGTGCGTGCCTGTGAGAGAGAGAGAGCGAGCGAGCGCGTGCTGCTGAGAGACAAGGGGAGGGTGCGTGCTGCTGAGAGAGAGGGAGAGGGTGCGTGCTGCTGAGAGAGAGAGAGAGAGTGAGCCTGCTCGTGCAGCTGAGCAGGGAGCCTGGGTGTTTTGTGTCAGCGTTATTCAATGTTTTTACATTAGTTTACTATTACACTGTGCATGCTATGGTGTAATTAACTATATTTGTGCTTAATCTTTAAAAAAAATATATTTACATACAGTTTGTACGGTCTGGAACGGATTAATTGTATTTACATACAATCCTATGGGGGAAATTACTTCGATTCATGACCAACTCGGTTTACGACCAGGGTTTTGGAACGAATTATGGTCGTGAACCGAGGTTCCACTGTATATATATTTATAGGGCAGCACAGTGGTGCAGTGGCAGCGCTGCTGCCTTGCAGTAAGGAGACCTGGGTTTGCTTCCCGTTTGCATGTTCTCCCCGCGTCTGCTTGGGTTTCCTCTGGGCACTCCAGTTTCCTCCCACAGTCCAAAGACATGCAGATTAGGTGCATTGGCGATCCTAAATTGTCCTTTGTGTGTGCTTGGTGTGTGGATGTGTACGACCTGTTTTGGGCTGGTGCCCTGCCAGGATTTGTTCCTGCCTTACGCCCTGTGTTGGCTGGGATTGGCTCCAGCAGATGGATATATATATATATGTGTTGTGGCAGATGGCCATTTCCCATGCCCTGCTGGCATGCCCCTTCGATGTGTATTCAGGGGGAGCAGCACTGGATGGTGCAGTACCTCCCCCTGGATGCTGGATGGCCGCCCCCCTGGGCTGGAGCGGTGCCTCAGTCTATCGCAGGGCTTCATGGGAGATGGAGTTCTCCACAGCCATGTTGGGGTCTGGGGTGGCCACTAGGGGGCGTGGCATGGATCCTTGAGCCCAGCTGGACTAATCTTCAAACCCACCTGGAAGTGCAACTGGAAACAGGTGATCAAGCACCTGAAGCACTTCTGGGTGGGCCATAACAGGAGCAAGCAACCACCATTTAACGGCCAGAGTCGGGTGGAAGGAGGACAAAGCCTGTGGAGGACTGGTGGTGGAATAGAGGAAGAGAAAAGGAGTGTAGTAGTGTGGGTTTTGTACTTGGGACTGTGTTGTGGCTGGGGGGATTACAGGGAAGACGTGCCCTCCAGCTGAAGAAAATAAAAGTCTTTTGTACTTTTATACATGCCTCCCGTGTCAAATCTGTGTCAGGTCAGGCGCAATATAGCGCCTTTCTTACAATAAATATATATACATACATACAGTAAATGTGTGTGTGTGTACTTATTTAGAGGGCTTATTTAAAAAGCCATATCCAGACTCTATTTATCTGTTTTTCTATCTAATAAACTGGAGCTGCAAAACTGTATGAAAGGTACTATAAGTAAAATAATTACAGTAAATTCAATCATAAGAGCATGTGGACAGTTTAATGCTTCATGACTACACAAATTTAAGAACAACTCTCTGCTTGTGAGATAACCCTGGCCACTGGTTTAGGTGTGTAGTAGCAACTGGTTACAGTCACCCTGCAGATCAGCTTGGTGTCACCAGGTGGCAGCAGATCCCACTGATTTAATAGGCCAGCTAAATCAATGGAGGCCGGCACTGCCACCCCAGTGAGAACAGACTGTCAGGCTTTCCATCCTAACTTAATATCTGTTATATGGACAGTCTCTCTATATTTTAAAACTTTGCATATCCCTGTAGTTCAAATTGAAGCTGACATTAATCTTCACATTCAAAGCAAATAATCAATTCTTTTCCATTTGGGTTCATGTTAATCTGGAGACTTTAGACTGAAGTTACACCACTCTTCAGCTCAACGTCAGGAAGACCCCGATAAGACACGATGGCATTACACTTTTACTTTATGTCTGAGAATGTGAGTAAGCATGTCACCATCAATAAGGGCATAGAAGTGAACACAAAATGTAAGAAAAGTTATATGAGAATATCAGTAAAGGATAAAAAGAGTTATATATTAATTTTGTGTTAGGGTGGAGAATATCTATCCTGTTTTCCCTGTAATGTCTGATAGTGACTGTTAAATCAGTAATATGTGAAGTTTTCCTATAAATAACTGGCGCACTACTCTCAATCAGGTATGCTGGAAATTGAGAGACAAACCTGCCTTCAGAGTCTTCTACGGTTCAAATGTGAGAAGAGGCCCACTTACATCAGAGTAATCAAACCTGGCTTCATAGGGTGTAAATGCTCTGATGGTGAAAAAGTCAAAATTCTCAATCTGTTTTTGAATACAAACCCCATGTCAGGCACTAGAATCTTTCCTGGTCCCATTTTACCTTATTTGTTTATAACTGAAAGCAGAATGTGATGAGCAGAAGGAATTTCTAGTGAATTCAGTGCCCTGCTTTGATGCTGATGAACATTTGGGAGTTCATTTTTATCTGCCAGATTTCATTGTTTCAAGTGACATTGCATTGCTGTCAATCCCTGTGACCCTCAGTGAAGCTGTGCCTTTATCTGAATTCCTTATGTCTACTCATTTGTATCTAAAAGGTCTAATTTCTGTTTTTTGTCTTAACTGCTCCTAACATCCAGGGTTCTGTTGTCCACCCAAACAAAGTGACCTTATCTCCTCTGGTCAGTCAGTCCAATCCAGTATATATTCTCTGCAGTTTATCCTTTGGTTTTTATTGTGTTTATTAAGAATGTCTGAAGGAAAAAGAAACGTATGTCAGTTATGCTGGGCTATTTGGTAATAAACTCTGATAAAATAGAAACTTGCAGCAGTTAAACTGAGACATTTGATAATTAACTAATCTCCCTGTCCCATTTTACCATCTCAGATGTTGTCTTTATGTTCAATTGCATATGAATGTCTCCTGTGTGACTCTCAGCACAATAAAAGGTGTACCTGCTCCTCTTTACTCTCTATTATCACCAAGTGTCCATTCATTGATGTGCAGTGACTGTGACTGTCATACCAGTTCAGTTTATCTGTCGAGAAGTAATAGCAATTTCTCTTGGACTGTAGCCATTTTTTTGGGCAGACAGTGCACTTCCTTGCAATGGAACCAGAGACAAAAGAGAAAAATATGAAGAAGAAGACTACTGAGTTCAGATTCTGATCAAAGAGCCTAAAAGAAATCCACAGGAAAAAGAATGAAGTGATTCAGGCCCTTGGACAGCAGCTGGATACTGGCCATTACTGCCATGTGTTTAGAGTACAGCGAGCTTCTTACTTGCATCAACGTGCTACACATCATCACTCTCTAGTGCCGTGATTAGGTAGTAGAACTACGTTACTTCAGAACGTCTTACTTACTTGAAAAATATCAGAACATGTTCCTCAAAACTGCATTCTATTTAGTTGGAATGCAAAGAAAAATACTGCTTCTATATTTATTCATATACAGTAAATCAGAAATATGTGGAGAGACAAGGATTCAAAATTCAAGGGCATTAATGACAAAACAGCATTTATTTCTAATATAACTAATCTACTGAATATCAGAGTATTCTTCAGGTGTGAAGATTACTGGCAAGACAGCTTGGGCAAGTGAAGGAAGCTCACAAAATAATTTAAACAGTGGACACAGAAAGGCAGATAATGTCCACAAGTTACATGCTGAACCTTACAGAGTCACAATAGTCCATTAACACAAGATTTTCATGTTGGGGTAGCAATTAAAATGGGGACTTCTATAAAAGACCTTTGATGTTATATAGAGTTAAAATGGTAAACCCATAAAGGGGTCCAAAAGTCTGTCACCAGACACAGAGAAAGAGTAAAACGTGCATTAAAAATAAAAAGTACACAGGATTGTTTTTTTGTTTTTTTTTTGTATCCAGAATGAAATAGCCTGTGTGTGCTTACGTTAAGAAAGAAAAAAAAAGAAAAAGAAAACATCTAATTTTTAGCTCAACATTAGTTTAGAAAATTCAACAAAGAAAGTAGGTACTCATGTGGACATCACCTACCCTGAGTCAGCTGGTTTGTAACAGGACAGAATTCATCCAAAGCTCTAAATCTCAAAGTCAGCTCAGTGTGACTCTTATTAAGTGAGGAAATTGTAGAATGAAGTTCAACATGACTAGATTGTAACTCACTGTTAATCTTTTCCAGCTCTGTATTATTTGATTGCAGCTCCTTGTAGTTCTCATTCAGTGCTGAGCTCTCATTTTTCACTTGTGTCACATTTTACTGCAGCACAGTGAAGTTTTCATGTTAAATTTTAAGTTCTTCTTGGATTCTAATAAGGTTGAGCTGCAGGGGATCTTCATTTTCTTTAAATTTACTGACAGTGACATGTAAAGGACCAAACACATTACACTTAGACTGGTAGCTTACTGTATAGTTTATAGATCTTTGGTTGTCTCTAATGAAGAAGCTTCATCAGCCTGGGTTCAGATTCTTGTCAAGTCACCGCCTGTACATGCCAGTTTTCTTCCATCACATAAAGTTGTGCATATTAGATTAATTTGTGACACATTTTACTCATTATGTGTTAGTGAATAAGCCTTGTGATGATGTTGTACTGTCTGCTTATTTCTGTGTTATATTTAACTTGTTGTTTTGCAGTCTTCTCTAAATGTGTAAATGATGTATGTTTCTGATGTCTGTAAGGGTTCTTTGAAAGTTTCTTTTTCCTGTGGAAGTGCTGTTATATACATGATATTCCTAAATGTTTGTGGACACCTGACTACAACACCTGTATGAGCTTATTGGATGTCCTTTTCCAAAACCATGGGCAGCAATATGAAGCTGCCATCCCACTTTGCTGCTATAACAGTCTCCACTGTTCTTTCCACAAGATTTTGAAATGTTTCTGAGGGAATTTGTATTGATTCCCCCAAAGGAGCTTTACTGAGTTCAGATACTGATGTTGGACAAGAAGGAAAAGGCTTGCAAGCACCAGTTCAAGTCATCTCAAAGATGTCCAATAGGATCGAGGCCACTCAAGTTTCTCCATGTCTGTAAGGAGCTACTTTTTGCATAGGGGCACAGTCATGAAGGAACAGGAAAGGGCCTTCAACAAACGGTTGTCAAAGTTGGAAGCGCGCAATTGCCTTAAGTGTCTTTGTTTAATGTGGCATTATCAATAGTCTTCACTCGATCCAAGGGGCCTAGCACAAATCCTAAAAAACTGCCCAAGACCATTATCCATGAAGTCCAGAAGCTAGCATTATACTGGCTCCTGCCAAAACCCAACTTGGTTCGTCAGACTGTTAGATAATGAAGTATGATGCATCACTACAGAGAACACTTTTCCACTGACTTGTGGCAAAGGTGACATCCCCTGACACTGGCACATTTATAGTCACTGAACCCTTCAGTATGACACACACTTCTACTGTCAATGTTTGTCAATGGAAATTGCATGGCTATGTGCTTGATTTGATGCACCTGCTAACAATGAAATACCTGAACTCAATCACTTTTAGTGGTGTTGGGGGGCAAACACTTTTGGCCATTGTCACAGAGGGCCGGGTCCTTGTCTGGCCAGGATGCCTCTTCACAGAGAGTATCGGGGGAGTAAGCGTGGGCAGAACAGTACCTTCCCCAGGACGTTAGATGGCAGCCCCCATGGGTTGCAGTGGTGCCTCGGATTCCCACTGGGCTTCATGGGTGTTGGAGTTATCTAGAGCCCTGTTGGGATCAGTGGGTGCAGTCAGGGGGTGCTGTAACAGCTGCTGAGCCCTGTTGGGTGAGTTTTCTGCCACACCCGGAAGTGCTGCTGGAAGTAGGTCAACAAGCACCTGGAGCACCTGGGGGTGTTATAAAAGGAGTCAGTGGCCACCACTCCGAGAGCCAGAGTTGGGAGGAGGGAGACAAAGCTTACTAGAGAGGAGTGGAGGAGAAAGAAAGAGAAAGTATTGGGATTGTACTTGTGTTTAGGACTGTGTTGTATGCTTGTGGGAAACGGGGAAGATGTTGCCCACAGGTGAATAAAAAAGAAAATAAAAACATATACATTTATAAGTGTGCCTCCTGCATCTGTCTGTGCTGGGTTAAGTGCTGGTATAGCGCCATCTACTGTCACTCTATATAAAATAAGAAGGAGAATGCCTTGTCTTCTGTTTTTGAAGAGCACCACAGAAGAAAATCTAAGGAGGAATGGCAGCAGCAGGATTTGAATTGCTGTTTATATGTCAAAAGAGCACACCAGTCTTAAACACAGGAGGTATGTAGAAGATGTGGGGAGTATTTGATTGTATGAAGAGAAGTCAGCTTCCAGAATTTTATGAAGGACTATCCTCTGTTTGCTGCATATAGAACAGAGTTGGGAAGGACTAAGTTATTAATTTTATTTTTCGAAAATAATTTAGTGTCCATTAAGTCTGTTCTGTATTCAAAATCAGCCAAAATGGGTGCACGTCTCTTCTCTCTTCAGGTCGCTACATTGGCTCCTGGTAGCAGCATGCATTAAGTTCAGATCTTTGATGCTCGCCTACATAGTAGCCAATGAGTCAGCACCTGAGTATATGGAGACACTCGTGGGGTGTTATGCTCCTTCTCACCCACTCAGATCTGCCAAGGAACAGTGTTTGGTGATGCCGCCTCTGTGTGATATCAAGTATCCGTCCAGACACTTTTCCTGTGTAGGTCATAGCTGGTGGAACGAGCTGTCCACCTCCAGTACTGCCGACTCCCTCACTGTTTTCAAGAATCAATTGAAAACCCATCTGTTCTGGGAATATCTGCTTGATTTTTTGGAAAACAACTTTGCTCTCTGATATTTTATATTGTTGGTTAATTTGTTGTTAGATCAAGTTTAATTTCTGTATCCATTGTTAACCTATGTTTGTAAATTTAATAGTTATTACATCTTATTACATCTTTTCACTTGTGACAATCAAACTTGTGTTACCTGTCCTACTACACTACTGAACAAGCAGGCCCCAACCTTGATGTTATTCGATTACGTTTACCTCTTTTGTAAGTCTCTATAGATAAAAGTGTCTGCCAAGCAAAAAAGTGTAAATGTGGCCAACATTTAGCATTGCCTTGTGAAGTGTCTCATGAAGCATGTTGTGAACTATGCTTGTAAGTATATACTGTTTAATCTCATTAGGCATTTATATTCTGATTTATCAGATGATGGGCAGTTTTCAGAGTTGGCATAGCGTAGGCTTTGACCCTCATTTATAATATTAAGGTAGAGCTCCCCAGGGGAAAGCTATACATAAAATGCCTATAAAAGGTTTCACATTTTATTATTATACACTATTGACGCACAGTAGATTTAATTAGCCTTTTTTAACAAGAACAAAAGACTATTTAATTTCAAAGTGAAAATAGATCTTTGCAAAGTGGTCTATATTAATTATTTTCGATACATGGAATACAACCCCAATTCCAATGAAGTTGGGACATTGTGTAAAACGTAAATAAAAACAGAATACAATGCCATTGAAATCCTTTTCAACCTATATTCAATTGAATACACTACAAAGACAAGATATTGAATGTTCAAACTGATAAACTTTATTGTTGTTTTGCAAATCTTCACTCATTTTGAATTTGAAGCCTGCAACACGTTCCAAAAAAGCTGGGACAGGGGCATGTTTACCACTGTGTTATATCACCTTTCCTTTTAACAACACTCAATAAGCGTTTGGGAACTGATGACACTAATTGTTGAAGCTGTGTAGGTAGAATTCTTTCTCATTCTTGCTTGATGTACAACTTCAGTTGCTCAACAGTCTGGGGTCTCCATTGTCGTATTTTGCGCTTCATAATGCGCCACACATTTTCAATGGGAGACAGGTCTGGACTGAAGGCAGGCCAGTCTAGTACCCGCACTCTTACACTACGAAGCCACGCTGTTGCAACACATGCAGAATGTGGCTTCACATTTGTTTCCTGAAGAGGCATTAGCTCTCTTGGAAATGTGTTCTTCTGAAATTGTGGCATATTAAATAACTAAACAATATCGTAATATACCAGAAAAGGCGATATCCCTCCCATCGTGATTACGGCGGTACAAGAATCACATGAGAAAAAATATCTTTTAGCTTACATTTACTGACGGTTAACGCGGTTACAGACGGGAGGCAAATGGACAGACTTTATCCAGGTGGGAATCTGGATCAACACAGGCTGCCATTTCTTGTCCCCACGCTGGGAGGTTTTTCGAACTTTGTTGACACAGCCTCGAAGGGTCTGGCTGCTGTCCAAGCCTTTTATACTGTTCTTCTTCAACTTGCTGGTCCTTTCTGTCTCCAAACAAGGGCTGAATTCCTCCTCCACAAAATACAGAAATATCATAGTGCTTACATGCTGGTTCTCATTCTCCCAACAAGGAAAGAAGATTTTGTGCTGACAGAGGACAGAAATACACTATCCTGTGTTTAAGCTGACTATACAAGCCTCCAGTTGTTTTTGGCTATCTAATCCAATGCTTGGCTAGCAATTCTAACTGCTGAGCCCCTGTGTGCCAAATTTAACGTGCACATGTGAATAAAACTCATAACAGTATTGTCTAGATATAGTGACATAAAGAAAAATGTAGTATAACAACATTGTCCTGCTGAAATAATCAGGGACGTCCCTGAAAAAGACGTCGCTTGGATGGCAGCATATGTTGCTCCAAAACCTGTATGTACCTTTCAGCATTAATGATGCCTTCACACATGTGCAAGTTACCCATGCCATGGGCACTGACACACCCCCATATCATCACAGATGCTGGCCTTTGAACTTTGCGCTGATAACAATCCGGATGGTCCTTTTCCTCTTTGGCTCAGAGGACACGATGTCTATGATTTCCAAAAACAATATGAAATGTGGACTCGTCATACCACAGCACACTTTTCCACTTTGCGTCATCCATCTCTGATGAGCTCGGGCCCAGAGAAGCTGACGGCATTTCTGGGTGTTGTTGATATATGGCTTTCGCTTTGCATGGTAGAGTTTTAACTTGCACTTGTAGATGTAGCAATGAACTGTGTTAACTGACAATGGTTTTCTGAAGTATTCCTGAGCCTACGTGGTAATATCCTTTACAGAATAATGTCAGTTTTTAATGCAGTGCCGCTTGAGGGATCAAAGGTCACGGGGCATCCAGTGATGGTATTCGGCCTTGCCGCTTATGTGCAGAGATTTCTCCAGATTCTCTGAATCTTTTGATGATATTATGGACAGTAGATGATGAAATCCCTAGATTCCTTGCAATTATACGTTAAGAAACTTTGTTCTTAAACTGCTGTACTATTTGCCCACGCAGTTGTACACAAAGTGGTGAACCTTGCCCCACCCTTGCTTGTGAACGACTGAGCCTTTTGGGGATGCTCCTTTTATACCCAATCATGACAAACACCGGTTTCCAATTAACTTGTTCACCTGTGGAATGTTCAAAACAGGTGTTTTTTGAACATTCCTCAACTTTCCCAGTCTTTTGCTGCCCCTGTCACAGCTTTTTTGGAACATGTTGCAGACATCAAATTCAAAATGAGTGAAGATTTGCAAAACAACAATAAAGTTTATCAGTTTGAACATTAGATATCTTGTCTTCGTAGTGTATTCAATTGAATATAGGTTGAAAAGGATTTGCAAATCATTGTATTCTGTTTTTATTTACGTTTTACACAACGTCCCAACTTTATTGGAATTGGGGTTATACATAAGCAGGTGGCACTGTGGCACAGTGGGTAGCGCTGCTGCCTCGCAGTTAGGAGATGCGGGTTTGCTTCCTGGGTCCTCCCTGCGAGGAGTTTACGTGTTCTCCCCATGTCTGTATGGGTTTCCTCCCACAGTCCAAAGACATGCAGGCGATCCTAAATTGTCCCTAGTGTGTGCTTTGTGTGTGTGTGTGTGCACGCCCTGCGGTGGGCTGGCGCCCTGCCCAGGGTTTGTTTCCTGCCTTGCTCCCTGTGTTGGCTGGGATTGGCACCAGCAGACCCTCGTGACCCTGTAGTTAGGATATAGTGGGTTGGATAATGGATGGATGGATGAAAACATAAATACTGCAAACAAAAACAACCCACCTCAAATACCAACTAGAATTGCTAAAAAGAAGGAAAAACTTCTAACTTGGAAAAAGATGTCCCAGTCCTAGTGAAGCATTATAAAGGCATATTGATGTTGGTATAAAACACTTATTCTGCTGAATAATTTTTTATCTGAAATTTACCAATGATTGTGAGTCTTTAGAACATTAGAAAAATTTAGACGAGAACAGGCCATTCAGACCAACAACGCTCGCCAGTCCTATCCACTTAATTTTTCCAAAATAACATCAAGTCGAAAGTCTCTAAAGTCCTGTTTACCACAGTAGCTTATTCCATATGCCTTTGGTTCTCTGTGTAAAGAAAAACATCCTAATGGTTGTGTAAAATTTACCCTTAACAAACTTTCAGCTTGCTCTGTGTTCTTAATTAACTAATTTTAAATTAATAGTCTCAATCCACTGTCCTAATTCCCTTCATAATTTTAAACAGCTTCAGTCATGTCTCCTCTTAATCTTCTTTCACTTAAAGTAAAAAGGCTTAGATCTTTTAATCTTTCCTCGTAATTCACCCCCTGTACCACTGGAATTAGCCTAGTTGCTCTTCTCGGTACGTTTTCCAGAGCTGCTATGTCCTTTTTATAACCTGAAGATCAAAACTGCACACAGCACTCCAGATGAGGCCTCACCAGTGCATTATAAAGCTTGAGCAGAACCTCCTTGGACTTGTACTCCACACATCAGGGTGCTATATAACCTGACATTCTGTTTGCCTTCTTAATGGCTTCTGAACACTGTCTGGAAGTCGATAGTGCACAGTCCACTACAACTCCTAAATCCTTCTCATAAAGTGTACTTTTGACTTTCAGACCTCCCATTGTACATTCAAACCTAACATTTTTACTTTCTATGTGTAATACTTTACTTTTACTTATATTACATTTCATTTGCCACAAATCTGCCCTACCCTGTGTGCAGCCCATGTCCCTCTGTAATGTTTCAACACATTCTAGGTTATCTCTGAATCCACCTAACTTGGTATCATCTGCAGAACTGAACAGCTTGTTATTTATATTCCTATCAAAATCATTTACATATATTAATAGCAGCGGCCCTAGCACTGACCTCTGCCGGACACCACTCTTAATGTCAGCCAATTCTGATAGTGAATAAAGTATCTATCTATCTATCTATCTATCTATCTATCTATCTATCTATCTAT
>JANRMT010062807.1:31332587-31361073 GCA_026402145.1 Polypterus bichir lapradei
TATCTATCTATCTATCTATCTATCTATCTATCTATCTATCTATCTATCTATCTATCTATCTATCTATCTATCTAGTGTTCCCCATCATCATAATTCTCTGCTTCCTGTATCTAAGCCAATTTTGCATGAACCTACACACCACACCCTGAATTCCCACTTCTTTTAGTTTGATGCCAAACCACTTAAGTGGCACTTTATCGAATGCTTTCTGAAAGTCAAGATAAATAATATTGTATGCTCCACTTTGATCATATCCTTTTGTTGCATCCTCATAGAATTCCATCACGTTGTTAAATCATGACTGCCTTTGTCTAATTCCATGCTAACTTTACAATAAAACTCCTGTTCTTGTCATGTGTTGCTCAATCCATCCATCCATCCATTATCCAACCTGCTATATCTAAACTACAGGGTCACAGGGTCTGCTGGAGCCAATCCCAGCCAACACAGGGCGCAAGGCAGGAAACAAACACCAGGCAGGGGGCCAGCCCACCGCAGGTTGCTCAGTTCTTCCCTAAATAATTACTTCCGTTAATTTCCCTCCGATGCACATTTAGCTTACTGGCCTGTAGTTACTGGGATCTTACCCTTTTTACATAATAGGATATTTCCCATTTTCCAGTCCTTTGGAATTTCCCCAGTGAGCAGAGACTTCCTAAAAATATCTGTTAAGTGTTTATAAATGCACTCACTAACTTCTTTATAAACTTGGGCATAAATATTATCTAGTAATTGTGATTTGCTGATTTCAGCCTATTTAACACTATAATCCCTGAAGCCTACGAAAAAACTCATAATCTCAGGCCACCTTAAATTCCTTTGCACCTCTCCTCATCAGCATCTTTTGTTTTGCAAATCTGTCAATCACCACAAGCAACAAGCAGACTGTTATCCTACACCCTCACTGCCGCAGCTCAAGTCAGAGAAAAAGTTCTCCCAGCTCAACTCTGTTTATCTGGGTGTGAGGTGACTGGAGTTGTATAGGGGTAAATAATATATTGTTATTTGGAACACATGCATTTCATGTGTGTTTCGTGTTTACAACAATCTGTGTAAATGTAGGATGACTGGAAATGCGAGACAAGAAATGTTGAACACAAACCCAAAACAGAAACTTTTCTTCATGTTATAGGACTAATGACAAAATTTTGACATGAAGTGTATAATGTCCAAATATCAAATAAACACTTTCACTAAAGGAACATGAATAACAAAGCAAGTGCGTTTTTATTCAAATATATAACCAAAGAAAAAGAAATCGGGTTAGGGTACATCACTGACATGAATGCTTGGGTGGTGAAGAGGTAAGAACTGCTGACTCATAATCAAGAGGTTACAGGTTCAATTCTGGGCACTTCCTACATTTACCATTTTGAGTAGTGAGCTGCTATTGTTGTTACTCCTAACGAATAAAAACATACATTTGATTTGAGTCTGTAACATCTAAAAATGACTGAACATTTCTGAAACAACCTTTTTCTCTACAACCAGAAAGATGATGACCCACTGCCTCCTTGAGGAGCTGAAAGCTGAAATCGATTCTGCCAAGCCAAGTACTAAAAGCAGTTTTTAAAGGCCTGGGAATAATTTATTATTTCAAGAAGGAAACTTAAGAATCCAAACTCTTGTGCCAGAAAGAGTAATTTTATTCCCTATGAAGTTACAGACAAAGGTATTGAAGCTATTGACTGGCTTGCACGTCACCCAGCTCTCCTCATGTCTCTTTGCATCTCCTCCATGCTGTTGAGACCTTCTTGCGATGGTACATATGGATGTTTCATCCTGGAGGAGCTAGACTACCTGTGCAACCTGAATTTTCTGCAGGTTCCGCCTCACGCGACCAGTAGTGACAAGGACTAGCAAAACTAGAGAAGAATCACTCAGGAAGGGTAAGAAGAGACCAATTGTCTGTGGCCACCACCTGCAAAACCATTTCCTTATGGGGTGTTGTTTTCCTGTTGCTTCTCCAGTCCACCTGTTGTCACTTTCATTTGCACCAAATCCACAACTGCTTCTGTTTCCTAACCGGAAAGATTGATATCCCTGAAGCTTAATTGACTTGGTATTAGACTGTGACAATTACATTTTTCCTTCATTTTTTGAGCAGGGTATGTCAACATATATATGAAGTTAACATATATGTATAATACTTGTGTTTATCAATAAATTGTATTATTCTGTTTCTTAAAACAAGTGTGCTTCAGTTACACTGATATAAGTTTAACAGCTGGTCACAATACCTACATCAGAGAAAGGTAAGGTAAAAGGAGTTTTGCCGATATATTTAATTAATTACCACCATTGCCAAAGGCAAAGTTGATAACTGATTGACCAATCTTAATTTCTCCACCTTCCTATATTATTATGAATTTCCTTGTTTGGTAAAGTTAAAATTAATTTTCCTTTTCATACATTATTATTGCGCTCCTGTGTGGGCACAATAAATCAAACTCTCTCCTACAATGTTAGCATATCAGTCTTTCAGTCAGAGAGAGGATGTACAGCATTGTTTATAATGGCACTAAGTTTTTTCCTTTATTCTCTCCACTATTGGGTCCAGAACATGTCCCATAAATAAGTCTGCCTTTTTAATCAACTTGTTGGTTTGTTAGGTCTCATTTTTTATGACAACGTCTCTAAATGAGTTAGTAAAAAAGTTGCGTCCACTACTCAGGAATCTAAATTCTGTGTGCTTTATATATATAACTCCTGTAGCCACAATAAATGCCTTTATTGAATAGACAAACCAGGGGTCAACAAGTTCCTTTCTACTGCAGCCACAGCCGCAACACACATAAAAAACATCAATAATAACTTATAAACTTGCAATATTATTTAGGAAAATCTCAACATTTTATTTACCAAAAATTCAGATTATTTGTAAACAAAATCCATCCTCCTCTCCTTCCTCAAAAACAGTTCAATTACTCTGTCGTACGGATTATCCATGAGCTTCAGTTCCATCAAAAAGTCCCTTTCTATCGCCATTGAAGCTAATGCTGAAAGGCGAACACACCCTATGGTATTTCTGGCATAAGTTTGAATTCGCTTTAGGGCTGAAAATGTCTGCTCGACAGAAGCAGTGTACACAGGAATGCTCACCGCCAAATATACCAATGTGAACAGCTGCCCCATGCTCTCATTCAGATTTTTCTGATGAAGGAATTTAAGGAGATCAGTGGGAGATTTTCCTGCAAAATCATCCATGGCATACATTACAGTCAGTTCTGTTTTTAGCCGAGACAGATCAAAAAGCGCTCCGTGGCTCTTGTGTTAAACTGGAGAAGGCTGCATGCGGGAAATTTTTTTTGTATTCCCGAAACTTCTGGGGCTCGAGGAGCGTGACAAACATCAGGTTTTTGTGGTCTTGAAATCTGGTCTGTGTCTGGCAAATAATATTGTCCAGAATCCTGCCATGGAGTTGGCCGTAGTGCGCGCGATGATCTTTCGCTCGGAGCGTTTGCGGTGCATTCAGTGGCCTCATAGAGTTCCTCATATCGGCTTCTATCCAATTAATGGGTCTGAATACTGTGACGTTGCCGTACGCCTGCTAGAGGGCCCTACTGACACCAACTCAAAATCTGATTGGATGAAGCAACAGGTTAATCAACATTTATTCTGTGTTAGAGTACCTGCACAACAGATTGTGAAAGCCTCTCTGCCTGGCAGCAAATGATGGCTGAAATGTGATTGGTTAAATGCTTTAATACGAAACTCCGCCTCCCACGGTTATCGAGCTGCAGTCTATTCTCTCTGCCTGGCAACAAATGATGGCTGAAATGTGATTGGTTAAATGCTTTAATACGAAACTCTGCCTCCCACGGCTATCGAGCTGCAGTCTATTCTCTCTGCCTGGCAACAAATGATGGCTGAAATGTGATTGGTTAAATGCTTTAATACGAAACTCCGCCTCCCACGGCTATCGAGCTGCAGTCTATTACAGTATATGGACGAAAATACATTCCAGTTATGACCATTACGCATAGAATTTCGAAATGAAACCTGCCCAACTTTTGTAAGTAAGCTGTAAGGAATGAGCCTGCCAA
This sequence comes from Polypterus bichir lapradei, assembly GCA_026402145.1. Taxonomy (NCBI): domain Eukaryota; kingdom Metazoa; phylum Chordata; class Cladistia; order Polypteriformes; family Polypteridae; genus Polypterus; species Polypterus bichir. The sequence continues at coordinate 31,336,634 of JANRMT010062807.1, forward strand.
ATTTCAGCCTTCTACCAACACAGGAAGTTGGATAATTAGTGATGAGTGAGTGACTGAGTGAGTGAGTGAGTGAGTCAGTGAGTGAGTCAGTCAGTCAGTGAGGGCTTTGCCTTTTATTAGTATAGATATTTTGTATATTGTATTTAACAAAGATATCTTTGGAGCCCCTCTCTGCATTGTAAACACAGGAGTGCTGCCAGTTCTTTGTAAGACAAAGGCTTTATAGAGTATAAATAAATAAAGGCATATTTATCATATAGCTGATAACATGTTAACCTGTTACAAATAGGACCCTTGTGGTACATTGGATCATCCTGTTTTAGGTTTCATAGAGATACTTGATACTTTTTCCACTACAGAACACACCTTCATGTACCCTTTTTAAGAAGGGGAAGCATCACTCTAGTCTTACAAGGCATTGCCCAAGTCTTTTGCACATTTTTAAACAGGTGCTTTAGACAAAATACCCTAACATTATATAATGTTTTCAGCATTTGGAGTTAGAACTCATCTATGACTGCAGCCATGGCAATAATGAACTTTTAAATTAAACGTAGTAACTTGATCCAAAAAGAGATGGACCATACCCCATCCAAGACCACTCAATGACATTTCTAATTAATGTTAAAGGTTCTCCTACATTTCTGAAAACAACTTGTTGATGCTCTATCCACCATTTCCAAGTCATTAAATGATTTTCCAGAACATTTTTCAGGCCATCTGAAAGTCATTCTCAATGACCCTATCAAAGTCCAGTCACAGACACGCTTTCATTTTAGCCACTCTGTAGTAGCCACCTTTATGGAATGCTTTTACCTCGTAGTCATAGCCAGAGAAATGCCTATCAGATTACACAGAAGACTACTGTGTTTATCTTCATAGCTTTCATTATTGCTGTTGTTCACCAAGGGGTCCTAAGATGGTCACTATAAACGATACTGACAAGTCTTTGGCCATAGCTACTTGTAGTTGTCTCTTCTAATGAAACTTTAAAAATACAGAAGTTCATTCTGATTCTGTACTTTCCTAACCTCCAGAGGTTGAAGTTGAACTAATTCTGAACAGAAGTATGTATTAGTCATTTTCATCATGTCCATAAACCCATTTGGGTCTTCTAGGTCTATGCAGTGGGCAATCCACCAGCCTAAGCAGACTCTCCAACAACGGAGGGTAATTGACAGCTCAGCACCTCTTTTTACTCAAGTGTATACATTATATGATGTTGGATCATACAAAACCATTATAAAGTCACCGACTGGCCTTTCACCCAAGTCCTGTTGCTACAATATACATTTAGAGGAACCTCATGTTCAAAAAATCATGTTTGTTATAAATAATCAGTAATGATAGTCATCATCATTTCTTAAGGAGGCTAGTGAGTACATATATACAGTACAGGCCAAAAGTTTGGACACACCTCCTCATTCAATGTGTTTTCTTTATTTTCATGACCATTTACAGCACTCCATCTCTCTCCTTCTTGGTCAAATAGCCCTTACACAGCCTGGAGGTGTGTTTGGGGTCATTGTCCTGTTGAAAAATAAATGATCGTCCAACTAACCTGACTTCTGCACAACACAACTGCTGGTCCCAACCCCATTGATAAAGCAAGAAATTCCACTAAATAACCCTGATAAGGCACACCTGTGACGTGAAAACCATTTCAGGTGACTACCTGTTGAAGCTCATCGAGAGAATGCCAAGAGTGTGCAAAGCAGTAATCAGAGCAAAGGGTGGCTATTTTGAAGAAACTAGAATATAAAACATGTTTTCAATTATTTCACCTTTTTTTGTTAAGTACATAACTCCACATGTGTTCATTCATAGTTTTGATGCCTTCAGTCATGAAAATAAAGAAAACACATTGAATGAGGAGGTGTGTCCAAACTTTTGGCCTGTACTGTAAATCCTTGACACATATTTTTAGGAAGTCACTGCGAAGTGGGGAGATTCTGAAGGACTGGAAAATGGCAAATATCATCCCATTATATAAAAAGGGTGACAGGGCAGATCCAAGCAACTATAGGCCAGTAAGCATAACATGCATCACGGAAAAAATAAAGGAAGGAATTATTAAGGATAAGATTGAGAAACACCTGGCAAGGACAGGAGTGGGTTCAGAAGAGGGAGGTTGTGTTTTACTAACATGTTGGAATTCTATGAGGAGGCAACAAAAGGATACTATCAAAGTGAAGCTTATGATATTATTTATCTTGACTTTCAGAAAGCATTTGATAAGGTGCAACATGAGAGGTTGGGCATCAAACTAAAAGAAGTGGGAGTTCAAGGTGGTGTTTTTAGATGGGTGCAGAAATGGCTCAAACACAGGAAGCAGAGGGTAATGGTGCGAGGAACCTCATCAGAATTGGCTGATGTTAAGGATGTTAAGAATGGTGCTCCACAGGGGTCAGTGCTAGGGCTGCTGCTATTTTTAATATTTATACATGATTTAGACAGGAATATAAGTTAACAAGCTGGTTAAGATTGCAGATGATACCAAGATAGGTGGATTAGCAGATAATTTGGAATCCGTTATATCATTACAGAAGGACTTGGATAGCATACAGGCTTGGTCAGATTTGTGACAGATGGAATTTAATGTCAATAAATGTAACAAATTGCACACAGGAAGTAAAAATCTTAGGTTTGAATACACAATGGTTGGTAGGAAAATCGAGAGTACACCTTATGAGAAGGATTTAGGAGTCATAGTGGACTCTAAGATATCAACTGCCAGACAGTTTTCAGAAGCCAATAAGAATGCTAACAGAATGTCAGGTTATATAGCGCCTTCAAGTGTGGAGTACAAGTCCAGGGAGGTTCTGCTCAACCTTTATAATGCACTGGTGAGGCCTTATCTGGTGTACTGTGTGCAATTTAGGTCTCCAGGCTACAAAAAGGACATAGCAGCACTAGAAAAGGTCCAGAGAAGAGCGACTAGGCTGATTCCAGGACTACAGAGGTTGAGTTATGAGGAAAGATTAAAAGAGCTGAGCCTTTACAGTTTAAGCAAAAGAAGATTAAGAGGTGACATGATTGAAGTGTTTAAAATTATGAAGGGAATTAGTACAGTGGATCGAGACTTTTATTTTAAAATGAGTTCATTGAGAACATGGGGACACAGTTGGAAACTTGTTGAGGGGAAATTTCACACAAACATTAGGAAGTTTTTCTTTACACAAAGAATTATAGACACTTGAAATATGAGACCAAGTACTGTGGTAGAGAGTAAGACTTTAGGGACTTTCAAAACTCGACTTGATGTTTCTTCGGAAGAAATACAGTAAGTGGATAGGACTGGCGAGCTTTGTTGGGCTGAATGGCCTGTTCTCATCTAGATTGTTCTAATGTTCTAATGTAACATATCCTGTGTTCACTCATTCCTCTTCTTTTCTAAATGCTGAGAAAATTGTCCCTGCATTTATAACTTCCCACATTAATTACTGTAACTCCCTACTTGCAGGTGCCAGTTCTAATCTTAAATCACAGCTCAAGTTGATTCAAAATTCTGATGCAAGAGTCCTTACACAAATCAACAACAGCGAGCACATCACACCCTTCACTTCTCCCTGTGTCTTACAGGATTGGATACAAAATTCTGTTGATAAAATAGAAAGGTTTAAAAGGCTTTGCAATGGACTACATCAATGACCTTCTCTATCACTGTGCTCCTGTTTTGTCCACTAAGGTCCTCTGATTCTGGCCATCTTGTTGTGCCCCACACTAAGCTGCACTCTGTGGGTGACAGGTCCTTGTGCTGTATACCGCCCAGATTTTGGAATGACCTCCTGAAATTAATTAGATCAGCAGACTCCATTTATTCTTTTAAAAAACAACTGAAAACTCATCTGTTCAGGAAGGCATTTAACTTAACCTGACATTCTGCTCCTTCTTTCAGTTTACCTCTCTGTCCAGATGCTCAGGATAATTTGTGTGTGTGTGTGTTATATCACAAATTATGTTTTTTGTTCAGGCTTTTCTTTTAGTATTGAATTTAGTATTTTACTCTGGGTTTTTGTCTTTTATTCTATTTAATGCTTTGTATTTCCTGTATTTAAGAGAGACTGATTTTTTATTTACCAAAGTTTTTATTTTTTTCAAACATCAATGTTATCCCCTTCAAAGTAGTTCCCTTGGGCAGCTACACACCGATGGAGACGTTGTTCCCACTGTTGGTAGCAGCACTGGAAGTCTTCAACCGGTATGGTCTTCAGCATGTCCGTTACACTCTTTTGGATGTTTTCTAAAGTCCCGAAATGACGTCCTTTGAGGACATTTTTCAGTTTAGGAAAAAGGAAAAAGTCACACGGACTGAGGTCAGGTGAATATGGGGGCTGGGGAACCACAGGAATGCGTTTTTTCGATTGTCCTTCTGCTCAATTGTGAGGTTTTTCGGCACCATTTTGGCACAGACCTTTCGCATGTGCAAATGTTCAGTCAAAATTTGATGAACAGTAAATCTGTTCAAATTTAATTGTTCACTCAGCATTCTTAATGTTAAATGACGGTCTGGTCTCACAAGAGTGTTCACACGTTCAATGTTTTCATTGGTTTTCAAAGTTGAAGGCCTCCCTGAAAAACTTGAGCTCGGGATAAAGAATGTTCCCCATAGGCCTGTTTTAACTTTTCAAACGTCACACTTGCCGATTCTCCAAGCTTAACACAAAATTTAATGGCACAACGTTGCTCCAAATCCCGCTGTTCCATTTTGCGTGACGCACAACCAAAAACACAACTTCGCTAATAGCAGTCACAAAAATCACGTAGTTAACGGAAGGAGTTGAAACTCGCACTGAGCTATGGGAAGGTACTGATACACGTGCTCTATCAAGGACAACAGAGCAGCGTTTCCAGATCGCTTGCAGTGTTGCCAGTCTCATTACTTTTCTGCCACACCTCGTATCTGTTTTAGCGTTCTATGCAGAAAATATTTGTATCCTACATTACGTATACCTTGTTATTCTTTCTGAGACTCTGTGAAGTGCCTTGAGTATTGGAAAGGTGCTATATAAATAAAGCATATTATTATTATTATTATTATAAATTTGTCAAAGATGTTTTTTTGCAACACATAATTTTTTTCACCAGTGGCCTTGTCTGGCAGCTATCTTCCCAGATTTGCACTGTGCAGCCGGCTTAAGTGGGCATTTTTTTCACAGCACTGCAGGAGGACATCAGTAGAAAAAAAATAAATTGTGTGCATGATTTATAATTTGTGTTTATGTTTTCATTTTGAAAATTCCTGCATTTTAATTAATTAGTGCAAATATTTTAATTAAAACATTCCCTTGATTTATGTAATGCGTTCACACATTTAAATTAAAGTGTTCCCACAATTTGGTTAATGCCTGTGGCTGTAATAATGTATAATAATACATTATATATGTATAATAATATACCATAATAAGGCTACTTTTTGATTTGCGAATAAATTATAACCGCATTAAAACAAGAGTTATGGCAACACTGATCTTTCCTAATGGGACATCACTTTGAGCAAGTAGCACCTGTAAAGGATTTTCACATGATTGGGTATACTGTTGTACTTGTATTGGGAGTTACTGAGGATTATTATTTTGTTACTTTTATCATAAGCTTAAATTTTGTAATGATTCATATTTTGTGTTTTGTCTTGCAACATCTTGGATGCCATTTTGTCCTCAATTACCGCCATTTTGTAATCCTGTCATTAGGTCCGCTTCCCCGTGCTTCTAGGGGCATGGCCTTTGAGGTTGAGACCTGTGCTTAATCAACACATCTGGATAAAAGGACACCTTTGAAGTAAGTTCATTAACTGATCTGCAAATACCAAAACTCTCAAAAAGCCTTGTGTAAAATCTCTCAGAAGTTATTTTTGGTTTTGACCCCTTGCCTGATCTAAGAGATTGCCTGCCAGTGCAGTGACACAACACTCAGGCTAATGGGCTCCAGCAACAACGCTATACTAACATAACTTATACTAATACTAATATTAATACTCACTTTAGTGCTGACAAGTTGCATAGAGGCTGAAAGATTGCATAACTAATGCTGAATGTACACAAAGTTTGTATGTATTATATTAATTGAGGGAACAGTTTAACTAAAACATGGGCACAAATTTATTCAGTTGTAGGAACATTTTAATAATAACATTTGCGAACACCTTAATTAAAAACATGCAACAATCATTCCCACAATATTTTTACTCATATTCCACCCATACCATCCTGCACAGGTACATTAGCTGACCATAATAAGTACTGCCACTGGAAGTATAACATTGATCCCTTGTGTAACAGCCAACACTGCATGGCTAAGCATATTTAGCCATGTGCTCCCCTACACACAATGATCAATGTTTTACTTCCTTATTGCTAATCTGTGGAATCTGTGGTCATTTCTTGTATTTTCTTTGTGGTATTAGCTCTGTCTATGTCTTTTGTTTGTTTGAGGTGTGGTGGTTCAGTGGTTTGTACTGTTGCTTTAAAGCTCAGATCACAGTTGTGGCCACAACAGTCTCTATAGCACAGTTAGCAGACACTTTCTTAGCACTCAAGAACAATTAAAAGACCATTGCACCATTATAATTCACTCAAAGATAGTCCAGTTTCTTCTTCTCAATTGACTTCAATGCAGTTTGCTAACTATAGAAGAATTTAGGACAAAAAAAAAGAGTGCTGTTCTTCACTTTGAGGTTAGGTGTATCAGTGAGATGACTGAACATTTTAGCTATTTAGCTTTTTAAAGGTACAGAATATCCAAACCAAAATAAAATTTTAGGGAAACCATTATCTCATATTGAAAAGAAGTGAAACTGTTTCCTACATATGGAATAATAGAGGGTCACATAGTGAGAACATTGAAGAGGCTGTTGAATGCACAACTGATTACATCAGCTTCTGTATGGACATTGTAGTTCCAGTAAGAACAGTACGCTGCTATGCTAACAACAAGCCATGGGTTACAAGTGACATCAAGGGCCTTTTGAACCAGAAGAAAAGGGCTTTTAAAGGTGGTGATCAGCATGAGCTCAAGCGCGTGCAGAAGGAACTCCGAGTCCAACTCAGGGCGGCGAAAGAGCAGTACAGGAGAAAGCTGGAGCAGAAGTTGCAGAACAACAGCATGAAGGAAGTGTGGGATGGGATGAAGATCATCACTGGCTGCAGCTCGAAGCGGGGTGCCGCCATCGAGACAGATGTGGAGAGAGCAAACCAAATGAACAACTTCTTTAATAGGTTTGATCACCCTAACCCACTATCACCTCGAAGTACTGCATCCTCCAACCATCCTTCTGCTGGTACCAGCATAGGTGAGACATCCCCACCCACAATTACAGCAGCCCATGTGAGCAGAGAGTTGAAAAGACTTCGTGCCAGCAAAGCAGCGGGTCCAGATGGTGTATCGCCACGACTGCTGAAGGCCTGTGCGTTGGAACTGGGGAGTCCTCTACAGCGCATCTTCAACCTGAGCCTGGATCAGGGGAGAGTCCCAAGGCTTTGGAAAACATCTTGTATCACCCCTGTCCCAAAGGTATCACGACCTAGTGAGCTGAATGACTTCCGGCCTGTTACTCTGACGTCACATCTGATGAAGACCATGGAGCGGCTGCTGCTTCACCACCTGAGGCCACAGGTCCGCCACGCCCTCGACCCTCTGCAGTTCGCATACCAGGAGAAGGTGGGAGCGGAGGATGCCATCATCTATATGCTACACCGATCCCTCTCCCACCTGGACAGAGGCAGTGGTGCTGTAAGAATTATGTTTTTGGACTTCTCTAGCGCCTTCAACACCATCCAACCTCTGCTCCTTAGAGACAAGCTGACTGAGATGGGAGTAGACTCACACCTGGTGGCATGGATTGTGGACTATCTTACAGACAGACCTCAATATGTGCGTCTTGGGAACTGCAGGTCTGACATTGTGTTCAGCAATACAGGGGCACCGCAGGGGACTGTACTTTCTCCGGTCCTGTTCAATCTATATACATCAGACTTCCAATATGACTCAGAGTCCTGTCACGTGCAAAAGTTCGCTGATGACACTGCTATTGTGGGCTGCATCAGGAGTGGGCAGGAGGAGGAGTACAGGAAGCTAATCAAAGACTTTGTTAAATGGTGCGAATCAAACCACTTACATCTTAACACCAGCAAAACCAAGGAACTGGTGGTGGATTTTAGGAGGCCCAGGCCCCTCATGGACCCTGTGATCATCAGAGGTGACTGTGTGCAGAGGGTGCAGACCTATAAATACCTGGGAGTGCAGCTGGATGACAAATTGGACTGGACTGCCAATACTGATGCTCTATGTAAGAAAGGTCAGAGCAGACTATACTTTCTGAGAAGGTTGGCATCGTTCAACATCTGCAGTAAGATGCTGCAGATGTTCTACCAGACGGTTGTGGCGAGTGCCCTCTTCTACGCGGTGGTGTGCTGGGGTGGCAGCATAAAGATGAAAGACGCCTCACGCCTGGACAAACTTGTTAAGAAGGCAGGCTCTATTGTAGGAGTAAAGTTGGACAGTTTAACATCTGTGGCAGAGCAACGGGCACTAAGCAAACTCCTGTCAATCATGAATAATCCACTGCATCCACTGAACAGTGTCATCTCCAGGCAGAGGAGTAGCTTCAGTGACAGACTTTTGTCACTGTCCTGCTCCACTGACAGACTGAGGAGATCGTTCCTCCCCCACACTATGCGACTCTTCAATTCCATCCGGGGGAGTAAATGCTAACTTTTTTTTTTTTTTTTTTTCATTTTTATTACTATTTAATTTAATATTGTTTCTTTGTATCAGTATACTGCTGCTGGATTATGTGAATTTCCCCTTGGGATTAATAAAGTATCTATCTATCTATCTATCTATCTATCTATCTATCTATCTATCTATCTATCTATCTATCTATCTATCTATCTATCTATCTAATACTCTGTGTATACAAGATTATTTCTTGAATGTATGATAGGATGTATGTATAATCATCATGACGCTGGAGAGAGGCAACGTGTTGCATGCTGCTCCTCGCAGACTTTTCATTTTTGTGTCTGTATTTTTGTTATTGTCGCTCTTTGTACTGCCTGTTCGCTGTTTTATTAACACTAGAATTACCAGAGCCTACGAAAAAACTTGTAGATATGGCCCACCTTAAATCCGTTCACACCTCTCTGCCAGCGTCCTTTGTCCTGTAAATGTGCCAATAAAGACAAGCTGCAAGCAGCTGGCTATTCCAAACCGCCCCCACCACACACCCTTAGAACGAGCACGAACTTCTCCCAGCTCATGCCTTGATTGATTATCTGGGAGTGAAGTGGAGTTTTAGAGTGGAAATAATAGATCATTATTTGGAACACATTTCATGTGTGTTCCATTTCTGCAGTAATCTGTGTAAACACATTTGTAAAACAGAAACGTTTTTTATATTTTAATAGTAAATGACAAAATGTAGGCATAAACTATATAATGCACTGAATAAGCTTCTAATCTGACTCTAAGTAACAGCGCCAGCATACATTCACACCCGATCTGACACTGTTCGTTTTCAAATAATACTGCATGTACTGTGCGTTGAAACTGCTGCACTGAATAAGCTCACGCCTTCTGTAACAGTGCTAGCATGTATTCAAACCTGATCTGACGCTGTTTGTTTTCAAATAATATTGCATTAGTGCGAAAACAGAAGCCCTCCCGCAAGAAACGTCCACTCACGTATAAGAACAACTCAGCTGCACCTGGTGGGGAGGGCTTCTGTTTTCTCCGATCTGAGTTCACCTCTGTTATAGCGTGTCTTTATTTGAAAATGGCGTCAGATCGGAAGGGGGGGGGGTTGTGTATTTGGAAGCTTGAACAGCTGCACCAGGCGTAAAGGAGAAAGATGGCACCATTTGAATACAGGACGAAGTCCAGCGTCATCCTGCCAATCACCTGTCCTTCAAAGAAACAGCACGGCTTACAGAGCTCGCCAATGCTACACTGTCCAGATCTAAACTCTAGCGTGATGTATGTGCCCAAAAAAAGTCTAACTGCATTCTCGTACCATTGCTCGCGTACTAAAGTGTCAGCAGGTATTTTTCATGACATTACATATGTAATTTGTGAGCATGCCCTTGACGATCAAACAGAGGAAGCTTTGCAGTTCACTTGTGACTTTATGCTGTAGGAAGATAAGTAAATAAATCAGCTAGAATGTTAATTATTTGGATTACATAAAGACGCGCTATAGCTCGCATGTTATTTATTTGGATCACATAAAGACACGCTATAGCTCGAATGTTATTTATTTGGATCACATAAAGATGAGATATAGCTATTTATCTATCCCCTTAGATGTTTTTTATATCTACTGTATTATGCAGTGCCTTCCCTGTTTATTTATATATCTAGTGACTTCTCTAACTGTCTGTCTGTCTATTATACAGTGCTCTGTCTGTCTATGTCCTATGGATCTTAAAAATAACAGTTATTGACACTTGCTCATGTTAATTGCAGTCTCAATTGTTAAAAATAATATTTTAAAAGGAGCATCCCACATGAAAATACAATGATCTGACTGACTGACAGTGCATACCACTTTATATGGTTAAAAAGAAAAAAAAAACTAACACTTCCTCCCCAGCGGGAAGTCGAAATCGGGTCTCTAAGGTGCAACAGGCCTGCTGAGCACTGATTGGCTGAGCAGTCTGTGTCAACTATCCACGACATAAGTATGTATCATGATCGTGATTTAGAGAGAATAACAGTGAAAAAAAAACAGTAACATTTACCAGTCCTATAAATGTACACCGTGTATTACAGATGCAAACCAAGTGTATGTGTGTACTGTTTTGTCAATTATGTTCCAAATAACAATATAGTATTTATAAAAGTTGTCATTTTGCTTGACTTCTCACTCTATACATCTCTAAGCAACTGACACACAGGTAAACAGACTTGAGCTGAGAAAACTGTGCGGGGTGGGGGATGTGATAGCAGACTGCTTGCTGTTTCCTGCTTATCAACACATTTAAAGGACAAAAGACGCTGACGGAGAGGTGAGAAGCATTTTAAGGTGGGACGAATCTACAAGTTTTTTCATAGGCTCTGGTAATTCTAGTGTTAAGTACAACTGTACAACATCGGTAAACATCGGAGCAACAAAGGCACCAGTCGCTACCTTTGAAGTTATCAACTAGGGGCTGCTCGCCACAATAACTCGAGACCAAGGTGGCAGACGCGACCCACCTGACCATGCCCAGAGGACATCGAGGAGATGGCTGGTATGGCGGGATCCAAGCGAGGACGAAACGCCAAGGACTGCAACTTCCACTGCCTAGCATTTTCCTGACCAATGCCCAGTCTCTGGACAACAAACTAGACAATCTCCGTGGTAGACTTCATTTCTAGCGAGATCTACGTGATTGTTGTTTTCTGCCTCACAGAAACATGGCTTAACACCTGCATGCCGGATTCGGCTGTCCAACCAGATGGCTCCTCTATCCACCGCGCTGATCGGTTGGTCTTCTCCGGGAAAAAGAGAGGTGGTGGGGTATGCGTCCTCATCAATAACGTGTGGTGTATGGATGTGGAAGTCATTTCATAGAGATGTTCACTGGACCTGGAGTGTCTGCTCATTAAGTGCTGACTGCTTTACCTGCCTAGGGGGTTTACAGATGTACACATGGCGGCTGTTTACATCCCCCCTCAAGCAAACACCAGCACCGCACTTAAGGAACTGTACAGCCTCATTACGGACTGTGATATCACACACCCCAAAGGTCTGGTTATCATCGTTGGGGACTTCAACAAAGCAAGCTTCAGGTCTGCTTACCCCAAATACTACCAAAACATCTCCTGTCCCACCAGGGGTGCTAACACTTTGGACCACTGCTACACCGCACACAAAAACGCATACCTCGGCCAGTCAGACCACCTCTCTGTGCTGCTCCTCCCTGTTTACAAGCAGCAGTTCAAGCACGCAGAGCTGGTCTTGCGAGAGGTGTACTGTTGGACCCCGGAAGAGGAGGAGAAACTTAGGGACTGCTTTGAATCTGTGATTTGGGATGTTTTCAAACAGTCCTCTGAGAATCTGGAAGAGTGTGCCGCAGTTGTCACAAGCTTCATCGGGAAATGTGTGGATGACTGCATACCCTCAAAGTCTGTACGCGTATTTCCCAACCAAGTAGAGCTAAGTACAGCTCTAACACCATCCTCAAGTTTGCTGACGATACCACTGTAATAGGTCTGATCAGCAAGGACGATGAGTTGGCCTACAGGTAGGGGGTCTCCTGGCAGAATGGTGTCAGGACAACAACCTCACCCTCAACATTAGCAAAACTAAGAAGATGACTGTCGATTTTGGCAAAAAGGGCAACAGAGCACAATGCCATCTACATCGGAGGTGAGGCTGTGGAGCAGGTCAGCAGCTTTAGGTTCTTTGGAGTCACCCTCAATGATGACCATAAATGGACAAGTCACACTACGGCAGTAGTCAAGAAAGCCCAACAACGCCTCTATTTCCTCAGGAGACTGAGTAAGGCCCAAATGTCCCCCACAACACTGTGTAGATTCTACAAGTGTACTGTGGAATCCATCCTGACAGGATACATCACATCCTGGTACAGCAACTGCTCAATTCTGGACTACAGAGCTCAACTCAGCTCAGACTGCAGCGTGTGGTGAATACAGCACAGCAGATCACGGGCACACAGCTCCCAGCGATCCACGACATTCACACTACACGCTGCCTCAGGAAAGTGAACTGTATCAGGCAGGACCCCAGCCACCCTCCACTGTCACTTTTCACCCTCCTCCCATTTGGGAAGCGACTAAAGTCCATTCGGACGTGCACCTCCAGGTTCAGGAACAGTTTCTACCCAACTGCAATCAGACTCGTGAACAATCAGTAACCTTGTGTCACCTACACTGCTACCTGCACAATAACTCTGCCACTGTCTCTATTTATTCCTTGGATTGGTTTTATTTATTTACTTATTTATATTCATTTATTTATAATGTGGTTTTTTGCCTATATTCACTGTCTGTGGGGGCACATGCAAGCAAGCATTTCATTGTACACGGTACTTGTACTTGTACACATTACAATAAAGAATTGAATTGAATTGAATAGAAGATATTGTCTTGTACATGTGGTGGTGGCATGGCAGTAGCTTTCAGTGGCCTCTCTGGAACCAAAATGGATGCTATTTTGCATTTTTTTTCTGTTAGCCTGACCTTCTGTGCTAAATGTAAATTGGAACAACTAGTGCTCAGGTCTACCATTGCCAGACACAGCATCACCTGGTACCAATGGCCGGAGGAGAAGTACACAAAAACGTTGTATGTAGACGTGGAAACGCGGTAATCAGACAGGAGCCCATGTGAAGTGAATAGCACGCCGTAGCTGGCCAGCTCTCCCATCCATTCTACTCTCAATTATCTGCTCCCCAGGCAATAAACTGAATTATATCTGACTTCGGCAGACTACACAGTGTGAGTTTAATAACTTTTCTGTCTTTGTTTGCTCACCAAGATGGTCTGTTTATTGTAGCTGAAAATTTCAGCCACGAGAATCTCAAGTCCATTGGTATGAGGACTTTGCAACAACAAATGTGAGCACACTGGATCTTGTTTACTCAAACATTTCTGGCGTTTACTGGGCAGAGCCCCGGTCTCAGACCACCTCTCTGTTATGTTAATTCCAGCACACAGACCACTCATTAAGTGATTCAAACTACTTCTAAGGCAGAAGAAAATCTGGCCAGCAAGAGACATCTCTGCTCTTCAAGATTGTTTTGAGCACAATGACTGGGACATGTTCAGGGAGGCTGAAACCAACAGCAACTGCACTGACTTGGAGGAGTATACGGTATCAGTGACCACCTACATCTGCAAGTGCATTGATGATGTCACTGTTCAAAAGCTCATCACCACACACAGAAGTGTGTGTGCTATTAAGGGCCCTGGATTCCTCTTTCAGAGCAGGTGACAAGGCAGCCCTGAGAACAACGAGGGCTAAACTACACCAGGCCATTACAGCTGCACATGCACAGAGAATCCACAGGGAATCTCCAGGACAGTGGTGATGTATGGCGCATGTGGCATGGCATCCAGGCTATCACCAACTACAGGACAAACACCACTGCGTCCCTGCCAGATGCGCCAAACAACTTCTATGCATGGTTTGAGGTGTAGAACAATGTGGCGGCAATGAAGACTTCCACTCTTCCCAACAACCTAGTATTGTGTATGACCAAAAGCAACATGAGGAAGACTCTATGCAAAGTCAACCGACAGAAGGCTGCTGGACCAGACGATATTCCTAACTGAGTGCTCAGAGAATGTACAGACCAGTTGGCAGATGTTCTCACTGACATCTTCAACATCTGGCTTCTGAACAATGCCACTGTTCCAACCTGTTTCAAGACCAATACCATTGTTCCTAAGCCAAAGAGATTCTCAGTGTACTGTCTCAATGACTATCATCCCCGTTGCACTCACACCCATCATCATGAAGTGTTTCAAGAGGCTTGTCATGAGGCCCATCAAGACCCTGCTTCCCCCATCACTGGAACACCTGCAGTTTGCATACTGCCATAGCCACCACCCTCCATTTGGCTGTTTCTCAGCAGAACAAGGACATAGATTTTGGTGAAGCATTTAACACAGTAATTCTGCAGCACCTGATTGGAAAGCTAAGCGTGCTGAGCTTAAACACCTCCCTCTGCAATTGGATCCTAGATTTCCTGACTGAGAGACCTCCGTCAGTCTGAATTGGAAACAGCATCTCCAGCACCACTCCACCGAGCACTGGTGCTCCAGCACTGTGTGCTTAGTCCAATGATGTTCACTTTACTGACTCACGACTGTGCGGTAATGCACAGCTCGAACAACATCATCAAGTTCGCTGATGACACGACTGTGGTGGGCTTCATCAGCAACAACTACGAGTCAGAATATCGAAAGGAGGTGCAGCAGTTAAAGGACTGGTGCAAAGCCAACAACCTGCCTCTGAACAGAGACAAAACAAAGGAGATGGTTGGTGACTTCAGAGAAACTAGAAGGAGCGCTCTCCGCTGTATGTTGACAGCTCAAGAGTGGAGATCATCTAGAGCACCAAATTCCTTGTTTTTCACCTGGTGAGGAACCTTGCTTGGTCCTTCAAAATTAGCTCCACAGCCAAGTCCAGCAGCGTCTTTACGTCCTGAGAAGGCTGAGGAATGTTCACCTCCCATCCTCACTATCATATATAGAAGGGACTATTGAGCGCATCCTGAAAAGCTGTATCAATGTCTGATATGAGAATTACATTGTCATGGATTGTAAGACTTTGCATGGAGGACAGACGAGGAGATCATTGTAGCACCCGTCACATAACCTAAAGGAAGGGATCTGACACACCCTTCACATAAACTATTTACCCTCCTGTCATCTGGAAAAAGGTATCGAAGCATTCAGCCCTGACCCCTAGAATAGTTTCTTCCATCAAGCCATAAAAGTCCAAATCACTGTGGGACTAGACCGATAACATACACACACCTTCCCACTCAACTAGGTCATGTCTTTATACTTATTATATTTTTTATTATTATATTGTTACCTGTTTACTTAGAGTGTCATGCTTATATCTGTTCTTTCTATTAAGATACTGTTTCATTTTGGCACAATCTACTATCATTTTAGTTATCATAAATGAGTATTGGCCGGCGCTGTACTGTCTTATTTGTATCACTTGTTTGTCTTTGCATTGTCTTGTAATGTTTGCACATGCTTTGCACACATGGATTTTATGTTGTTATGTGTAGTTTTTGTTTGTAGTCTTGTGTTTTAGATAGCACTGTGGTCCAGAAGGAACATTGTTTCATTTTGCTATGTACTGTATTAACTGTATATGGTTGAAATAACAATAAAAGTTGTACATGCAGTATATCATAGGTTCACATAATATACCCCCCTCCCCCCATATTATTTTTTTCATTGTGCAGTTCAGCTTTTCTTTCTGGAGGAGCTAGGCAAACTTTTTATCTTACTGTAGCTCATTGATGACAAACTTATTTGTTAGCTTCACCACTTAAAGGTGTTTCCCTTTATTTTAGTTTTGTACAAAATTCCACAATTACAGGAAGCACAAATTCTCCATGAATATACATTAAGTTTCATTAAATATACTCACAGTATACAATCAAGGAGGTGATGACAACCAGTACAAAGGAATACAGCAACATGAATAGCAACTTTGAACACCTCGGCCTGTGTGTGTCATTAGCTGGAGGTTATAATAAGAGACAAAAGAAGAATGTGCAATTACAAAATCAGAACTAAAGAGAAAGTCTAGCACAGCTACAGTACATTTCAGGTTGGTGAGGGGATTGTGGTCCCACTTTTACTTTTGCTACTACTAAATTGATTTAGATGTACAGCAGACTTCCAGTCAATTGTGCTATATATCTGGGAAACAAAAACTATAATCAGCCATAAAATATACCACAGAAATTGGTATAACTGTAAAAATGGTGCTCAGGGTAATGATGTCCTGTATAGATTTTATGCATCCTTCTGCTGTAATCTGATCATATTACAACTTTATTTATGAAACTTTGTAATTAGTCTGGGGTTCCAGCCTTCATCAGTGTGCACCCTGCTAGTGTCACTTATTCCACATAAAAATATTTTTTATATGAGTCGAAATGGTAATGCAGAACACAAAGGATGACCCTGATTTAGATAAAAAGAGCACCTCAGACCTCATGGAGGACAATTGAAACTAACTGGGATATGGCAGGGGTTAACCCATTGGTCCATATTGTCTATTGGGGCTCTTATTTTGGTTATTTTTATTTTATTTAATTATTTAACTTAGAAAAAAGCAGTTTGAGTTAAACTTTTCTTATGGAAATATGCTACATAATACATTTTGTTGTGTGGATGTTGAGGAAAATTTCATGCTAGGGAATTAAAGGGGACATGAGGTCACCCTGATTTTCTTTAATTTAAAGCTTAATGAGAAAATTATTATGCATAATTTTATCTGAATTTAAAATTACATTTTTACAGTGTTGTACATAATAATAAAAGCTCACGATGGTGCTTTGTATCTCTGCTGACAAAACCTATCTTTCCTCTATGATCTGATCATCAAATTTTCATTGCTATAAAAGTATCCATGTTTGTCTTAAAAGTTAAAATACATTTGTATGTATTTATAAATACTAAAATTTATTATGTGATATATTATTCCCTGAGCTCGATATGGCGTCACTTTGTATTGTCCTCATCTGGGATGTCACATCTGGAGAAACACACTGGCAGTCAGAAACAAGTAACAAGTATGTCTTCTGTCTCCCTTCAATTTCAATAACATTTGCTTCAAAACATTATTCGGATTTTCCATTTCTTTACAGTATTATATGCTGTATCTATATGTTCTTTCTAGCAATGTGATGTTGTGCTTCCACTTTGCTCTTTTGAATTTGTGATCCCAAGATCTTTTAAACTGTTGCATTTTACATTTTTTTCTCGGAACATCCAGTGATTTCTTAAAGCTCATCCAGCTACTCCTGTTTCCAAATACACATTTATTTTAACTTTCATTTTAAGATACTTTGTTAGGTTTACAGCAGGCAAGAAAGTGAAGTCCTACAAAAGTGTTTACGTTCTGTCTGCTGTGCTGAAATGGTCAGAAGGGGACATAAAGAAAACACCTAAAAAAAGTAAAAACTATACACAATGCAGAGTATGTGCAATGTTTAAAATAAATTAACCACTTAAATTATTTTACATACATGAAGTAACACTTTCTTATATATGATAAAAGCACTTAACCTGATGGAGAGTGGGTGCCTTCCTCCTGAACAGCAGAACATTTCTCAATGTTTAACTCTTCATAGGTGACATTTTTCTTTGGAGCTGCTTGAGAAAGATCACAATCATTAATAAGAGTGCGAGGTCTGTGTAGTAATAATTTCAATCAAACTAAATGTCTAACTTACAGTATGAACATAATGTGTTCCTGAGAAACCCACTCATAAAACCATCTCTATTAATTTGATAGTGTAATTACCATAAATTTAAATAAGAAAAAACATGCATTGCCAAATTCAAAAATTAATACCCATTTTTCTGTATCACCATTTCAAGGTTATTTTAGTTTTTCCTTTTTATATTAGTTTTTATTTCTAGATCTTTTCTTACCTTACTTGAAAATTCAGTTTAGTTTTAGTTTTCTTTCATTGTATGTTTTTTAGTTTTAATTTAGTTTTTATTTCACAAAGACATTTCTACTTTATTTTTATATCTATTAGTTTCAGTTTTAGTTTTAGTAATTTTGGTATGGTTAAAGAGCTACTATGGAGTTTAGTTTTCTGTCATAATCAGACAGAACTGTGCACTTAATGGGTTAGGATATGAGTTTAAAACCTTACTACACTACATGATTTACTATCTGGTTTTATTTTTGTCTGATAACAACAAACATCATCAAAACCCGATACTGAATATGAACAATTTTACACATTTTTATTATTTTTAAAACATTTTCTATGTCCTTTGTGCTGAACAAATCTGCGCAGTCTGTTGGCATTTTTTATATTTTCTTTTTATTGCCCAGAATGGGCCAATTTGTAATGAAATTTAGATGAATTTTAAAGGTTTGAGGGTTTTTTACTCTAAATGTCTACAGCACACAACATATTCTGCTCCAAAACAATGTGCTTATAATGAATGCATTCAATATTGCATTCAAAAATCTCCCATACTGGGCATTGTTATTTTCTACCAGCCATATTGACCTCTGATTCCATCTCAAGCACATACAATTTATAGGCAGAATTTTGCCACTGGCAGGCCTGAAAAAGATATAAAAAATCAGAAACCAAATTCTACTATGTTTTGACAGGAGTGATAATTAAAATCATGGGAGCTTAGAAAGAACATGACTCTTAGACTTAAATAAGTGTGCAGACCCCACATAGCTGTACTGAGGGAAGCAAAAAAAAAACAAATATGCAGTGTAATGGTTAAGGGTGGTGAGACTTGAATAGCCGATGTATAAGAAGAGTAAACCCTTAATGAGCAGAGTAAGAGCAGATAATAGGAGTATGGAGAGGCACAAAATGACAAAGAGAGCAGCTGAGATTAAGAACAATACATAAATTATCTAAACCTGTTTATCCAGAGTGGGATCGCAGGAAACCTGGGGCCTCATGTATAAACAGTGCATACACACAAAAATGTTGTGTACACCCGTTTCCACGCTCACATTGCGATGTATAAAAACTAAACTTGGCATAAAACCACGCACATTTTCACGCTAGCTCAATCCCTGGCATACAAAAGTTCTCCGCTAGGTTCTTCAAACTGGCGGCACCCAGCATCAAAGCAGTGCTTTTGTTCAAGTGTGGTTTCCCTTTCTTTTTTAGATCAACGTCCCTGACGCAGCTTTATCAAATACACTGAAATTAACCACATATTGTTTATTAGTTTAAGGCATCTGATTGTAATTAACCTGAAATAATATAATGGTCCACAGAATGGCCAAACTATTCCAAATACCATATCTGCTTTAGCACTGTTACTCTCACTGCACCTTCTTCTTTTAGCTGCTCCCATTACGGGTTACCACAGTGGATCATCTTTTTCCATATTATTCTCAATGCACCACTCAGAGTATTTATATCACTGTATCTGAGTGGGGAATCACAGCTCTACAGCAGCTGATCTAAAGAGAATTATCGGTATACAGGATCTAGCACACGCTGCCTCAGCCATGCTGTCTATTTGAACTTCTCCCATACAGCAAACGCTTCAGAGCCTTTCCTATACTGACCTCGAAGTTCAGAAACAGTTTCATCCCAAGAACTATAAACGCAATCAATTAGTCTATCAAGTGCTCCTTGTAGAACTGTTTATACTTATAAGTACAATTACCTCACTGTAAACTTCCAATACAGTTATAATATTGCACAACCTGTGCCACTTTATAAACCTAGTATTTACATATGATGACAGTATAATTTTTAAGATGAAATGCAGCAAAATGTTTATTACATTATACAGATAAAATGTTAACATCATTTAAATAATCTGTATTGTTAAGAATTACAAATGCGAGGATACAGTGTAGCAAGGAGCTGGTGCCCTGTTCAGGGATTGTTCCTTCCTCGCGCTGTATTTTTGCTGGGGCTGGTGTGACACTGAAAGGATAGATGGATATAATAATTAAACATGTACTATGAAGATATTTCAATGTTCCTCAAAGGTTTTGAAGAATCAGCGTTTGAAGCTTACAGATGGCTTAATGTCTATTACAGAGCTGATTGTGTGGCGATTGGGTACTTGGAAAAAGAAAAGGAAGGACAGGAATTGGGAGTTAGTACGTTTGAAACAGACAGTACTGCTGCAATAAATTATTTCATCGAAGGTTGCGCACAGCGCAGCAAGCATCTTTCATGAGGCAGGAACAATATGTGGACGGGGCGCCAGCTCGTCACTATCACTGCGCCACCGTGTTCCCACGTTTAATAACATGCTTTAATTCCTGTCATCATGAAAATGATATCAAGTATACATCTCAGTATTTTAATTATTCAGAGAGCTGTAATATCACGAATGTAATGGATTCTGTGTCCTGTCAGAGAAAGAGAAAGACCGTTTAAGAAGCAAGTAGTGATTCCCACACATAGAACACATAGAAGAACACATACAAAACAAAGCATTTAACGTGCTACTTTAGTTACGATAGTATTTGAGAAACTAGTAAATTAAATGATTTTAAGATGAAGTTTATGATGTTCTACTTTAATAATAAAATAAATTACGTGATTAAAGTTGAAATTTTGAGATTAAAGTTGAAATTTCAAGCTTTTTTCCCCACTGTGTCCCTATTTTTTTTCTTTTCTCTGTACCCTAATAAGCTTTCATATGACACTCAGATGGTAGGCTATGACTCGCCTTTTCACGGTGACTTTGATATCTGACAACTTCTTTTTTATTTTGGGCACTGTGCGACTTTATGAACTTGAGCTTTTGAGTTTCTCCGACACTCTATGTCACTCGATCAACTTCCTTTTGTTGTTTATACCACTGTTTAAACCAACAAATAGTACATTTTTCTTTGCCTCCACTTGGTATTCACTGAAATTTTTCGATTTTTCCTTGTTCCTTTTGCCGTTGCCTTTTCACAGAACACTGAGCTTAAGGGCTATTTATATTGATTTGCATATTCCAAGAGGCGTAATTCTGGGAGGAGTTGGGGCGGGACAGCAGGCGCGTGCATGTGCGTTAATTTCCACGCTGACCGGGATTTATGTAGCGGAAGAACGTGGAAGTTGGCAAACGCACAGATTTATGCATCTGGATTTTTTTTGCGGAAGTACATTTCTGCTTTTGTGCTTACGTCATGCTATAGTGTGAATTCTACGCATGGCGTTATGCATGAGGCCCCTGTAGTTCAGTAGTGCCAACTCAGGAATTTTGCAAAGTTTGTATCACTTCGTCATTAAATGACACTATTAAAGCAAAACTGACTGGTCAGTAATAATGTGCTGATCTTTTCTGATGACCTAGTCAGTCTCTCGATCAGTGTTGTTTTATTTTCAAAAATCGGGAGTGGTCTCACCTAGACTTGCTTTTATACTCAAATATGGGGATGAATATTTGAGGAGCAACTGCAAGACAATGATTATATTTTTATATTATGTACATTAAAGAACAATCAACAACAAATAAAATCAAACTAATAATATATTGAACATTTATTATAAAAGTAAAGTTGGATAAATTGGACTCTGCAGCTGCATTTGTTGAGGTAAAGTACCACTTCCAGCTGATGGGTTTGGCCCAACAGTTAATACAGATCTACAATTTTGGCATAAAAACCACGTGCCGAATTTCATCCATTTATCTTGCTGTGTTTTTGATTTATCATGTTTATACACACACACACACACAGATAATTCCAAAAATGATATTTTCGGACTCCTGGAGGTCTTAAATGTCAAGATTCATCAAAATTTGAAGGTCGAATTTTTTCATGATTGCTATACTTTCTCTATACTGTATACAAGAAAGTAAAAACGATTTCTCCTTGTGCGAAGTGGCAGGTGAATTACTGTCAATAAAAAGCAGTCACCTGAGAAATAAACTGAAACATTACTCACTTGTGATTTTTCTGTCCATATGGTAAAGGTTTTGTTGACCATCATATTCCGATTCGAAATGTTTGAATTACATCTTGACATACAATAAGTGCAGAGAAAGACGGTCCGTAAATCGCTTTCGATTTCACACATTTTACTTGCCCATTTTCAGCTTGTCTGTCACCGCAAAAGCCACCCTCCATCACCAGGAGCTGTTCACTGGATGAATATATGTGGGCGGCTCGTGGTGGATGACTTTCTGGTTTATCCTAACTACAGGGTCACGGGGGTCTGCTGGAGCCAATCCCAGACAACTTAGGGTGCAAGGCAGAAAACAAATCTCGGGCAGGGCGCCAGCCCATCGCAGTCATTCAAAATCGAAAACAAAAAATATTTTTAGTAAATTATTAGTTCATTACAGTTAGTCTTTCTAGTTACTTTAATAGTTTCATTTAGTTTTAGTTTTTAATTTCAGTTTTGTTAATTATTTTATTAAAGTTTACGAAAATGTTTTTTTAATACTTGTTTCAGTTTTGATTTTAGTTTTTGTTAACTATAATAATCTTGCACCATCTATACTAATAAAAGGCAAAGCCCTCACACACTGACTCACTCACTCACTCACTCACTCACTCACTGACTCATCACTAATTCTCCAACTTCCCGTGTAGGTAGAAGGCTGAAATTTGACAGGCTTATTCCTTACAGCTTCCTTACAAAAGTTGGGCAGGTTTCATTTCGAAATTCTACGCGTAATGGTCATAACTGGAAGCTGTTTTTCTCCATTTACTGTAATGGAGATGTGCTTGAAACCCGTGGGGGCGGAGTTTCGTGTGACATCATCACGCCTCCCACGTAATCACGCAGTACGTAGAAAACCAGGAAGAGGCCCAAAAAGCGCTGAAGAAAACATGCATTATATAATTGAGAAGGCAGCGAAACAATAAGAAGCGAGCGAGTGACATATACAACCATATTCATGAGTTCTGCTACTTCGGAAACAAAGCACAGTGTAAACCTACACTTTAAATTAAGTTCATAGACAGGCTGCCGCTAGCGTTTGTAATTTAGTGCCTGCCCATATAAGGCCGTCCGTCAGCGGCAATCCAATAGCAAACTCCCACTAAATATTCACGGGTGAAGGACTGTGCTTATGCAGAGGAAGATGAGATGGTCAGGGTGGTGTTTGGCACAAACTCAGCGAAACTGCGAGAGAAAGTTTTAAGTGCCGGGACTTAGGTAACATTAGACACAGCCATGGACATAGCACGACATGGCACCAGCACAGCTGGGAAACTTCGATGCATGTACACCGAGCGGCTCACGAGAACTGACGCAGTGCACAGACAAAAAGCAACAGTTCCGAAGAGCGCTGAACAAAAACCGAATTACACAATTGAAAAGGCAGCAAAAAAATGTGAGGCGTGTGATACATACAAGCATATTTATAAATGCAGCTACTGCGGAAACAAAGCACACGGTGGAAAAAGTGAATGTCCCGCTAAATGAAGACAGTGTTAAAAAAAAAAAACCCGTGCATGCAGTGTGTCAGGTCTCAGATAAAGAAGAAGACGAGCTGTTTATTGATGCAGTAAGAAACAAATCTTTTTCATAGCTTCTTTAACACACTACGTCTCCGCTGCGATACGCGGGTATATATATATGTATATATATACCCCGATCTACATACTCGAATAATGAATACTTTATTCGCAATCAATGATTGTTTTGGTAAAGCCATACTCAGTGTATTCATTAGATGAACGGTAAAAAAGTAAGAGCGAGGGGAGGGTGACTTGAGGCATACAGGCAAAACCACAATAGCACGCGGGCTCGATGTACGAAAAAATATTTCTTTTCAAGTTCTATTTAGTCCATATGTGTCAAACTCAAGGGCCACGGGTCACATCCGGCCCGGCGTGTAATTATATCCGGCCCGCGAGATCATTTTATATACTGTATTATTGTTATTAATGGCCCGGGTATATGAAGCACTGGTAACACAATAAACTACAGATCCCATAATGCAGCGCTTCAGCTGCCTTGCCGAACACTTACCGCGTTAATCAAGTCTAGCTTGCAAGTTATTGCGAAGCTAGCCCACACGATGCTGAAGAGAAAAGTTGATTCTGAAAATAGAGCCTTTAAAAACCGATGGGAGGCTGAGTATATGTTTACTGACATTGCCGTTAAACCCGTGTGTCTCATTTGTGGAGCTAATGTGGCTGTAATTACAGAATTTAATCTAAGACGGCACTATGAGACAAAACATCAGGGTAACCTGAAAGACCTGAATGCAATGCAGAAGATACAGAAAGCAGAAGAATTAAATAAGAATCTGACACTTCAGCGGAC
>JANRMT010062807.1:31362581-31373007 GCA_026402145.1 Polypterus bichir lapradei
AAAACATTGTTTAAACAATTTACAATGAAGATCTGTAAAGTTATTTGAATTTTTAAAACATTATTGTTGAAATACACAGTCCTGAAAAAGGGACGTTTCTTTTTTTGCTGAGTATATAACAGCCACTGCTATGAAAGCAAAATGGTGATCAGAACGGCACAAAAATTAAACAACAAATAAAGTATTCCGAAAAGTGAAAAGCAAAGTGAAAAGGCCCGGCATTGAATTCAGGGCCTCAAAAAGTGTTTGATCAATTAAAATGCTTGAGAAAAATGCATACAGTTCAAAAATACTTAAGGATTTCAAATTATAACAGAGTCTCAGAGGCTGTTTTCCAGTGTGCAACCACCAAAAAGAACAATATCTTTCAAGTATTCATTTATAATAACACCCAGCATGTAATCAATCCAACATTATAATAATTAACAAGTTATTAGTCGCTAATTAAAATTTATATACAGTAACAACAAATAAAGTTATTAAAACTTAAGAGTTAACATTTAAACTTACATTCTGAAAGACAAGCTTACAATTTTTTCCCTCGCAATTTAAAACCCATCCTTTAACTTCAGATCAGAAATCAAAGCTCATTCAAAAGGACAATGTGTGGTCCTCATGAACGTCAGAAGACTTAAGACCACTTGACTTGGTATTAGGAAATACAGTAAGAAAGAAAACAAACACAAGTGTGCAAGTCATAAACTGCAGAATGCAAAGACATCTTGGGTCTGCTTCATTAATATTAACATTTTTAGACAGACTTTAGGTAAGTACCGTATTTACTCGTGTACCACATGCCCTCGTGTAAGATGCGCACCCTAATTTTTACAAAGAAAATCATGAAAAAAGTTTTGCCCCATGTACGAGACGCGTTGTGATTGTATAGGAAGTGTTTAGAGAGAGAGCGAGCACTGTCGAGCGAGAGCGCAAGCAAGCGAGCAAGAGAGAGATCACGAGTGCGCAAGCAAGCGAGCGAGAGAAAGAGCGTGAATGCGCAAGCATGCGAGCAAGAGAGAGAGTGCGAGTGCGCGAGCGAGAGAGAGAGCGCGAGTGGGCGAGCAAGCGAGCGAGAGACAGAGCGAGCGAGCGAGCCCAAGCAGAAGAAGTTTCCTCGTGTATGATGCGCACATTTCCTCGTGTATGACATGCACCTGATTTTCTAATGCTAATTTTCGGAAAAAAATGTGCGCGTGGTACACGAGTAAATATGGTATTATAACAGTAGCATACCCTACTGAAAATTGCCCCAAATTAAAAAAAAATTTAAATCAATTGGGCCTCTAAAATTAGCCACACGTTTGCTGTCTACGGTAAGGAAAGCCATGCATCGCTATTCAGTTTTTCCATATTTTGAAAATGTTTTACCACATCTAAAGTCAGTAGATGTGCTAGCTCCTATGTAGTTTGTAATTTGAGCTGCTGCTGTCTAAGAGCTTGGTAATCATCAGCCAGTCAGATCTCACTGTTTTAATATGCTGTCTCTAATCATGACTGGATTTTTTGGAATGAGACAATAGCTTCCTTAATATAAAATAAATATCAGTCAAGTTGGTGCATGGTCTGCCATTCCCCATTCAGATGGCTGAATTGCTACAGATAGTTTACAAATGGCAGCAGAGACATACCGGAGGATGTCAGGGATACAGGTGGCATTTAATAAATTGCAAATACTGAGTACATGGGAAGCCACAGCTACAAACACACTGTCTTCATCCTCCTCCTCCTGAGCTATGTTTTATATGGTGTGAGGCGTGAGTCCCTGTCTTGCACCCCAAAACATGAGGATGATTCTTAGTACTTTAACAAAACCAGCTTTATTCAGCTTGAAACAGGAACAGCACAGTTATTTATTGTAGTGGGAGCTACCGCTCTCCTATAAACAGACACAACAGTCAGGCAGGGTCATGGCCATGTTAGTGGCCAAGTAATCCTGTTCTCTGCAACACCCATCAATGACAGCCACTTATAGCGCAATCACGGTTGGCTCGGATTTGTTTTTGCGATGAGCTGCTGCTGCACTGGGAGCCTGAAGTTGCCCTGGCATTGGATAAACAGTCTTCCACAGACATGGCAATCGTGCTTCGGGACGTTCTTCGGCATGTTGTCCCATTGGGGGGAGTCCCAAAATAGTTTAGAAACCTCACAGTGGATCTATTTTTTTTGTTTTAGAGCAGGCATGTGAAGTCCCAGAGTATTGGGCTTGTAGCTTATTCCTTTGGCCTAAGTTTGCTTCTCATAATGACCTTATTTTATATGCTCCAATTTCTTACAGAATCCTGTAAAAGAAATATCAGAACACACATTGGTGAAAGAGAAACAGTAAATGAGTGTTTTGTTTTTTTAATGTGATATACTTTGATAATCCATGAGGGGAAATTGTGTTTTCGCAAGACCTTTGGAGGTCAGAGCACAGGGTCAGCCATTGTACAGCACCCCTAAAGTGATTTTCAGGTTAAGAGCCTTGCTTAAGGGCTCAAAAGAGTAGGATCCCTTCTGGCAGTGTTTTGTTTTTGTAGAGTGCTATATTACTCTACTTTCCCCTTTTGTATTCTTTATTGTGTAGACTTTATCAGAATTTCTCAAATTCCACAGATTTACCACTGTTTATAAAGTATTGTACTTTATAATTTCTCCCCATCCTCCCTTCTATAACCTCAGGCAATAAGGCAGAGTAAATAGACAAGCAGAAGTTAATTTACAACTTGTATAATGTATTATTGATACAATACAATTAATACAATAATGTATTATTGATAATATTCATAAAATAATAACAATAAGCAGAGTACATGTAAATATCGGCAACCATACAACCTGATAAAAGCTAGATGTGCAGTTTCAGGTGGCACACAGATTTGTAGTTACTTAAATATCTCTAGTTAAGCCATCATTTTTAGTTAGCTTCAAAACAGGCCACATGCCTGTCTTAATATGGCTGCTGAGTTGTGCTCATCATTGTGGTCTTCTCTCCATGGCCATGGTGTGTGAGAGAGAGAGAGGAAGGGGTAAAGCGACCAAATTTATATATTCTCTGTCCAAATCCTTACACCAATAGGAAATCATGGTATAGAATGGCCTCTGATTCAGAACCAATCCCAAACAGCCATACTCCAGACCAATAGAATTCTGGTACAACTCATCCCCCAGTTGCGTGCTTATAGGCTCTTGCAAGTCCAAACACAGTCACTCTTGTCAAGCTGGTCTGATGCTCCATCCCCTACACTGCCTTTTCGCACATTCACCCAAGACCATTTTTGGAGCTGAAGCTTACCAGCTAGGTAGTTTGGCTTTCCTGTGGGGGTTAGTTGTGAGTATTGTGACGTGTAAGTCACTGTCTTGAACATGAAAGATGAGGCTTAGTCTCAGGGCTTTAGAAAAAACAGCTTTATTCAATGTAAAACAGGAGCAGCTAGCAGATTTATTTCAGTGGGAGCTACCATTCCACGACACACAGACACGGCAAACAAGCAGTAGCTTCATAAGTCGTCTGGCCTCAGCTCCCTTCTTCAGTTCAGGCACAGATAGTCCTCCTCATCAGGTTGGTTCCATGGGTGCGGATCAGCAGCTGGTTTTGGGTCATTCTGGAGGAAAGGGGACAAAGAAAAAGTGGGCCAGGTCATTTGCCAAATTAAAGTATTCCCCAGATCAGGCCTTAGCCAACAGACACGTTGCTTTGCGCAGCAGCGGGACTGTGAACTCATCCGTGCTGTGGCAAGCCTGCTGTTGCCTGGAGGATGCGTCACCTGCATTTCAACATTGGAGTTTCTTTAGTCCAGTCGTAACAGACAACTCAGCCTCACAGTATGTTCTGCAAAGAATCACTTGCTAAACTGGTTTTAGGCACTTCCCCAAATCCTGCAATAAATTCCTCCTTCTAAGTCAGTCCTAAAGACTTGAGGGGTTTGGGAGGGTTCTTTAGTTAGACATGAAAGCATTGCTGTTCTCCTCAATGAAATCCTGAAACACTAACACTACACTTGCTTTGTCTGACTCACAAATAAAGACCTACAAAATATTTATCAACTTAAATACAAAATTTCATGTCACAACAGGAAGTAATGGGATCTGAACAATCCTTCCAGATACCAGTGCAGATAGCGTCCACCCCATGATGAGAACTCCGTGAATACAGATAATCATCTGGGATATCTGGAAAATCTAATGAAGTGGAAATATAGGAAAAAATGGGAATATAAAATAAAAACACACAGCTGTTTTGAACAGCAGACTCAGAGAGTTATTAAATATAGCCTGACTACAATCTGACATAATTCTCATCACACAAACAACCACAGACATGGAATAAATATCCAAGTAATATGGTGGACAGTAGGACTTCAAATTTGGACTTGATGTTATTTTAGATAATCAAAGTAAAAAGGAAGGATGAACTAATTGGACTGAATGGTCTGTTGTTCTAATACAGGTAGTCCTCAGGTTATGGACATCCAACCTACGACTTACAAATGGGGCCGCAGCTGCGATGCATGCGCCTCAGTAACTGCCGCTCTGTCATCTTCGGCCTAGGGACATTGCAAGCGGTGACTGGACGGAGGCTGGAGGGGGTGATTTCGCTGCTCGCGCAGTGTAGTGTCCCTTGGGTGGCTCCCGGCGGCAAGTGGTTTCACTGCCCGCCCACCACACACAGCTGCCCTGTTCGTTCTCAGTAGACAGCTGGTAATGCTGCAAGCGGTGACCCGGTTGTGGTTGAACGGAGGCCATTGAGGGTGGACGGGGTGGCAAGGGTAGCATTGTAGTGTGCCTTGGATGGCTGCCTGTTGAATGGGGGGCGATGGTGGGCGATTCACTACCAGCCACACCGTGTTCATAGTGGAGGTGACTATGAGGTGAGCTGGTGATGAACCGCCCCTCGTCGCCCCCATTCATTCTCAATAGCATGCCTGCTTGTACTGTTACGCACATAGCAGGAAGTTGTTTCTTGTCAGTGCATCAGACGTGTTGACGATGGGTGCCTTCCTGCTGTGATAGTGTGTACAGTGCTGTGCAGAAGAGCTCATCTTAATATTTTGCCTTCACCCTTCAAGAATGTCTCTGAAACACAAATCTGATGCAAGTGCTGGTGATACAGCAAAGAAGAGAAAAACCATCATCATTGAAAATAAAGTAGAAATAATAAAAAGGTCAGAGAGGGGTGAAAGTCCATCATTCATTGGCAGAGCACTTGGTTACAGTTGGTCAACATTAGCGTTTATTAAAATAATATACCTATTCCGACTTACATACAAATTCAACTTAAGTACAAACCAACAGTCCCTATCTCATACGTAATCCGGGGACTGCCTGTATTCTAATCAGCCTTCAGGAGGATGAATACAAAGTACAGAGCTGTACATTTAAGAAAGCATGATGTCAGCCATGTTAAAGTACAGCAGTAAGCCAGTGAAGCCAGAGACTTCACTCAGAGCCACAATAACACACTGAACTGTTGGAGAGCCTGAGTTTAAGACACCCAACCCAATTAAAAGCTATCACAACCACTCTGCATCAGATACTGGATTGAACAAATCTATGCCTTGGAAGCCTTTCTGGCCCAAGTGGCAAACCTAAAACTGGGGAAGACATTGACTAAGTAACCATGGCTTCAAAACTGAGTTAAGGTGACAAAGATAAATGTCTGTGCCTCTGATGTTATGGTGGGGAGGTAGAGACAGAGGTGCACTTCACTCTGACTTGCTGTTTTTGTTATAAGGTGCCTACAAGCAATTTGAAACTTAGATGAAATACAAACCATAATCTTTTATGTTGCTACATGTCTATGCATGTGTGCTTAGATATTTTAAAGTAAGAGCTATTTGATGTTCATATCCCATTATAACAGAGCCAGGTAATTCCTGTTTATTTCCATAGGCCCACATAAAAACAGTGGATATGTTGTATTGGAGCTGACGTTTCTTCTGATGTTTGTTGTCGGCCTTTGCATGCTGTAGATCTAAATCATCATGAGGACAAACCAAGAAAATAAGGATTTAATTCAAAGAATTGCACACACAAACTGAGCATAGCCAAATTGTAAATTTGGAATATCTTGAAAATACATCTTTGGTATGTTAAGGAATCGGTAACTACCACGTTGGATGAGAAAACAATGGTTAATGACAATTTCTTCAATATGAAAAATAACAGTGGGAGAAATCATGATCAAATTTATAGATGGAATTTACTAAAATGCACAGAGTGCTAGAATAAGACTTGGGTCTTATGGGTTAATGAGACACAGGTATACCACTTCCTAAGACATGGCATTTAAAAAACATGCAGAAAGGAATGAACTTGAGATGACTGAAAGCTAACAGGGTAAAGGGTAGGGTGTGGGTGAGCAAGGTGACCACTGGAAATGAATCAAACTTCTTTTTGAGTGATACAATTACAGATTTTAGGAATTGAATGCCTTCAAAAGTTTACAGAAATGGCTTCTCTGCTGCACAGATGCTATCATCTTCAGACACATTTGCCAGCATTTTCTCATGAGGAACACACCATCGCTGTAACCAAGACATTCATTGGGGAAAAGGTGAAAACTCAGACTGGTCAAAGAAATGTTTTGATTCTAATTCAGAATCACATTTACCGTATGTCTCCATCTTTCTGACCTTTCCTAAACACAAAATGCCATAGCAAAAGCTTGGCAAAGCATTTAGAAACTACCATCTAAAATATCAGTGACAGCACAGGGTTACACGCTTAATGCAACTCAACTTTCAAATGATTTTCAGCCTAACAACAAGCCTTTGTGCTACCGCACTGCAAGTCAATTTTGCTACTATGTACAGTGCTCACTTGAACCAAAACTGCTGTTAAAAGTAAAGAAAAAAACTGCTGCAGAAACACCACAAAAACATCTGTTCTAACCTTTCTCTGTTTATGCCAAACCTGAACTGGTTGTCATTGTGGAACACCAGCTAAGGTTTGCTTCAAGACTTTTTGTGTAATGCTTGTATGGATTCATTACAAGACCCCATTCAGCATCTACTGCAGATGATGTCATGTCACTAACCACTGATATTTACCTGCTGCTAATAACCCCCATAATGCACTTGTTCCTGTGCCTTTGTTTGAATGTCATCATCTTACCCTTGTGTCTTCTGTTCTAAACAGTGCCCTTAATGTTATAGTGCCATTTTCAGTTTACATGCTGCTGGGGGATATCATTGAAAACATAACATTTACTTTCACTAATTTGCAGATGATACTCAACTCTGTCTTTCATTCAGAACAAGTTATACTTCGCTAAAGTGTCCATAGTCAAATGTATCAGGGAGTTCAAATAGTCAACATATAATAGGTCATTTTTTATGACCTTTGCTTTGTAATTCTCACCCTGTGACATTTTTTGATAATAGAGATTTTGATTATGGTGTAAAGCTTTTAGGCCCTATTGAAATAATATTATGCTGTTTCATCACCATTTTGGTTTGCTTACTGCCATCTCTATCTGTTGATATATTTCATTGTAAATGACTTGGAGTCAGGTAGCATTTAATAAGTGATAGTAATGGCCATTACCCACTGGGTGACCAAAAAATTCTACAAGAAAACAGGCAGGAGGAAGTTTGAATTATAAACCTGTTGTTGAGCTACATAATAATAGTATGTTCTATGTTTGTGCTGAGTGTGTTTTGTTTTCATCGTCCCATTTACTGTCTGTTATATGTGCATAAATAAATGGTGTCCCCGTAAGTGCAGAGGGGATGGAGAGAGACCACAGCCCTGAGACTGAAATCACCTGTTAACTCACCAGATACATCCGGGACATTCTGTGTTTAAAAAAGAGGAGTGACTGCAAAAGAAGAGAAGAGAGAGAGAGAAAAGTGAAATTGAGGAGCGAAAAGAAGACAATTTAACCATCCATTTATCCACTCATCACTGCTGATCATTGCTTTAGTCCACTGCTTGCTTTTTTCAATATCCGATTCTAGATCACGACACCCAGAGCCGAGCAACCCCTGTGTTCAGATTCATTCCAGCCACTGCCAGGACTTTTCACGGTGAGGTCGTTTTGTTGTCGGGAAGGAGCGCAATAACACTACAGTCAATATCAATGACTTTATTTTGGACTAATTTTTCACTACATTTTCAACGTCTGTGTTTATCTAATCCGTGTTTATATTTGTGTTACGTGTTTTTGTTTATTGATTAGGGGCAAGGGAGGGTCAATGTAAATATTTGTATATTTGTGTTCTTATATAGTAATTAGGCACTGTTGTTTTTCACGCATATATATATATATATATATATATATATATATATATATATATATATATGTTTTAATATATACAGTGGTACCTTGGTATACGCCTGCTTTGGAATAAGTCTAACTTGGTATACGTCCTGTTTGAACACGAAAAATTTTGCTTGGTATACGACCTTTGTTTGGAATACGAC
Organism: Polypterus bichir lapradei; assembly: GCA_026402145.1. NCBI lineage: Eukaryota > Metazoa > Chordata > Cladistia > Polypteriformes > Polypteridae > Polypterus > Polypterus bichir. The sequence continues at coordinate 31,370,985 of JANRMT010062807.1, forward strand.
TCACGCGCTACCCTTGTTTACCTCTCTTGAGACAAAGCCAACGAATGCCCATGAGCATCAGTGCGCCAGTTGCTAGCATTCAGTGAACAACCCGCGCTATAACTCTCTGTGAATTTTCACGTGTGTGGTATAGCGAGTCCACAGCTCCTATCAAAGGCCAGTTTTAAAATAAATAATCACCGCTTTCGCAGCTTGGTGAGGGGGCGTGGTGGTTATGTGGCTGAAGCAGTTCTCGGGGTGATTTGCGATGTGGGCGTTTCTCACCTCAGTGTACAGGTGAGAGACCGTCCGCATTCGTGATTGTTACTGGGGCTGCTTATCTTGATAAATAGAAGTGAAAGTCCGGTAGAAGGGGAGGAAAAAGAAAGAAAGAATGTACAGATGGACTGACTTGAGAGAGAGAGAGAAAGAGAGAGAGCGAGAGCGAGCGCGCATGAAGTAGCTGAAGTAGGCAGAGTGAAGGTCAGCTGCAAGTAGGGCGACTCCCCTGTTGTGAAGCAGGGGAGCTGCCAGGTAAAAAGGCACCGGGCTTCTTCTTGTTTTTTTTTTTTTTTTAAAGAATGCTTCCTGCTGTATTTTAACCTTGTTGTTTTTAAGAAGACTTTTTTTCTATTGTTTTTAACCTCCACGTTTCACTTCTGATTTTATGGCTTATTTTTTGGAACTTTGGAGACTGCACTTTAATTTGAACACCTTGTTGATTGTTTTAATAAAAGCACTTTGCACTTTTTCACCATCCCTTTGCTTTGTTGTTACCGATGAGCTTAGCAGTGAGGCACATTACCGACGGTGTAGGATTCACGGGCTCCCCGATAACAGATGGGAGCATACAGCAAACCTGCATCATCACAACGTGATTTTGTGTTTTTTCACATAAATTTGAATTGATTGTTGAAAAGTATGAAGGTGGCATGCGTATCCGGGACATGGCTGTTGCATACCGTTTGCCGAGAACAACGGTATCTACAATTGTGAAAAACAAAGACATTATTAAAAAGTAAAGTGAGGTAAATTTTCATTAATTTCATCTAATTGCTTTTGTATTTATGTATATTTAGTATTAAGCAGTGTTTAAATTATTTTATACAACCCCATCAATGTATAATATGCCAATAACAATAGGATTTTTTTTTCATGGGAACGGATTAATCATTTTCTCATTATTTCTTGTGGGACAAATTAGTTTGGTATACGTCCTGTTTGGTATAAGTCCAAGGACCTGGAACGGATTAACACTAGAATTACCAGAGCCTACGAAAAAACTCGTAGATCCGTCCCACCTTAAATCGCTTCTTAAAACCGCTCTCACCTCTCCGCCAGCCTCCTTTGTCCTGTAAATGTGCCGATAAAAACAAACTGCAAGCAGCCGGCTATTCCATCCCCCCCACCGACTCAGAACGTGCACCAACTTCTCCCAGCTCATGCCTCGATTATCTGGGAGTGAAGTGGAGTTTTAGAGTGGAAATAATAGATTGTTATTTGGAACACACGCGTTTCATGTGTGTTCCGTTTCTACAGTAATCTGTGTAAACACAATGTTAAAATAGAAACTTTTTCATAATTCAGTAATAAATGTCACAAAATGTAGACATAAACTATAAAATGTGTGAAGCCTGACAGCCAAAGAGCAAATACACTTTCATGAAAGGTTCATGACTTTTACAATAGCTTCCGTAGCGTACTGGTAAGATTTTGTCAATTAGAGCACAATACCTTAAGAGATCCGAGTTCGAATCTCCGGTAGGGAGAAAATTTATTTATTTTTAACCTTCGCTGTTCTGCCTGCCTGAACTCCCTTTCTATCTATATAGTAATAACAGTAATTTTATTATTATATAGGAGCTTCCCTGTCTACCTATCATATAGTGCCTTTCCTTTCTATATATCTATCCCCTTAGCTGTTTTTTATATATCTATTATACAATGCCTTCCCTGTTTATTTATATATCTAGTGCCTTCTCTACCTGTCTGTCTTTTTGTCTGATTGCATATAGCGCTGAACTTACTGCTCTGTACTATTCTG